>JAUMHL010000012.1:9662295-9674680 GCA_032362345.1 Sandelia bainsii
TTATGAAATCTGCTTTTCTTTCACAAACATGGTCATTTCTATGTGTGTCCAAACTTTTGACTGGTAGTGTACATTTATTAAATGTGGAACATGTCTTGAAACGTGAAAATGCAAACTGAACATACTGAACAGTTACTTTCATGTTGTTTTAGGAGTTCTGAACATATAAAACTAGCTTATACTGTATAAGTCTACTGAATATGAGAAAATAAGATGAGCAAACTCAAGATATTAATTTGACTAAACTCTTTAGTCACATGGACATTTTCTTTCCTTCCCAGTTTATACAGTCATTTCTTCATTTGACATGAAGAACTTAAGGACAGCTCGAGCTGTTACAGCCATTTTGGACCACAATCAGTACAAAGACAATCAACCGCTCAGTGGCTTGGGAAGGAACTCAGCACTAATATTTATCATTTATGAAAAGAAACAATTAAATATGTATAACTTTACACATCAATAAGGTTTTCTTTACTCTACAATCAAGAAGAGCCTCTGGGGAGTTTCAAGTCTCAAACAATTGGGGCATCTGATGAAACTGCTTCTTTAAAAATATAACAGCTGGTTATCTAAACACATAATTCAATGAGCTGAGGAACTTTAAGCAATTAATTCCTTCAAATCTGAAATCATTTTAACTTAAAAGAACTCAAGTGAGAACAATGTTTTTTATACTTTCTAAAGTGGCCTGAAAACTAAAGATCTAAACTTGAATTTACACAACTAACTTATTTACTATACATTACGTTAACAAGAAAATGCTTGTGAATTGCACTAATTTGATGTGCACGATACAATGTTTTACAGTGTGGGAACCTAAAACCTTTTTGAGGTCCCCAGTGTGTTTCTGGTTCTGATTGTAAGTCACAGCAGAATATCTGCACACAAGTTTAACAGCTGGTCTAAAATTAACAGCAACACCAGCCAAAATATTGTACAGTACAATTTAGCCCTAAAGATATACTGTATGAGGTCCATCTTACTGGCACAAACTGCAAGCAGTGTAAATGTGGTCTGTGTGAGTGTCCTTGAATATGTCCAAGTGTGGGAACTGGAGGAGAAATGTTGGGCTCTTGCCATGGGACCAAAGTTGAATACATCATATTGCTTCTATTTATAATGTTGGGACATTGTAATTGGTCCCATTTAGGTTAGACCCACATTAAATCTAAATGTGCCTGTTATTCAGGAATTTAAAATTTTGTACTGCATGTATCAAATACTGTGTTTCTTATAAACAAAAATAAATATTTAAGCAGGACAGCAAACAAAGACAGAGACCAGAACAGACAAGAGAACCACAAAGGGTTAAGTAAGATGGAAGCCACAGCCAATCAAGGCCAACCCATCTCCAGTAGACAGCAGTCCAAAGAACTGCTGAAGGAGGAGGTTTCTTCCACAGTGCCCCTGTCGCTCTTCCCCACAGAAACCTTCTCATTCCACACACTGACTGTGGTCCCTTAAACCTGTTAGTAATGTCCACTAAGCTTCAAGGAGAAGATTGGAAAAAGGAGAATTTTATTTCTGGATGTCAAGAGACCCTAAAGCTCAAGAAGATCCTAAAAGCAGTTCTTGACTTAGACTGCTGAGACAAAAATAGCCACAGGAGAAAAAGTGATCTAATGATCTGAGGGTGTGTGAAAATTCATTGTTGTTGTATCAACAGTAGAAAAGATGTTTTGTGTACAGGGAATTGGTGCGTTGGCTCTTTTCCACAGTATAATAACAGTGACTGCACTGGTAAGTATACTCTACTTATCCTGAATATTTGGCTGACTGAGTTATTGATTTTTCTTTTATTTGATGGGTTAAATAACCTTATTCTTTATTTACAATATTATGCCATGATCTGAGTGCAAAATTGCTTATTATTATTATTATTATTATTACTATAATTACTATATAGTTACTTACTTCATTTTTTTATTCTTCTCAAAGAAGAATAAAATTTGGGTTTGAAATAATGCAATTTTCTTATATTGGTGATGATGGCTTGATATGCATGTGATAATCTATAAGGAATCACCAAGGTAAATAAAATAAACACAGCTCTACGTAAATTCTCAGTCGTGTAGTTCAGTCTAAACTTATCAAAGGATGGATTTTATGTTGTAAAATTTGAATGTTTTCCACAGTAACATCGTATCTTACACTGTAATATGACACTCAGTCATAAATAACATCCCAGTACTGCAATTTCGGCCAAATACAGAAAATGTCACGTATCTGTGACACTCTTTGATCGTTTGAATTTAGGACTTTAGAATTGCCAGCTAGACCAGCTAGACTGACTGTAGATGAATGGTGTATGTTTCTTCTTTTTTAACAAGTAAGGTGATGTGAAATAAATGTTTTAGCAAAACATTTTTTAAATGATCTATTGAAGATGAAAGGGAACCCTTGTCATATGGCATGTCAATACAATTTTGGAACTAGATCAAGTGGACAGTCTAAGAGTGATCTACTGTTAAAAAGTCAGTTAAAACAGTAAATAATCACATTTGCAGTTTCTTTACAGTATAAACTCTTGTTAAAACGAAAAGGGAATGAAAAACCAACTAACAGCTACATGAAAAAAATTTAATTGGAGAACATTTCGCTAATTTTTCTGCAAAATGTTTTGTCAAAATATGAATTTCCAAAACAACACACACATTTACACATACAAAGAGCAACCCTCCCATCCCCAGAAAATGAGCAGCAGTTCAAACAAAAGATCATCAGAAAACACTATCAGAAAAACCTGTGGTCTGCTTTGCCTCACAATCAGCTCTGACCCTTTTAACCTTTCACCCACTGAAGCACGACCCTCTTGGATTTCACACTGTCACATTTTAGCTTCATCTCTTCATCCTGGGTGTCTAAAGACAGACTTACAACCGCCTGCTCAGTCAGCCTGAAAATCACGTTTCATGAAGCATAGGGCCTGAGTGAACAAATCCAATTATGACACAGAGGCAAGCACATGTCTAAGAAGACTAATTATTTTCCACTCTGTGTCTGTCAGCAGAAAAACCTCCTGTACAAAGAAAATTGAATGCATTTTCCATATTGACTTGCACATACTGCATTATGCTGCATGTTGCTGTTTTGTTGATGCACAGGTGGACAACTTTGTGTCACGTTAAACCTAAATATCTAATTGTAGCCATCAATAACTGTGTTTCAATGGGATTGAGAAGAAAAACCCAGAAACACACACACACACACACACACACACACGTGTGCACTGTAAGCATTGCCAACACCGCCACAACGTATCCACGATCCACTAATAAACTACACCAAATGGTTTGAGTTGCTCAATCTGTCTGAATTGACTTTGGCTGAGAGTCCTGTTCCAAAACAAATCACTGTAACGATAGCTGCCCAGTATTCTGAGTCCTACAATACTGCAAACATTGTCTGATAGTTTATTTTAATGGCCTGTGCCAAGAATGTTACTTATCACAATCCATTCACATGAATTTTTTCAGTTGGGCTTTAGACTATTTAACAAGGATGTGAGGTTTTCTTTTGCTTGTGAGGAAGACAACTCTGATAGGTGGTGGCACAAGAGATTGCTTGCTGAGTAAAAGTTCCAACTCCGCAGTTTGAAGACGCTTCAGTACAATCTATTCATTTAAACATCAGAAAATTCCACCTTGCATTCAAAATCTTACTTAAGTTAAAGGACAGAAGTATTAATTAAATCTAGCATTTAAGTGTTAAAAGTACTAGAAGAAAATTGAAACATGTGACTGATGTACTACCATATATTACGTGATATAAATTTCAGTACTGAAGCAACTTTAGCCCATACTGAAATATGGTCCAGTTGTCAAATACCATCAAAAATCTATTGATTGAATCTAATTGTTTTACTGTAATAATTAGCTAACATGCTGAACTAAGATGGTGAACATTAAATCTGGGGGTCCCGAGATGATTAACAGGGTTGGAAAAGAAAAGAAAATCTGTTGCGCAAATCTGTTGTGCAAAATTATTTAGAGGGGAAATCACCCCTTAGTGGAACCACTAGCAACTCATAAACATCTAGAGGTTTGAGGCCTAGAAAGTTGCACCACTGGTTTAATCTTGTTGCATGCAGCAGTACAATTATATTCAATAATGTTATTATATGGTTGTTGTTTTTTATTTACACAGAATTATAACTGAAATTACCCAAATAGATAAGTGTCAAATAAATACAGAAGTACAAAAATACCTCTGAATTTCAGTAGAGGTATGAAGTAGCAGGGCAAAATGCCTCAAAACCTTAAAATTGTACATGAGTAAGCTACTGACGAGAGGAAGTCATAGAAACAACAATCATGCATCTGGATGTTCTTTTTGCCCCTGATCTGCACCTCTTCTTTGTTTCTTTCTCTTTTTTTTTAACCTTCCTGCCTAATCATCTCTCTCCCACTGTTTCCTTCTCTGGCAAATTGTTTTCATGTGAGCTGTCTAGTTGACCCACTGCTAGTTTTGCAGCTCTGTTGTGAAATGTACCCAGGAACACAACGTTTCTTGTGTAGACCAGCGCTTGCATGCACAGCCGATGTCCTGCAGACAAGACCCCCATGTGGTCAAAATGCAGAAAAAGGGGGTTGGCAGGGGAACATCACATACTGCACCCTCATACAACTATTTCACAACACCTAGAGGCAGCATATCAGCTCCTTGGGAGTGTATGTGGTTGACAGATTGCTCTGGTTGGAAATTCTTTTTTGGGAAACCTTTAATATGTGTGAGCACCTTAAAAATGTATAAATACAAGGATGGTAGCAGCTGAGATAAGCTAAAGTTGCTCTGGAGGCAATAGCTCAGTAAGAACCTTGTAAACACATTACAACCAACTGTGTATTTCAGTTCTTTCTTAAAGGATCATTCAGCCAAAACCATTTACTACAAAAGATGTGTATTTTATGCCATAGCTAACCATACACAAACCATTTGTTTTACACTTTATTTGGTGATAAAATCAAATAGCAGACTTGGTAACACTGTCTAAACAAATGATTGGAAACACACAGTTGCAGTCACACGCCCTGTTACGGGCATTTGTAAACTTTATTTCTTCCTCACACCTTGCTTGGAACCCTATATTAGATTTCTTGATTAACGGTTTTTCATTGCTCTTTTCTGCAGATAGACTCCGACGACGTGATCACACGAGATGAGCAAATCTACGTTCTGATCGGTGCTCACACCAGGTGTGAAAGAAACATCCAGATACAAATGGCCTTGGTTAAAGGTTTGTGCTGCTGCTGATCAGAAATAAGGACAGAATTGTGCTTGGTTTTGCATAGTTTAGTTCTGTTCTGTTCTGTCTTGTTGCTGTGTTGGAAAACTGACAAAACGTCTACCTGATTATTTAAAATCAGCCTGTGTAAGAAGAAATATTTTCTGAACTGCCAGATGAAACCTTCAGTCCCAGTAAAAATCAACACTGGGAATATGTTGAGTATGCTGAAAGGTTTGAAAGTTTTTTTTATCCTTTCTAAATATTCAAAAGCTTTCCATATAAGGGAAGTAAGACCTTTTGCTGAGGGTACTGAGTGAGGTCACTGAGTGAATCAGTGATTTATTTATGATCAGATTTAACAACCATTCAATATCCTGCTGACTGGTATCTCTGTGATTACAGAGTTGAATGGAGGTGCAGACAATAGAAGGACACGTTTCATTTGGACTATGACGTAGAAGCTGATGACACTTTCTGCAGATAAACGTATTGAATGGTATATTCAGAGGAAAATGTTATTATTCAGAAGAGTAATTAGATAGAAGTGAGAGTCAAATGAGACAATCTCTTATTTTGTGACTGTTGACTTCAGTTTCATCATTAGTGTACATTTCTACTACTAAACATCAGGATTAAATAAACCTGACTGGGACATCCCTAATTGTGGGACTCTGCGCCTGTTCCCACTTGTACATCTCCCTACACTTGACATAAAATGGCTAAGAGCTGCTTCCTGTCTTTTGTAAAGAAGGTGACTGTATCCCAGAGTGGGATGGGATTATCTGCTGGCCACGGAGCAGAGCAGGTCAGCTTGTCTCAGTGCTGTGCCCAGAGTACATCTACGACTTCAACCACAAAGGTAGAAGAGCTCAACTATATAATGAATGAATAACTGTGTGAGCTTTGAGTTCAATTGTTCTATTGCCATTGTTGTGTTGTTGTGTTTATGTACTGGCAGTGACTGTGTCCTGCACTTCTGTCACCCAGGGCGAGCCTACCGTCATTGTGATGCATCGGGGAAGTGGGAGCAGGTGCCCACTATCAACCGCACTTGGGCTAACTACACCGAATGCACCACATACTTGACCTCCAACCAGAGGAGTCAAGAGGAGGTGTGTATACATGTCTAGATGTGTACAGACAGTGTATGATCTTGTGGTTGGCAATGCAATGCTGTTTTTTCTCAGAAGCTGTTTAAGGTGGAGTTATGCTTTGTTTCAGAAGGTGTTTGAGAGACTCCATCTCATGTACACTGTTGGCTACTCCATCTCTCTAGCGTCACTGTTGGTGGCAGTCTCCATCCTCAGCTACTTCAAGTAAGAAACTAAACATTAACTGTGATCTACATAAAGAATTATGATCCATGGTCAGTTGTCTCCATATTTCCTCACACGCATTTTCAGGCGCCTCCACTGCACACGCAATTACATCCACATTCACCTCTTCACCTCCTTCATATGTCGGGCAGTCAGCATTTTCGTGAAGGACGCAGTGCTCTACTCCATATCTGATGACAGTAAGACTGAGCCTGAATTCACTGCACAGAAGCCCCATATGGTAAACTACATGTTTTTTCTGTTTATAACAATTAATGGCAGATTCAAACCTAGAACATAGGAATTAGTGGATAGTTTTTGACATGATACACAGGAAATAAAAGAATAAGTTAGATGAAAAGATTAAGGCCACACTCACATCTGTACGGTTGGCTATGAATAGACCACCAGCATATATCTGATACTGCATTTTTACATTATGAGAAAATCCACTTTTTCTAAGCTTTGTTTAGCTGCTGTTTTGTGTCCTCAGGCTGGCTGTAAAGTTGCTGTTACTCTCTTCCTCTATTTCCTGGCAACCAATCACTACTGGATCCTGGTGGAGGGGTTGTACCTACATAGCCTCATTTTCATGGCCTTCCTCTCTGACAAGAACTACATATGGGCCCTCATCATCATCGGGTGGGGTAAGCAGGATCAGTCCAGATACTCACAAAGCTAACAGAGACTTAACAGACTGATTATTTCCAGTTTTTTCTCTCTGCTCACCTCAGGTGTTCCAGTTGTGTTTGTTTCTATTTGGGTCAGTGCGCGAGTATCGCTGGCAGACACACAGTGAGTCAAGTGATGTATTCATCTGTTCAGTTTTACATGACACTTCACAATTACTCATTTGAACTCTTCTGTCTCTGCGTTCAGATGTTGGGACATCAGCGCTGGAAACCTGAAGTGGATCTATCAAGTTCCTATTCTAGCAGCCATTGTTGTAAGAAAAAGGAAATATTATGTATTAACTTTTTAAAGGATGTTTAACAGTTAGATTTCGTGTAAACTTGGCTTTACATCTATGCACCTGCAGGTGAATTTCCTCCTTTTCATCAATATAGTACGAGTACTGGCCTCTAAACTGTGGGAAACAAACACTGGTAAACTGGACCCTCGACAACAATACAGGTGACTCTTCTAAAACTGCCTGTTAATGAAGCGTTTTCCTTTAGATTCTTTCTACAAAATCTTTTAACCAACGTTTAGACAACCATCTACTGACAAATGTTAAATCATTATGTGAATGTTTCTGGTCTTCACCTGCAGGAAGCTGCTCAAGTCCACATTAGTCCTCATGCCCCTTTTTGGAGTTCACTACATGGTGTTCATGGCTCTTCCCTACACTGAGGTCACCGGGCTGCTGTGGCAGGTGCAGATGCATTACGAGATGTTCTTCAACTCTTCCCAGGTCAGAATACAAACTTATAAGTAGGCTACCAAATGGGCAAGCAATAATGGTGTAATGTAGCAATTAGCAGCATTTAGCAATACGGGAATTTTTTGGCAAGACAGCAAAAAAACTTACTTGCCAAAATATCCAAGAATTGCTTTGATCATGCTCTTAGATAACATAATACAATTACTTTCTTCAATATTTACTGTAGATGAAGCACATTTGCAGAAATGTGATGTACTTGTTTTTGACAAGATCTCCATTTCTTCTTTCCAGGGCTTTTTGGTGGCGTTTATCTACTGTTTCTGCAATGGGGAGGTAAAAAGGTTTTCAAGCCTTTACTCATATTTATTTAGATATATAAGGTCTGATAAATAAAGGGCAAACGTAACTTTCTGTTTTTCTCCATCTTCCTGTTTTCAGGTGCAGGCCGAGGTAAAAAAGGCGTGGCTGAGACGCAGTCTTGCTCTGGACATCAAACAGAAAACCAGGATGACCAGCAGCGGAGGAAGCTGTTACTACGGTGGTATGATGTCACACACCACCAGTGTCAGCTTGTCTGTTACCAATCCCAGAGCTCTTTCCTACACTGGAGGTGTAGTAGGTTCAGCTGGAGGTGCCAGTTGTGGGTCAGGGGTCCGGCCGTCAACGCACAACTCACTTCACCTCCAGACCAGCCTGCCTGGATATGTGCCCAGTGAAACAGAGTCCTACGACCCCCAAGAGGAGGTGTCTTTGCAGAGGTCAGTGGGGTCGGAGTCAAGAGTTTTTGCCAGGCATGCCAGAGCTAGCCAGAGAAATCATGACACCAAAAGTCATGGAGCATCTTCAACCCACATCCCTGGAGGTGAAGATCCAGACAGCTCGTTATCTCTGAAAGAGCTAGAGACTATTTTATAATGTTCTGAGAAATGTTTAGTATAAATGAATTGTTGGACTCGTGAAAAAACATTTAAATGTACTTGTATTGAGATTGTTTTGTTGCCTTTTCAAATTTTTATCCAAAATAAACAATGAGGACACATTTGTATTTGAGAAAATTACACCTAACAGGAGTTGTTGGCTTTGCCCTGCACGCTGCACATCTTAACTCTAATTCAAGTTATGGAATTAATATATTTATTGTGGATCTCTTTAACACCTGTCACTGTACATGAATGCTACATGAATTGACATGCACATTCAAATGATGCGAAAATAATATGAACATACACAACATAATATTCCATTCACAGAGTGCGCTGTGCTAATTTCTTATAGTCAGGAGTGTCTGTGACGGCGTTTCTAGACAGGCAGGGACCCTCTCTGCACCGTTGTTGTTGTCCACTGTCTTCCGCTCAGCCCTTTTTAACAGTCTGACAGGACCCTGAGGTTTGATGCACAAACTTTTGACATTCACAGGCGAAACTTCAATTCTTTGTCTATGTGTTCTATCCCAAACACTCTCACAACACCGTCCAGAATTTCACACACTCCCCTCAGACCTATCCTTGGAGAAAGAGGCATGCACCTGAGCTGTTTGCAGACCTCAACATGAGTGACAAACCCGTAGCAGAAGCCACTGGTACTCACAAGGTAAACGGGCAATAAATAGTATCTGTAAATATTCTTTCAAAAACACAGATTAGTGATATATGCTTATAGTTAATGTACAGTGTGTACTATAAGATTCATCATTCTCTTAAATGTTTGAAGTATATGAGGAGCACTGCTGAAGAACTAGATAGCCTCTAGTGAAAGCTACTCGAGGTCTGCCCCCTGTTGCAAAAATGAAAACACTGCAGACAAAATATTGTCACTGTATGTTACAACTTGAAAAGGCAAATTAGATTAAATGGGAACTGAATCAATTATCTGTCAATAATCCATATACAGTATGCAATTATTGTTTTTAAATTTCATATCATAAAGACTCTAAACAAAATGACACATACAAACAACTACCACCACAAATAATAAAAAATACAATACAAAATAAAATTTGCCACAAAAAATGTAATCCAAGGTCCTAAAATATCACTTTTTTATTAATCAGCCAGGAAAATCTCAATCAACAGACAAATTATTTCAAAAGTAAGTAGTCATTTGGTGAGTAATAAAACCATTGACCTTAAACCGCCTAAAAGTACATACATTATGTGATGTATTGTAGCATCAGCTGTACACACACTACATCTCTGTGCTTCTGAATCTCATTTTAGATTACAGGTACAGTATGTCTTGAACATTTCACTGTTCTGATGTCGTCAGCACAGTAGCATGAAGCAAATGGATAAACAGAACAGACAGACACAGAAATGCACGAGTGACTGCTCCTCCACCAGGGCAAAAAAACAGAACCCCACCCAGACACGTATGGTGGCAACCAGCTGTCACTTTATTAGAGAAGAACGGTTGGACAGCAAAGTGTCTCCGTGAGCTTTTTGATGATGCTGGTTCAAGGACCAGATACACGACAATCTGAAGCAGAAAGAGGAAAAATAGGAGACACAGGAGTGTGAAGAGGAGGCTGATCGGAAGCTACAAAAGGAATAAATGGTCTAGCATGTTGACTTTACAGGTGGTGTTGATGATATCATCTTTATTATACTGAAAACATATTTCAAGATGCTACATAACCACAGTGCTTACAAGCTGACAGGTTGTGCATGTTAAGAAATACCTTTGCATTATATATAATTATAAAGCATGTCAATATCATTATTATACATGAGCGTTGATGATTGACATATTCTACAACACAGCACAAATAAATAAAGCACACTTTGAATTAAATTTCCTGGTACGTAGCTTTAAGTCCCAAAAATCCTCTTACACCTACACTGTCTCACAGCAAATGTGGAGGATTTATTGGTTATAATTCAAATATGTTTTTTAGGCGTACCATCATTTTTGTCCATGCCATTTTCATTTGTTGTATTATTTAAAATATTCTGTTGAATCGCAAAACTAAACAAAAACAAAAACAAAAACAAATATTTAAATGTATTTTATTTCTATTTTCCTGTATTACTTCTATCAGTTTCAAGTTATTTCACAAGTAAATTGTGGGTACCAACAAATGCATCTACATGTTTTCATGTTTACTGTCAGACCATGTGACACAAGATGATTTCTCAGTTCTTAAAGCTACTTAACAGGAAATAAAAGGAAAACCGAGCCTTATTTATTCTTGGTGTGCTGCAGAATGTGCCAATAATTGCTGATGTGTATTGCACAATTTATGTTGAGAGCTTGCATATATTCTATATGCTTTTTCATTTTTCATAATGTTTTCAATATTTTACTTTCTCTTTAAGAGATAATCACTCTATGGTACATTAACTTTATGCGTAACTGTCCATCAAATACTTTTTAGTACTCATAAGCATTGTGGTTATGCAGCTTTTAAAAGTAGATTTTCATTATAAGGATAACATCATCAACATAGTCATCCTCTTGGTTCAACTCTTTACTGAATCTATAAGATATATAGACTATAATATCTTTAGACATTAATAAAATCTTTATAGGCACCCTGTCGAAGCAGGAAACCGCTGTAAATGTGTAGCTTACATTTACCTTTACTGCACCCATCACGTTCAATCTGCGTGATGCCAGCTGATACAGTTACGTCATGATGAGGTCAAAAAAGAGGCGGGGACGGAGGAAGAGAGAGAGAGAGAGGACAGATGTCATTCAGTCGTCTGTGTATAAGAGTAATAATGAAAACAGAGTAACACGCTGTATCTCGTGCTGTGTCTGATGTATCAAGCCGTATCATCCATCATAAGACAAAGTGACGCTGCTGTCTGTCAGCGGCTCTGATGCGGGCGCGCAGCATCCTCTCCGGCATCCAGTAGTGAATGAGGCGGCCGACAGGGAGGGGTCCTTTGATATCAGGGCTGCCTCCTGCTGAATGGAGCCCGGCTGTGTCCAGGCAGCGATGGCCATGTGTGATGTCTCGAAAAAAGCCTCGGCTCGGAACGTGACGGTGGAGCGAAAAAACCTCATCACTGTCTGCAGGTCAGTTCTCCAAGAGAGCGTGTCTGTGTGTTTCAGTGGTAGTGCAGAGTGTAATGACCTAAATGTCACTTTGCAACATTGCTGCAAATGTGTAAAGGCTCCGTGTTGCCCTTGATTTTATATATAAAAATAAATTGTGTTTTTATCTTTAAAATAGACTATCGGCCTGTTTGCTGACGTCATCCTCATAATAAATCTTTATAATGAACTCTGTACCGACCATGGGCCTGTGCGGACATAATCCTGTATGTGCACAACGGTCTTTCATCACAAATACTATTTTTAATATTTAATAATATCCAACAATCAACACAGAAATAGACTCTCTCTGAGTTCAGCAGTGTCATCTCTGTCAGTGTGATTTATCTTCCTGCATCTGATGGCGTGGTTGCTATGACGACAACCTTCTAGGGTAAATGACTAGCTGGCACCCCA
>JAUMHL010000012.1:9674780-9711391 GCA_032362345.1 Sandelia bainsii
TGATTTATCTTCCTGCATCTGATGGCGTGGTTGCTATGACGACAACCTTCTAGGGTAAATGACTAGCTGGCACCCCAGGGACTCAGGGCAGGGAGGCATTATAAGGCCTGTACATCAAGCCCTGATTGGACTTTTTGAGGTTGTTGGACAGAGCTTTGCACTTAAACAACCTTCCCCAGCTGCACATGTAAGCATGCTGTGGTCCTCACAGATTTCTATGTATGCAAGGCACATATGCAAACACATACATATAGGCTATATTCACTAATGAGTATGTCTGTGGAGGGATTCAGCTACATGCATTGATTTATGCATGAATTTTATTGTGGAGAGCCAACCACAGTATGAGATTTATAGACGCTGCTATCCTGAGCCTGACCTCTGTTTCAAAATTTAAACAGTAACAGTTAATAGGGATGAACCCCTGAGAGAATATACTCTCTGGGTTCATACTGTATGTAGATATGAAGAGAAGTAACACCTATTAAACAAACAGTAGGTGAACAAGATGGAACCTCTGCTGAGCCACTGTCAGGTGTATGTGGGTCATGTCACAGCCCCGCTGTCTGTAATACAGTGAGCACAAAGACAATTGTGCTTGTTGTGTGGAGGATAGTCAGCCAATTATTGTCCAGCATCTGGCCACAATCACAGCAGCTGAATGAGACTTTGTTGCCTTTAGAACAATGGGGCGTGAACTCATTTGCCTCAGTGGCTTGTATTAAGATAAGCATTGTCTTACTGACACTCATGCACCAGGCAAACTGATGGTGTGTGTACTGTATGTGTACATTGTATATACTTTTTTTTGTTGTTGCTAAAAACTGTTTGGATGCTAAAACCTTGGTGATTCCAGTCAGCAAAACATGACAAACATGTATTTGTTTGTGTCTATCTAATATTGGGTACATTGTCTACATATCTGACACAGCACTAAGCTGTTTCCTGGGGCCACTGCAGGGCCATGTCTACTGGGAGTTAGCACACACACCACACACATGCTTTTTTTTTTGTCCCTCAACAAATAGCACTTGACAGGTGTTCTTGCAGCAAACAGAGCTTCTGAATTTTTTAGTCTTTAGGAAAATATTCAGGAGTGGTCATTTCAGGAGCAGAATAACATTGCCTGAATTAAAAGATGAGCTCCAATAGCACGAGGGGTTTATAAGGTTGGTCGGTGTATATATACAGTATTATGGTGCATGGTCTCTTTAACTGACCTTTAATTGTGCAGTTACAATGACTGCATATTAAGTATTTTCGATATTTTAGCCATGTTAACCATCCAGGGATGACAGTGTGTCTATCTCATTAGTGCAGACAGAAATATCTCAGCTATGGATTATTACAGACTAAGTATAGATATTGATGCTACAGAGAAGCTTTGATGACTTTTTCCTGAGCCCCACTCTAAATTTCACTTTTATGGATTGTTCAGCTACTGAATGGACTCATTCATGTTCCCCCACAGCATGAATTAACTATTAATTTATGCTCAAGTTATTAATAACTTTGCTGAACTTCTGGCTTTTCACTGAACACCACCATGGTAAATATTTATGTTTATTTGTGTTTATGAGCAAATATGTTTAAAACTATGCTCAGTTTATTTTATGTCTTAGTTTATTGTTATTTAGTATGTTCTGCTTTTTCCTTGAAGTTTTCCTTTTTCCACTGCCAATAAAATTATAGTAAGGTTCAAAAAAACAGCTCTGCCAGAAAAACAATTCTAAAACAAATGCACAATTCAGCTCGTCCAGTACTGTTAGCTTGTCCACCAGGATGAATAAAACTAGTGACCAGGATCAACCAAAATTCACCTCGTTTCAATCAAAGTTTTCTATTACATCACCATTCACCTTGAAGTCCATCAGAACGTTTCCAAAATCACACTGTATGCTGTGATTTTAAGAAGAATAGGCTGGTAAATATTTTTCTCCTTGATTGATTTTTTTTGCTGGGAATTGTGTTTGCTAAATATATTCATATGAAAAAGTATTATAGCCTACATGTTAGGTAGTGAAAGGTTGGCAACAGAGAAGTGTATCACAGGAGCATCCTTACAACCATGAACATATTACAGAGTCCAGCTGTCCAGTAAGAAAGAATATTGAGTTGTTGGAGCTTCCTGAAAGCTCTCCCTGAGCATCATCATCACAGTAAATGGATGAGTCAACAGGAAATGGATAGCATGATGTCAGTGTTCATAGAATGACACGCTTACACACTTACATGGACATGTCTGATTAATTTGCTTTTCATTAAATCTATTTTACAGATTTTATTATCAATGACTTTGTTTCACTTAATTTGTTACTTTGGCAGAACACTGTTTTCTTTCATGATTAAATCCTTACATGGACTTTTGTGAATTATTTTTATCAAGGAGAAATTCAAAAAAGTTTAGTCATAGTTTGATCTGTGATGTGTTCCTCATACAGTAAAGTGAAACAGAGAAAGCACTAATCCAATAATATGTTCCCTGACCAATCTATTCTCTGTGGTGACTTCTTACTGGCAACAGAGCTCTTTGTTTAAAACTTCTCTTTCTCTCTCTACCACATGTAGGTTTTCAGTGAAGACGCTGTTAGAGAAATATACAGCCGAACCCATCGATGACTCATCTGAGGAGTTCATCAATTTCGCAGCCATCCTCGAACACATCCTTAGCCACCGTTTTAAGGGTAATAAACCTAGAGAGAGCAAGAACCTTTTGTTGTCAACTGACCACATGTTAAAGAAATTCAATAATAGGCTTTAAAAGTAAGGGCACATGATGGAGCGCCCTGGTAGCCCTGTGGTTACAGCGCATGCCACGTAACTGCAGTGTCCCCAGTTTGAGTCTGGCTGAGGACCTTTGCTGCATATCATACCAACCTTTCTTCTCACACATTTCCTGTCTGCCTCTTTACTACTGCCATCAAATACAGGCAAAAATGCAAAAACAAATCTCAAAAAAGAGTGCATGTTGTTCAGTGGAAGCTGAATGGAAAGAAATAATAAACATTTTCAAATGCAAGAGGTGAATGTTTGTTATTATGCATAAACATTAACTGGAATCAGTTTAATGTCAAACAGCTGCTGTCTAAAACTGGAACTTCATCAAAGTTATTGTAAACAGTAACAGTGGGAAAAGTCTGTGGACTTTCTTCATTACCAACAGCTGTTTGTAAAGTCACCCACACTGTAACTAGATCAGTTGACCCATTATTGAAATTAATACACTTTATAGAAAATATATCATATTTATCCTACATTTTCTTTTTAGGCTCGGGCAGCTGGTTCGATGGCCATAGGTGTTACTGGGACTACATCCGCCTGGCCTGCGCCAAGGTCCCTAACAGCTGCATTAGCAGCATTGAGAGCATGGAAAACATTAGCACTTCACGAGCAAAGGCAAGTCAAGCATGATGATGATTAGAGTATAAAGGATGACATTAAAAAAGTGCAGCAGCAATGAAAAGTGAGAGAGCTAAAAGACTAACAAATGGAAAAATAGGATGTTAGGAAATCTTGGAAATCTTTTAACCTTTGGTGACGTCTTCAGGGCCGAGCCTGGATGAGAGTAGCCCTGATGGAGAAGAGGCTGTCTGAATACATTGCTACTGCTCTGAGGGACAGCAGAACAACCAGGTTAGAGGTCTCAGACACCGATCTCTACAGTAGTATCACCATTATTCCTGTTATCCTTTTTCCCACCTGCTTACGTGTCTCTGCACTTCAGGAGGTTTTATGCAGAGGGAGCCATCATATTAAGAGAAGAAGCCACGGTGCTAACAGGGATGCTCATAGGCCTCGGAGCCATAGATTTCAGGTGAATCTTAACCTTTATACACAGGCATTTTATGCATCATCATCATTACATCATTTTAGACTCTTTATAGCTTCTTGTCTTACTGTATTTGTGTATGGTTTCTCTTTCATAGTTTCTGTCTAAAAGGGGAGGCCCTGGATGGGAAATCATCTGCAGTGATTGACTACACACCATACTTGAAATTCACACAAAGGTATGTTCATTGACAATGCAGAGGAAAATATTTTAACAGCTAATATCCCAATTTGTTAATATTTTGAATGACAGCACATTTTGAGGAGCCAGAGCATGTTTTGTCTATGTGGGGATAAAATTCTGCCAAATGCCCCAGAAACAGTCACATTAACTCAACTAACTAAAATGCAGGCACAAAGTCAATACTCAAATTACCTCCTTCTGTTGCAGCTATGATTACCTGAGTGATGACGACGATCGACAGAGTGTTGACAGCAGCACAAGTGACGACAGCATCCCCGAACATCCCTACATCCCCTTGGTTGCCAAGGAAGAGAGCTGGAGCACAAAATGTCGCAAGATGGAGCAGAGGTTCAAGATTGTCAATGCTCAGAAGGTGTGCAGCCAGATTTTTTTGCTTGGACATACTGAACTCAGGGCGATACTGATTAAATGGGCAGCTGTGGCTCAGGAGGTAGAGCAGTCGCCTGCCAATCATAGGATCGGTGGTTCGATTCCCGGCTCCTCCTGTCATATGTCGAAGTATCCTTGGGCAAGACACTGAACCCCGAGTTGCCCCCGGTGTGTCAGGTCAGCTGTATAGCAGCTCTGCCATCGGTGTGTGAATGGGTGACTGAGAAGCAGTGTAAAGTTACTATTGAGTACCAGTATAGGTAGAAAAGCGCTATATAAGTGCAGACCATTTACCATTTAAATGGTTTAACTGACAGTGGTATTTGTTGCTGATGCATGGGTGGTGGTGGGATTTATGAATAACTACAGGAAAGGGCATGAGACAGTGGCAGGTTAGTGAGGTGAGTGTATCATGGAAGTACCTGAATGAATCATTACATAAAGTTAAATAGTCATGACTAAATCTGTTGGTTTGATAAATGCAGCGAAGTATTATTTATTAAGAGTTTAACACAAAAACACTGACACTGTGTGGGTATGGTTTGATCGGATATGTTTTAAAGTGGCACAAATATGTGACCAAACAAACAACGATTGATTTAAATGTTGCTAATCTATGTTTGGTGCATGGATGTATGACACATGACACAGACAAAACAAACAACAAAAAAGAAATATCTTAGTGATTATGAATTCGTAGGCTCACCCTAAGCTGCAACACCACAAAATAAATTCTCAACAAGCAACACAGATGGATGATGTCTAATATGAGTATGCAAGAGACCATTTTTTTCACTCACTGTGTGGATTTGTGTTGTCAGGGTTACCTGGAAGAGCTTGTGCGCCTGCGTGAGTCCCAGCTGAAAAACACAGAGGTGGAGAACAAGAGGCTAAAGGCCAGACTGGAGGAGCTACAGAGCCAGAGCCAGCAGGAAAAGAAGGACCTGGAGACCATAATCCTCGAGCTTCAGGATCAACTGTGAGTGATGTAGACATAGTACACATAGTATCCAGGTTTCATTGTGTTAGTGATATCACACAAAGATACTCATAGCAGTATTCAAAATAGTAACTAATAGTAAAAAGTAATAGTCAAACTGTTGACTTGATGAGAAGTATTCACTATTTCTGGAGCTTGACAGTAAATCTCACTATGAGATTTAGAGGTTGTTTGGCCTGACTGTGTGTCTGAAGAGTGGATTTGATTTATCTTAGTACTGTTATCAAACATGTTGAAATTGTGTCTCATATCGTGTCCTCGTGTTTGTCAGGACCAGCTTGATTCCATGTGATTCCAGCCACTTTGCCAAAAACCTTTCAATCCCCTTGGTCAACCAGTGGCCGACACATCAGCCATACAACAACCAAGAGGACGTCAAGCTGTTTCGCAGGTTCGACAAAGTGTCTGTCTCCTGGTATAACTTCACACGACTCAGGGAAATATACTGTTTCGTATTGTTGTTGAATGTTGTCTCTACATGGCAATAATTGGAAAGAAAAACAAAATTATGTGGTGCACTACTACTAGTGGTATAAGTGATCCAGAATATGACACATTAGTACACTGAAGAACAAAATGTTAAACCTAAAGCCGTTTTATTTTTTTTCAACAATCGGGTGATTATTTTCTCAGCTAATCAGTTAACCATTATATTTAATTTTCTACATTATATGACAAAAAAAATTCAATTTTAACATTCAATAAGCTGAAACTGACTGTATGAATGTTTTGCTTGCAAATGACTAAAATGATTAATTATTTCAGGTCTAGTATATTTATCTATACTGTATATGCTATATTGTCACCCTACTCCATTGTTAATCATTAATGTATCTATCTGTTGACCTGCAGGAGGAGTTTCCCCAGCACAGAGTTGCTGTCAGTGGAGATCAGCTTGGATTCAGACTCTCAGAGGATTGAGGGGAAGCAGAATGGGGGAGCCTGGTGCACAGGTGATAAGTCACACAATGTATGTACCTACAGTGTTCTTGTAATGATAAACACACATATAAATTTCCATTATATTTCTGTCCCACATCTCCAGGTAAAGATTATACCCCCTCTATGATGGGCTTGTGCGGATCCTTGGTCTCCCTCCCGAGCTGCAAGTCTCTGGCTAGCCTCAAGTCCAGCGAGTGCCTGGTCAACATCAGCACAGAGAACAGTCCTGCCCTCTCTCCCAGCTAGGGGGTGCCAAAGAAACACTGCCAACCACTTAACAGACACTGAGACAATGCAACAAAAACACTACTTTTGGTAGGCGGACAAATACACTCTTTTGTGGCCCTTACGTGAGTCCCTTTACCTTTATGCTCCGAGCCCAGCACTTTCATCATACATCTTTTAAGCGTTTGTGAAAGAGTTGCCTCCCTGTGTGGGTTTTTCCAACAAAGATGCAGGAATTGCTGCTGTACTGTCCGATGGGCCTCCTTCAGTTTCACTGTCTTTCATAGTCCTGACATGATTAAGCCTCCTGGAATGCAAACAACTGGTTCAATTCAACCTCTCTCATATCCTGACATTTGATTTTGTGCAATTGCAGTCAGGTATCTGTACTGGCCACATTCATCAAAGCTCACTGTAGCGTTGTACTGTGTGTACTTTTTGTCCATTTGTCTGTGTGTTATCATTCTGTCAGTGTGTCTTATTCTGCCTGTTGCATAATACTGGCAGGATGGATGAGCTGTTATAACCTTTTAAGGAATCATAAATGTTTTGCCATATTATATTACATAGAGGATGGAACAAGATAAAAGCAGAGATGTAAGCAGAGGCTTTGCTGTATATGTGTTGAGTCAAAACATTAAAGATTGTTCAAAAATTAACAAAAGCAGCATCATCATATTAGGATGAATGACAGTTTTGGCCTTATTCAATCATGTAGTAATTGAGGATTTTTGGATGTAAAAAAAAAGATGTGTCAGCCTAAGGTTTGCAGACTTACTACAATGTGAACATAACAAATCTACTATTATGTAATATCTGTTGCATACAAGGCAAAATGCATTGTGACTATGCAGAATTAATGTTTTCATTATCTGTTTCTACAAACCTGGGTTGATAGAATAGTTTGAGCAGGAGAGAAATAGCGAATGTGCAACACATATATTTGTGTCATTTTATTTTTTTCTTAATTTTTCCACTGTGATCTTTCTTTTTTACATAATAATTTATTTCGTGACTTACTGACTTGTATCATTTACCATCGTGTAAATTGCAATCTCACACAGTGTTGTTGAGAGTTGGGATATATTGTTTTGTTTAAAACTGCAATAAAACTGCCTTTTTTGAAACATTAAATACTGGGATGTACTGGATGTGTATTATTTTAATTCACGCTTACAGTGCAGCTCTAGGAGTCAGTCTGTTGTCCAGTCGGTTCACCACTTTGGTTCACACTGATATATATTTAATCTGGGAGTGTGGAGGGGTTAAAATTAGCCACCTCTCAACCACCTCTCATCTCTGCTGGACAGTATAGGGTAGAGGCCTAGCTGCTACTGGCAATACACACTCTACTCTCTAACCCACATGGGGGTAGACTTGCTTGGTGGGTAATGTATGCATTAAATTGTGACAAGGAAGAATGATGTATGAAATAAAAATATACAATATATATGGTTCTGCTGCATTTCTTGTGAGTTTGACAATGTTCAAATGGAGTGCAACGCTAAATCTCTAGAGTATTCTTTTAACAACTTTTGAGTTGTGTGTTTACAGACATTTGTTTTTTTCAGTATGTGTGATACTGACAATCTATGGTGATCCTTTTCATCATCATGTCAATACTTTTTTTGTCCAAACTGTGGAACTAATGACATTCCCATCGGTCTCAGCTATACTTATATACTATATTACTATATATGTTTATTGTGAATTAGTAAATGTTAGCATGCTAACATGCTTAACTAAGATGGAGAACATGATATACATTTTATCCTCTAAATATCAGCATCTTAGTATTGTCGTCATTAGCTTGTTAGCTTGATGATGTTAGCACTTAGCTGAATGCACTGCTGTGGCTATAAGCACAGTACCATCTCTGCAGCTAGCGTGGGTGTGTCTTTGTGTTCATGTACATGTTGTTCATGAATTACCTCCATTTACTTTTAAAAGTCACATTTTTTGCAACTTGGCCACTCAGAAACTGATAGCTGTTTAACTATAATTCAAAATAAAAATGAAAATTTGCTCTAAATGAATAGCTGACATCACAGTAATTTCATCTACTAGGTCAAGGAACCTAACACATGCTCTTTCCCCCTATGCCTCGGTCACCTTTTGTCTTCATGTCTTTCCTTTGTAGCTTAACTTTGTAAAGCCTGACACCATCTCTCTTCAGATGGTTTTGAATTAGCCTGTGTGAGGTCAAAGGTCAGGATCATTCATTCATTAACACAGACAAATACACAGAAGTAAACAAACAGCAGCTGAGAGGCCATTAGTAAAATCTGGAAATATATTATGTAGGAGACACATTCCAGATTGACATATTATCTAATTAACTGCCTGGCTGTAAATGTATGGATACCAATGGGTTGTGAAAGGTTGGTTTTAGATATCTGGCTTTGTCTTTAGGAGTGAAAGCAACATAAATAGTTTCACTACAAAGGTGAACAGGCGGCTACATGTTTCAGCACTTCACCTTCTTGTGATAAAGCGCTTTCACTCCCTTTTTGGTGTGCCAGACACATACACAAGTTATCTAAGCATGGGCCAACGTTCCATGTAACTACATGTACATTTGAGTCAGTTCTGTTTGGGTGAGGGACACTCAGAGCCTCAGCACTGATCTTGGGTCTGCATGTATAAATGTGTGTCAGTTATCTTTGCCCCCTTCTTCTGTCCCACCACTGGCACTCCCTTTTACACAGAGTCAGGACATTTATCTCCCACAATGCACACTGTCTCACACATGCATATACACCACCCAAAACCATTTCACAGCCCACCCAGACCGTGCACACACCCAGCTGGGGTGACTTATTAGGTCTTACAATGTTATGATGCAATTATCTTTGAAATTAATGAATAAAGGTGATGATGAAGCACCATACCAGTGGATTCTCGTGTAGCTCATTTACTACACATCACATATACTTTACATTACATCCAAACAATCTGCCTGAAAAATATGCTACATTATTTTAGAAAAGTGACTACATTTTTTCTTTTGCTGGCTGTGCAATGGTTTCCATTAATTGTTTGCAGTAGACAATTTGTCAATTTAGCAGTATCTTGAAACTTACTTTGATTGAATGAACATCATGTCTGTATGGTGTTTTTGTCAAACCACATTATTGAACTAATAATGTGGTTTGACAGTGCAGACTTTTCAAATCAGTGATTTTTATATTGTATTACCATACAACAATCAGGTAACACCAGTAAAACTGAATGGACTTGATGCTACTGGGATGATTCATGGGATGATGGTTCATAGTTATGTTCATGATGTACTAAAACAAATAGAAACCACTGTTTGCCAAGTAAAACATATAAAACACCAGGGCAAGCATTTGCACATTTCAAAATGCAGTGGTGAAATCTAAGTACATTTACTCAAGTCCAGCACCTGAGTACAATTTTAAATCAGATACTTTCTTACCTTGCTAGAATATTTTCTTTTTATTTTACCTTACATTTTGTTTCCAGAGGGAAATATTGCTTTGTTTTACTAGTATACTTATATGACACTTGTTTCTAATAAAAAAGTAAACAAATAAATGATGATGTGTTATGATGGGCTGTGCTATAGCTGCAAAATATGTGATGCGTACACATTAATTATCAGTTTACTAATATATATTAGGTAAGTATTTATCATTTTGGCCATTTTATAGGCTACTTTTGTGCTTAATTAAGCAAAAGTTTCAAATGCAGAACTTTACTTGTAACAGAGTACTTGCTATTTTCACTTAAGATCTGAGTAGGGCCTACTTCTTCAGTGTTTGATGATGGTTTGTAGTTGAAAAGTAAACACACCCTGTAATAGCCATTTAAACACAAATACCATCTAAATAAACTTAAATGGTGGACCACAGTGGCTACAGTGAGCTTCAGTTTCATAAAGTAGTTCGTGCATTTTAGGGTCACTGTTCGTAGTTATAAATCAAAGAGGTTAAATGTAGTATTTCTGCATGGATTTAATGTTGAAAACCAGTTAATAAGAGATATAAATTGAGGGAGGTGACAGTAAATTTCGTTGTCCAAGGTTTGACGGACTGATGGCGTATTGTCCAATAGGATTGAAGTCCGTGGCTCCATCAACCAATAGAAAGTGAGATCCAGGGTCGGGCCCGCCCCCCACTTGCTTAATTAAATCCACACCAGCATGGAGGTGGTGGAAGAGTTTGGAGTTTAAACGGAATGCGTAGGACCATATTGTAACTTTCTGGGCCTCTAAAACACAGTCCAGCCTGTAAAATGACAATTAAATATACTTCAGGGTTTGCTCAGAAGACGTAGGAGTTGACGTTAAAGTGACTTTTTGACAGTGGAGCTGCTTCCTTGTTCGACAACGGGGAGAAATTTCTCAACATCCTCACAAAGAAACTTTGCTTGCTAGGCTGCTAACTCGCACAAAAACCAGACAAAAAAAAGTATAATCACGGTCGACAAACGTGATCACAAGCTGCCAGTGACGTCTCAAGTGTCGAGTTAAGTGTTGCTGTTAGTCGAGGTTACTTGGAAATGATATTTATATGAGTCAAGGCTGAATTTTGTAACGGTTTTGTGTAGTCATCATCATCACCAGAGGAGGAAGAGTTGCATCTGGTAACTTTAGCCACCAGTGTTTTCACAGAGCGCCCCCAGATCTCGACCACACAGGACATCCGAGTGCTGGTTTCTGATAGTTTAGAGCTAAGTGGTCCCAGATTTGTTGCTGAAAATATGTCTGGCCGAAGTGGAGTCGGACAGACGAGGGGAACAGCTTCGGGTCCACAGCCCCTCAAAGCTACTGTCCCCTATCAGCTGGCCAGCAAGCCTCGATCACACCGGAGAGATGGACAGTCAGGTATGAGCTTGTCACAACATATGGATCATATGGTTATGTTTGTCTATATGTTCATACTCAATGTTGTCCCATGATAGAAAACGATTAAAAAAAAGATACACTAAAAACACTCTTGGTGTCACAACGGCTAAATCCATCACTGTTTGACAAGTTATTAAAGCCGCATTGATTAGGAAACATCTGTGTCAGCAACAAGTGATAAAACAATAATGTCAACAATGAGGTCACTCTGTAACACTGCCAATATACAACCACTACACATTTAATTTATTGTTAAAGTGGTGTATGATATTGTTTTATTTGTACATTTAGCTGTTGGAGTAGTAAAATGTTAATGTATTTATCATACTGTCACTGGATTTGAGTAATAAAAAATAAACTAGACGTTATTTAAATGATATAACAATATTAAATGTAGTTATTACTACATATGATGCAACAGATGCATATTTATATTATTTGTTATTTTGGCAAATAGTTGTAAAGTTTAGATCAATAGTTTGGTTTTTACGGTACTATGAAAAAAATAAATGCCCATAAGCAGTTTGCAAAAAAAAGAAAAAAGTTTCAACTTTTAACCTGATTCCGAGGAGGTGTAATTACAGTTATATCAGACAAATTAAATTAAGAAATCTTAATGTTAAGAGGCTGGAATTAGCAATTTTTCATTTTAAAAAATGACAGAACCTTCAACCAGTCAA
Source organism: Sandelia bainsii (assembly GCA_032362345.1). NCBI lineage: Eukaryota > Metazoa > Chordata > Actinopteri > Anabantiformes > Anabantidae > Sandelia > Sandelia bainsii. Next base: position 9,686,903 of record JAUMHL010000012.1, read on the forward strand.
AATGGTTACTTTTTAGACTAATTTATTAATTGGATTAACTTTATAACACTTTATAACAGCAATTGTAAAATGTATGCACACCAAGCCATGCTAGTAAAAAATTAGAAATGTTACTAAAAACTAGTAACAGTTGTGTATCTAACTGATAAAACCTTAGAAATAACGTATTGTTTTATCCTGTTGACATGTTTAAAATGATAAGTTGTTTCTGGTGCCGACAGCTGGAAAGGCCAAACCGCACCAGCTGAGCTCTGGCATGAGGCGCACAATGTCTCTTGATGCCATCATTGGGCCGTACCTGCAGGGACACTGGCCCAAAGAATCAGAGGGCCAGAGCAGCCTGCCCCGCAAGGACAAATCCACTCAGGTTAGCTCCATACATGCGTGAACACAATTATACTTGTGTGTTTTTGTTACAAAGAAATAAATGGAATGTATTACTGCATGACACATTTTTCCATATTTAGTGTTTTATTTGTTACATCATTAATGCGTCTGTTCAGTTGAGAGATGAGTTTACACGTTTGCAGAGGAAAAAAACTGATAGTATACTGGGGGAGGGAGGGAGTGTCCAGTACTTGCATAGTTATTACAGAGTGCGAACCACAGCCATGAGAACAGTCCCTGAAGTCAGCTGACGAGGCCGTTTTGGCTGCACCCATCCTCTCTGCATCTTGTGCAGGCACTCGCCACTGCTGTTTGGTTGCCCACATCCTCCCCCCCCCTCTTTGTTTTTCAGTTTCTTCTGCTCTTTTGCTCTTCTACAAGTGCAAAGAGAGAATCTGTGGGTGTGGATGGTGTGATGTGGCTGCAGATCAGCCTTTGAGTGTGAAAAGCTGATGTGTAGAGTGTGAGACTAGTGGCAAAATATGTTTGAAGTCTTGTGACTTCAATGTTCATCTTCCACGCTCAGATTTTTAATATTATCGTAATGCAGCTCCAGGGCAAAGATTTAGTATATACACTTATTCATTAGTCAGTGCTCTATTGTTTTAAGGGCAGCTGACCATACTGTGGTTTCTTTCTTCCCAGACCCCAGACTCGTGGTCAGACAAATCCCAAAGCAGGAGAGGAAGCATCAGCCACAAACGTTCAGCATCATGGGGCAGTGCTGAGCATCTACAAGAGGTCAGTCTCTGCCTTTGTTGCTCAACATTCAGGTTTGTAACAACTAGGTTTGCTAAACTGGGTGTTTTTTTTTTTTGTGTCAAAGAGTGCAAGCTCTCGAAAAAGGCATGACTCAATTTTCTTGACAACATTAAGCAACAGTAGATCAATGATCTCATCTTCAAAGAAACTTCCTATTTTACAGCTTTCACTAGCACTGCACTCCTCATTGTTGGTAATCTTTATTTTACATCACGTCAATCAGATTATCACTAAAATGATGTAAATTGTGTGCCGTCCTCTGTGTGTTTGTGTGCGCAAGCTTATTGACTGACAATAACCTCTGTTCATTGCAGATTGCTAAACTAAAACAACAGCTGCAGCAGCGCAGCAAACCTGCAGTCTCAGGAGGACATGACAAAGACCGCCAGCGTGGCTATCCTCAGGGGAGCTGTAGCCTAGGAACTACACAGGTACTTACTGTCATCAGCACACAATGCACTGCACTGCTTACTTCATACCTGCATGTATTTATGCATTTTTACAAAGTTGAGAAAAAAAAAACTGTTCTTAAAGTGTTTTTTTCACACCAACCAGCCACTGACAAGTGTCAGTTATTTGATTCATCAAAGTGAATAAGGAAACTGTGCAGCTCATTGCAGGAAATGAATTAAATAAAGCACTGAAGCAACAGGAAGACGACTACATCAAGCTGCTTCTGCTTTTCAGAGCGAAGTACATGGTTCTGCTTTTCACAACAGCTGGTCGGCGCTGTCTTTTTCAGACCAAAGTTTGGTGACATGATAAACTGATAAGAGAGTTTGCAAACCTGATTTATAGTATTTGTGTATATATATATTTTTAACATTTCAATAGGGACTTACACACTCGATAACAATAGTATACCTTATTTATACAGCTACTAAGAACATAGCTCACAGTTATTCACAATAAAGGTACGTATACACTGTGTCATTTCCCAGATAAAAGATCACCAAATGTGGTAGCATCTTTGCCGGCTGTTGTCATGATCTTGCAACTAAAGATAGCCTGGGACAAAATTTCAGATATTGTCAGAAATGTAGGATGACTGTCTCGCTACGTGCCTACTGAGACCTATGTGTTCTAAACGAGCAATTGGAATACTGCATAAAATGATGTACTGAGCAATGTGTCACAAGACTTTATTGTTTACAACTGTAGCAGTGCAGATGGATCACATACGCTGACATTTTATTCTTGTCATTGACTTGCCCACGATTCAGAGGATGCTATCATCGTACAGTCTTCATACATGTACGTTGATTTCGTACCCAAATTTATTAGATCCATGTTGAACAGTGTGGCTCGCAGTAAACTTAAACAATTGCTGAAATCTCACAGTCTGTAGTTACCTTCAAACAACTGTCGTATCTGTTTAAGTTGCTTCTCAAGAGTGAAGCAGCCTGAATTTCATCTGACTTGTTTGTGTGTCCTCAGACTCGGCCAATTCCCATCCCTCTCGCTCCCTTGTCTACAATGGTCCCTCGACTGCGCTGCAGCGTGGAGGGTCTCAACCAGGAGCTGGAAGGCATGTTCATCTGCCAGCCACCACATCCTCAGCACAGGGTAACATAACATACATGTAAAAAAAGAGTTTTTGTATGTAAAAATACTTTTTTTTTTAACTATACATTTTCTTGTGGAGTAACAGTTAACATTATGGTGGCTAATAATCATTACACAATGTAAACAGTGTTTTTTTTCTGTCTTGTCAGCTTCTTGATGTTCCAGACGGTCACCGGGCTCCAGTCCCTCCACACAGCTGCAGCAGCGGATCTCAGAGTGACCCCGCCACCACACCCCTGTGCTCATCCTCCACCTCGTCTTCACCCTGCTCCTTTCCCAACTACAGCTCTACCTCCCCATCTAACTCTGAACTTGCTCCTCTGGACCTGCACCAAGGTTAGTTTGTCAGCACAACATGTCTCTAAGATACTGTACATTCAAAGATTAACTCATGGCTACTACACGTTTGAACACAAAGTATAATACCTAGAAATTCATACTAGTTCCACTGAACTTCAGTAGTGTGTAAAGGAAACTGTGTCAAAAAGTATTAAGTTTACAAAATGAGTTTTATAGTCCAGTCTAACATCTTTTTACAGCGTGTTTGTTGTGCCTGCTGTTTGCAAAGGTGCGTTATGATCACAAAGAGGATAATGACAATTTCATTTTGCTTTAATACTAAAATGTGTTGCTTTGTTTATTTAACACATATTTGCATTAACCAGAATTGACCATCATTAGCTGCACTTTCCACCTGATATGTTCTGTACAGATAGTGCCTTATGCATGCATCACATTGGAACAGTATGTTTGTCCAGCCACTTGTAAGATGACTGAAAATCTGAGCTCTGGTCTGAGGGCATCACGTTACTTTAATCATGTAATTTGAAGTTTCTACTTTAAATGTCAATGCATAACTTTAAACATTTTATATATCAGAAAGCAAAAGGGAATGGTCATGCCTGTGTGACATTCACACCTGTTGCAGCAGTTCAAGTTACAGCCAAAAAATCTGAAAACCTCTCACAGTATAAAATAAGAAAACCACTTTTTTCACACACACGTGCAAATCACACAGGCAAATCTTAGATGCAAACAAGCATACGTGCTCATTATTCATCACAGGGGTTGAAAAATAGCATCTGAAATTTCCACAGAACTAATAAGTATCTCTCTCTCTATGTGTGTACATGTATTCTTTCCTGTTTGTGTAAGTGTTATTTTTCTCATCTTATTGCGCTTTAAGATCAGTACTTGAGTCTCTGTGCACGTTTGTGCTTATGTCATAAGTTGTGATTGTGAAACAAAGCAGTTAATCACATACAATAATGCTTAACTGGACAGACCATAAAGCTATAAAGATTACAGTTGCATTATCTTAGGATCATGTTGTTGAGTAAGTAAAAAAATCAGAAATGTGTATACCTATTGTGTGTACCAACCCTTTTATCATTAAATATTGATTGATTGTAGTACTTAGCTAAAGTGAGTAATTTAGTCCTTTTTGCCTGTAAATTTATGGACAGTTAACTATATTAATGCTCAGACTCTCCAGTTTGCAGTATTACAGCTAAAATAGATTTTGTTTTGACAGTAGTTGAGGTGATTACATCTACAGTAATTTCTTATACAGTACGTTTAATCAACTGTCTCAATAAATAATATGTGCACATTGCTTCAAATACATATATGAACTTCTATTGACAGATTTGTCCATGTTGTTTTCAGGGTTAACAGACGGTGTCGAGACGTGCCTTCCTTCTCCGTTCTCCTCCCAGAGTGAGGCTGACCTCTCCCTGCCTCTGCTCATCTCCTCTTCCCCAGGGCCCAACAAAAGTTGCTGCTTTCAGAGAGAACCTCCAGAGGGCTGTGAAAAGGTCAGAGTCTGGGAGGAAACCAGGTACATGTTCGAAGACTCTTTGTAATGGAAATGGCTGGTTTAATTGCTCAAATACTTTATACAGGGCTTCAGAACCCTTGTTTTTTGTGTGTTGTAGATTATTTAATTTTAAATTGGTGTAATGTTAACTTTTGCCCATAAATCATAAAGGTATTAAAGACTCAAAACCTAGAATATCTTATTAACATATTCAGACTTAATTTAATACTGTGTATAAGCACCTTTGGCAGCAATTACAGCTTTAAGTCTTCTTGGGTAAATTTCTACAGGCTTCTCACACCAGGATTGGGTCAGTTTATCTGAATCTTCCTGGCAGATCGTCTGAAGCACCATGAGATTGGGTGGGAAGCATCTGTGAACTGCCATCACTGATCTGCTATAGGGTTTAAGTCTTTTTCTCAGTAGCATTAAGAAACTTGTCCTGAACCTCTCCCGTGTTACCTTCGCTGTATGCTCTGGATCATGGTCATGCTGAAAGGTTGACCATCACCCCAGCCTCATGTCACGTGCAGCAGGTTGTGTTCAAGGACTTCTCTGTATTTGGTTTCATTCATCCTTCCTTCAACTCTGACTAGTCTTCCTGTCCCTGCTGCAGAGATGCACTCCCATACCATGTTGTTGCCACCACCACGCTGCACCGTAGGGAAGCAGCTGGTGAGCAGTGCCTGGTGTTCACAGACATGGTGCTTGGAGTTTGGATTTTGTATCCTCAAACCACAGAATCTTAGTATCCAGGTTCTGAGTCCTTTAAATGCAGTTTGATAAACTGTCACACACCTTTCAGTCAAAGTTGCTTCCGTCTGGAGTGCTGCTGAAAGGTTTGTCCTTTCGACCCATCACTGCAGAGAACATTTGAAGTTCTATAAGACCGGTTCTTGGTTCACTTCACTTTGGACGGCCAACTCTAGTAAGAGTGCTGGTGATTAGAAACTTCTTGCCTTGACACAGTGTGAAATCTGATGTTGTACCAGTTTCTTTGACTTACACTTATATACTGGGCTACTGTATATGCCTTTCCGAACTGTGTCCAGTCAAAAGCAAATGAGCTACAGGAAGGAAGACTCCAACCAACTTCTAGGCGCAGTAAAAACAATCAAGATGCGCTTTTGCGTTGTCCTTCTGGGTTAATAAATGTCGTTTGATGGGCAAAATGACAATATTACCCATTTAAAACTGAAAAGGCTTGAATACTGTACAAAACCACAGTAAATACAGTTTCATTTAAAACGGGTTCAGTGTGTGGATGCCCTCTGGTGGTGACTTTGTGTTGTTTAATGTGTCTCTCACAATTTAATACCTTTGAGTTACAGAAGAGGAGAAACATCACTCTGTCAGAGCACATTCTGTTAATACATATTTAAGTTGATCCCTTATTTTTTTAACTTAAATTAAAGCTTAAATGAAAGTGTTTAGAACTTGATAATTTAATTTCATATCCATCGTGGTGGCATACCTAGCAAAAATGTTATGAAACTTCATTTCCACCACATATCGTTTGACTAGTATTAGTTTTTTCATTTCTTTCTCACAGGCTTTTTTTTCCCTTCTGTAGTGCTCCTCACCAAAACAAACCAACCCTCATCTCCTCCTGCCCGGACCCAAACAAGGTAAACTTCACCCCCCATGGGGGCTCAGCCTTTTGCCCCGTCAGCCTTCTGAAGCCTCTGCTACCCTCCATGGACCTGTTGTTTCGTAGCCTTGTTCCAGGAGGCAGTTGCTCGACCCATGGAACAAGCTCCTGCCAGATGACGTCCTCTGGCAACAGGGCTGCTCCCCCAGATCCTCCTGCTGCTACGACCACTGCAGTCATGGGGGACAGCTCTGGGGAGACCCTCGCTTTCTGATCACAGCTGCAGATGTTTTCTGTGGCAATGATGGTGCATAATGCAAATCCTTTAGTGGTCTGGGACAGATTTGTTGCTTCATTTTATGAGAGGCACATTTCTTTCCTATACAGATATAAAAAAAATATGAAAGAATTAATATACTATGTGATCCAAAGGATGTGCTTGATAAGCCACTTGTTTTGGATTTCCATGCATTGTGACATCTCTAAATTTATACCTTTTTTGCTTCTGTCATTTTATTATCCAAAGATTTATTTTTGGCCAAACCTGTGTGTGAATAATGGTCCTTTTGACCTACTACTTTAACTCTCTCAGATGTGGTTTGTTGGATGACTGACCTTTCACCTGCAGCACAAGTTATTTCCTGTTCTCCCGATAGATGCTATGACATAAACTTGAGTCTGTTTTTTAAACTCTTGACAGCTGTGTATTATCTATGTCAATATGTTCAAGAGTCTGGGACAAGTAAGAAAACCCCTTCTGGGGTATGTTTGTTTTAAGTATTCAAAGATATTTATCTGTAATTCACCCTCTTTTTTTACCTTGCACCTGTTGCCGATGTACGAAGCATGACAAATCAGTTGGGTACTTTTTTTATTTACCTGATTTAAAACAAGACTCAATGAAATCACATTTTGATTATTGTAGACTGAAGGGACTTGGGTAACATCAGTACCTAAACCTTCAGCTCATGTATTCCTGGTTTAAAAGATGTACAAAGATTGTTTTTGTTATGATGTTTACTCGCAAAAAAGTAACTTGTGCACATGTTAATGTATAAAAACCTGTTATTCCTAGATGTTCTAGATATGTGTTCGATGGCATGTTATAGTTTTGAGGTTTCACAGCCTAGTTGACTGACTAACCAGTTTTAGTGGTGTAGCTTTGTCATGCTAAATGTTCCTCTGAAGATTTTCTTCTGCCAGGCTGACAAGTTGATGTTCAGATAGTTTTATTTCTCGTAGACATGTTTGCACAAATTGAACTGCTACCTTTGAGTTGCAATTCTTATTTTTATATACACTTTTGTACTTCAATGTAAATGTAAGAGTAGTTATGTGTATTTTCTACATCTTTTCCAATTACCTGCAACATAAGCTAAAAAAAAAAAAAAACCCAGTTAATTTTAGTTTTGTTCTGTCTGTATAATTGAGGCAGGTGTTACAGGAGATGTTGTACTGGCTGGATTTTTATGCACTTCCTGGAGAGGGAACGTATGTTTCTTCCTTACAATAGTCTTAGGTTTAATGTCTCTGACAGGAGCTTTGGTTGTTGTGCACATGGATGGAAAGTTAACCATTGTTTGAGTAACTTCTCCTTGTTTTAGGATCCCAGTGAAATACTGATTTATTGAAACATTACCTGTTTCCAAATTAGCCTCAATTTCAATGTTTTATATGTTGGTGTGGAAGCTGGAGATGTGCTGTTATCTCAGGTTCTGTGTTCTGTCCACATAAATATATGAATTATATTGTGTTGTCTTTGTGATTATTAAATTAGTCATAACTCATAATACTCTGGTCTGAATGTCTGCAGTTATTGGTCTTGGTTTCCAGCTTCTTCAATAATAATAATAATAGAATGGGAGGATATTTAGCTTTTCTGTGAATTTTATAATGATATGTTCCACTGTTGAGTTGTTGATGCACAAAATGGATAATTTTACTTTGCTGCATTTGGGTTTCAGAAAATTTGAGATGGCCATTTAATAGATAAAATGATTGAAATAAGAAAATATAAGTTTTGGTGAAATGTGTTAAAATTTCAATTTACAATTTAAGATTATAAATCTTAAATTTGTAAATTCAAACCTGGTTTAAGCACAAATTGTGTCATTGCAACACTAAAATTGTAATTTTCTCATTATGCAGATTGATATAGTGCTAAGTGAGGAAAAATGAAAACCATCTCATGTTTTATATTTGCCCCCAGAAGTGGTAAGTAACTAAGTACATTTACTCAAGTACTGTACTTGAGTACAATTTTGAGGTACTGTTACTTTTACTCCACTACATTCCTTTTAGGAGCATTAGTTACTAGTTACTTTATGCACGATTAGATTCTTATAAAAATCATTATACTTTATTTATAATTTAATTAACCTCTTGTCACTATATAAGGTGGTTAAAATCAGCTCCACCTTTACTGACTACTGCTGTTTTTGTTCCACAGTCTGTAGGTAACAAAGCTAAAATGTTTAAGTTTCATTATCTTTCTCTCACAGATGAGATCACATCACATCAATTTCCTTATTAGTCTGTTTGATGTACTATTTTTTTACGTTTTTAAATTTGTGGAGAGGCTCATTGAGATGCAACAGACAACAAATAAAAAGAAAGTCAGGTTCTGGAGCTTTTGATTATAACACGTGATCTTCCTCAGCAGATGGATTCTTGCTTTTGTTAAGACTTGTCTGTTCACTTTACGTTTTTTGAGCAGTGCATTAACTAAAACCCCCAAACAAATAATCAAAGGTTGTTTGGTTTGGTTATTGTGGTGATGCAGCTTTAGGCGGAAACCTTAAATACCTGAGCACAGTGTAGGTTTATGCTTTTGTTTCTTGACGTTCAAATTGATTTGGACTGGTCCCTTTTTCCAAATTAAAAATACAAGATGTGCTTTATTTTCGGCGGAGATGAAAATGCGCTTGCTGTTCCACGTATAGATTTACTGTGCAGCAGGGTGCAGACGTACAGCTGTTGTCGTTGTATTGTGTGATTGGTTGACGGTATAGGAGGCGGTGTGCCGTTCACTGTACGCTCTGGCCTGACGGAAACTGCAGAGCTCCGCCGCAGAAACGCTGTAACGGATTCTGTCCGTGGGAAGATTGTCTGCAATGTCGTCCATATTCGGGACTGTCGCCAAACAGATCAAGAGCCACCCGGCTGTAAGTCTATAAGTCACTAATTTTTAAGAAAAAACGTTATTATTATTATTATTTGTGGAGGACCGGGTGACATTGAAAATATTGGGAGGACGCTGTGTGGGTGAGCGCGCCCCGGTTTCCAAATACCCCTCCTTAATTATCAGACCTGTGATAATCAACGGCTTTTACTGTGTATTTATATACATCATTCCTCCATTAATGCAACCTTTGGATTATTTTACAGTACGTCAGATCCACTTACATGTCTGTGGCTGCATAAATGTCAAATTCCTCGACAGATGTAAGAACATGTCATCTAAAATGGATGAAAGATCTTTTACATCTTATTATAATCCATATTTATCTTATTTTCATAGTCTTTCTAGTCTTTCCTCTGTCATGATAATAGCCTACTGATTGTCCCTCTCATTCTCTCAAGCTTCATGATTATTTTTGCTCTTTTCTCGTTTGTTTTGTTTTTTCTCCTTCTGGTCTCTTTATAAAAAAGAGGCCAAGATGCAGGATGCTTTGATACAAGAGCTAATTGGTGTAATTGACATGTCATAGTAGTGTTTTAAAGGGACGATCTGGGGGGTAAACAGGTGTGGTACGAATAGTCAGGCTATGTCCACGGCCATGTGTGTCGACCTGTACCGCACGTCCCGCACTGCATAGTATCTATACTGACACAACTCAAGGGCATGTTGGAGGATTTATTCAAGGGCGACTGGGTGAAACAGTTTGCTTTACGGTAACCTCCATAGACCACTGAAATGATGTTTCCCCTTCTACTTTAATTGAAGGTAATGTATCAGTTAAAACATGACGCAGGCTCCAGTCTTTTAATGTCATAATCAGCTCATGTGATTATTTGCTTTTTCATTGTGTATTGTAGGATCACTTTCAAATTTGTAGTAATCATATAAAACAAGGGGTAAAAACGTTTTCATTAGAATGATTAAAACTGGTAGAGACGTCCAGCCTAGTACTTTGTTTCAACTAATATCAACAGAAGATCTGTGTTCTTGGTCATTTTGACACTAATAACAGTCAGTTATCTTGTTCTCTGGCCACCAGCTGATCCCCCTCTTCATCTTCATTGGTGGTGGGGCAACCATGAGTATGATGTACTTATGTCGGCTGGCTCTGAAAAACCCTGATGTTTCGTAAGTACCAGTAATATCTGTGTTTTTTGTTTTTTTGCATTGTTGTTGTGGATAAATCTCTGTTTTCTTCAGCCATCAGTTGTTGTTTCCTGTTCATGTTTAATGAAACCTCAGTGTGTGTTACTGTATTTAGTGTTTTGTGAAGAAGGGAGATTCTGTTTTACTTTAGGTTTTTCTTTTCTTTTCTTTTCTTGCCCTCAGATGGGATCGCAAGAATAACCCTGAACCCTGGAACAAAATAGAGCCCAATCAGCAGTACAAAGTAAGAGATTTTCTGCACATTATATGACCTGACAGTTTTAATGCGTGTTGATCATCTACTGTTGTTTTATGCATTTCTTCATATGGTTAGACTTAAAGTACAACCATATTCTGTGGAAAACAAGCCATATCTGTTCTATTATCTTGTCTCAAAGTCCATTTTACCTACTGACACTTGTTCCTGTGTCTGCTTCCAGCTTTTCGCAATTAACATGGACTACTCCAAGCTGAAGAAGGACAGGCCCGATTTCTGAGTCACTGTCGTCATGTTTGTTTCTGAGCACATCCGTTCGACGAGCCTTCGCACTTTTTTCCAAGTACAACATAAACCCGTGACACTGAATAAATATGTGCTACTCTTATTCACATTGTTCATTTCTAGCGTGAGGGGGGAAGAGATTGTTCACTATATCAACGACTGTATGAATAAAGCAGGCAACCACCTGTTTTACTAACTGCTGTATTTATTTTTGACTTTGTTGAATTATTAAAATACTTTAGATCACACATCTCATTTACATGTGTATGTTTTGCACCATTTAAGTTCACAGTGGCTTAAATTAAGCACATTAAAAGTTGGAGCGAAAGGATTTCATGAGAGGTTTTCCCATAGATAAAGATTTATCCAGGCATACAGTTTTATATTTAACATTCTGATTGTTACATTATTGTAAGATCAAGCGCTACGAAAGGAGTCACTTGATGTTACACTCACATAGCCTGATTCTAAGCTGTGAACTTGTTCAACTACACTCTGTTGTCAGTTTATTAGGTACTCCCAGGTAAAACTGATGCAGTTTAAAACAACCTGCAATATCTTTATACAATATTAATATCAATGAGGTTAAATAACATTTCATTTTATTATGCTGCACAGGTCAAAAGAAAAAACTACAGCCTCCAAAATGACCAAAAGAACTGCAGAACTATATTTGTTTTTCTACATCTTTAAGCTAATTCTAAATGTTATGGTTGCCATTTATCCCTGACCTCTGGTCTGAACACCAGAATTGGTGGTTGCTGAAAATAGGGCAGCATTCAACAGCTAGAACTACAGTGTGGAACACGCTGATGTTGTGTTTAAAAAATAATTTGTTTTTTATTTGTTATGCAGTGTTGAAAGTTGTGTTAAAATGTTATTAGTACATTAGGTAATACTTGTTTAATTTAGAAAAGAAATCTAAAGGACTACATTCAGAAAATGTGATAAAAGAGGCAAATTACTGTACATTGAGCAAACAGAGCTAGTGAATTGGTAACTGGGTGGTGGAGTAGAACTTGGCTCTCTATTAAACACAACATGTAAAAGTGTATGTAAACAACATCCTAACAAAAATCTGAGCATGACTAATTTTCCATCATGCACTTTAGTTTTGCAGTCTGTAGGAAATTAATCATGGGTGGAGAGCAACTGCCTGCCTGACACTGATGCTGCAGCTGATTTGATTTGATGAGATTATAGCACGGCAGGTCAGCAGAGGTGACCACTGACTGCACAATTGTGTGTAAGGATTCAGGATGACCCTGACGAAGGCTACAATCTGTAGAGTGGTGGTCTTCAGAGTAAAGTTACCTTACAAACATTGCTGATCTTCTTCACACATTTCTTTTCTTTCCCATGAAACCTCTAAGTAGGTGAAGTACCAGAAATCCCTAACTATTTTTTATCCCTTAGCTTCATCAATATTTAGATTTTCATTAATAAGCAAGTGCCACATTAAAAAAGATATTTTATTAACTACATAAAAATCTATTTTTCATCATTTTTAATGTGGAAGTAAAATCTTTTTTCCCTCATACCCATAAGTCATTATGTACTGACAATGAATGACAGTTGTTAGTTTTAAGGAGATAAGGTAACATTTCTTATAGTTTTAAAATATTTTTTTCTCATGACTAATCTCTGCACCTTGCATGTGCAACATTTTCCTTTCAAGACAACACTGTATAAGGTATTTTTGTTTTCTTAAATGTTTTTGTTTCTGCCACTGTTCACCCATAATCTTCTTTTCATGGTTGATTCATGATTAATCTTTTAATTTGTGTGCTAATAGAACTCAGAATTTACATTGCCCCTGCATGTCTTGTTTCCTTTTAGAGCTGATTATCCCCCAGTTTTTAAATTTCTGGTAGCTGTTATTCCTATTTTAAACAGCAGAGTGCACTATTACAGTAACAAATGAACACAATATGCTGTGAGCAGTCAAGATAAGATATTTATTATTGTTTTTTTGACAGTTCTTATTATTTTGATATGCTCTTTTTGTAAACAAAATGGTCTTTTTGGGGTTTTTTTAGACTACACCTGAATGATCAATTAAATTTAAAATTGTTGTAAAAACTTTACAGTGAAAAGCCTACAACACTGTGCCTAAATGCCGTTTGACTGCAGTTTCCTCTTATTTGTATTTTCTGCATATCCAATAAATAGCTGATGATCAGTTCTGCACACGCCATTCTAAACAAACAAGTAGTGATAGAGAGTTGATTTATAAATAATATTGTCACATAATTCAGCAAATAACATGCTTATTTTAAATACATTTTCATATTCACTAAACAACGAAATCCGAGTTCTCTTTCGATTCTCCAGTTGGTGGCGATGTCGCTCTATGGAGGCAAACGGCTGTTTAATTAAAGAGTAGAAGAAGAAGAAATAGTCTCGCGAGGTTTCACTTAAATGTAACGCGGGAATTGTTCCGTTGAATTTATGGTTGAATCAATACTAGCTGCCAGCAGATCGTGTGTTTATCTAGATAAATCTTATAATAACAACTTTCGTCAGTTCAGCACCGTTTGATGGACTCCGAGGTTTCGGGAAAAATCACCCAGTTCTAAAAAGTCGCATCTTGAGACGGTTAACATTATTGTTTTGCCGTCAGCGGATCAGTTGACAGTGTCTAACCTTAAATATGGATCCTACGGAGGATTTATCTGCTCGGGTCCTGCTGAAACATATTATCAGCACCGAACCACCCAGGACTCCCGTCACCCGCAGGTACTCAATCAGCACCTTAATGAATATTTTGAGGGAAGTCAAACGGTTAACTAGCGTTTCCAGGCTTATCGTTAACTACGGACAACTTGCGAAGGCAATGCTAGCTAACACTAACGTTACCTGCTCTCTCTCTGGCTTAGTAAACGTTAGGTTGTTTGCTTGAACATAACTTTATAACTGCTACGCTTAAATTAAACAGCAACCCTGACACTGGAGGTTGATCAATTTTGTGCCAAGTTTCTATAGAAAGTCTTGATTTACAGCTTGTTGCAGATGATGACTTTGAATCCAGTTTTGAACTAACGTTAACTACTAATGAGTTGTCTTGTCTTCAGTGTTACCAAAGCTCTGAGCGCCAGCAGAACCAGGCGTAGCAAGAAAGATGCTGGTGCCCAAACCCCCCAGAACATCTTGAGGCGCAGCCTGAAACATAAAATGCGTGAGGTGAGGAAGCCAAGCACAGTATATGCTGGTAGTGGACATGTTGAGTATCTTAAAGTTGATCTGTCTACCTTCTTTTCAGAGTATTACCAGGAAATCACTGCCTGCTACTACAAGGAGAAGGACAAACACTCCTGCCCCAGCATCACTGATATTTGATGATGAAGACACACCAAGACACATACTCAGGAACATCCTCTTGACAGGTGTGTGTGTGGACCTGCTTTTCTTTGCATCATGTTGCAATTGTTTGTTGTCCTTTTGTCAGTATAATTTGTTGTGTGATGCAGAGCCTGTGAGGTCCCCCATTGTTCATGAGACAGCTGCATCAGAAGAGCCACAGCTGCCTTCAGCCAATGTCACCATTACCAGGAAGCGTCCAAGGTGACTGACTGACTGTGTGTATCAGGACGTTGCTGACATTTGGGAAGCCCATCCAGTAGTATATTTTGAATAACTGCACATACAGTGTGTTAGTTGTGGGAAGTTTTTTTATGTCATTGTTTATTTGCTGTTTGTATGCAGCTGGTTCTGTTGATATATAGCAAGTTTATTTTTATTTTCCTGACTTTCAGTACTGATCTGTCAGGGCTGGATCTGCCTGATTTAACTATTGGTAATGTTGCAAGCATCGCAAAGGGTCTGAGAAGAAAGAGACCGCGGCGAAGCCTTAATGTAACTGCTTTTGAAAAACGGCTTAAAGATGGAGATGGTAATGTTATGCACTTTACTCATAGCTTCCAATGACAGACGGGATTGTATAATATCTTATAAATGTTTGATGCTTATGCTTACAGATGTAGAAGTGGAAAATGAAAATGAAGAATCAAGTGTTGAGCACTCATCACTTTCTTTGTCAAGGTAAATTGCATAAAAACCTATTAAATCATGTAGTATAGTTTTTGTTATATATAAAATACTGTCTCTAACATTGTCTAATTTTCTGCATCGGATTTTATTTAGCAAAAAATAGCTAAAAGTAACAATTCATAGTTCATAGTAACAATGGCCCTTGCAACTTGTTTTGCAGTTCCACTTCTCTGAATCTGAAAACACCCTTTGTGGATGTTCACACTGAAAAAAGGGGCCTGCAGAGAAGGGTTTCCAACCGTCGAAAAATCACAGAGGAAGAATTTGGTGCTGCTGTGAATAATAGGCAGGTTGGAGGTAATTAAAGTATTCTTCTTAACCTACCAGATGTTCCAATTTTTGTTGTAAGTGTAAATTTATTATTCAACTTATTTCTGGTAATCATTTAAAGCATCAAAAACTTATGAAATATACCCATTAGAATATAGAAAAGCAAGATAATAAAAGCATAGCTGTAACTAGTGATTGTAATTTTACTTACAAAAACAATTAATAAATTGCAAGTATACATTTCTGAACTGGTTGACTGATTGAATAATTGTTTATTTGACTAATAGTTTCAGCATCGGGCATTTTAAGTGTGGTCCCTCTTTGGTAAATTCTGATTTCTTATATGGTTTCTTCAAATGCAGATTTTAAATTCCAGCTATGTGAGCAAACAGAGGTAGCTTGTTTTTATTAAAGAATCTGCGGTTTCTGTCCTCTGTTGTCATTGCTAATGTTCCTTAATTGTTGTCTCACTTCCTTTCACCCAGGAGTGAGCCGTTTTGTGCCAGTGGAGCAGGGTCTCAGTGAAACCGCCTACTCCGAGGGCTTTACTTTGGGCTTAAGCAAACTCAGTGAACCTGATATCACAACTGATATTGTCAACTGTAACACAGCCCTCTATGCTCAGTCTGATGCCATAGCCTCCAACTTTTCAATGGTTGCAACGCAGGACAAACCCACAGTGATGGCTTCACAGCTTCAGAGACAGATGGAGGAGGTGGAGAAGAGCAAGCTGGGGAAGGAGAAATCAATGTATAGATTTCTAACTGAGGAGGTAGTTGAACCTCAGGATGAGGAGTGGCTTTTTCATTTGGAGGAAGATGTGGATGCACCTGAGTCTCAAAAGGCAAACAGGAAGAGTACAACTGAGGATCAACCTAACGACAGTGCAGCTATGTCAAAATCTGAGGAAGGTGTAGCTGAGGCTCAAACTAGTGTAAGGCAAGACACACCTAAGTCTGAGGAAGGAGAGGACATGGTGGGAGCTCAAACAGACGAGGAATCACCTCAAACTGAAAAGGATGCTGTAACCAGTTCGCAGTCTGAGGAAGAAGAGGTTGCAACAGACTCTCTGACTAAAGTAGGAGAAGATGCAGTTGACTCTCAAACTGAACATGACGATGGTGGGGTTGATTTCCAGCCTGAAGAGGATGTTGCTGCCATGTCTCTGTCTGATTCTGAAGGAGAGGAGGTTGCACCCGATTCTCAAACTGAAGAAGAAGGTACAGCCAAATCTCAAACTGGAGAAGACGATGCAGTCGATTCTCAGGAGGATGTTAAAGACAGGTCTCAGTCTGAGGAAGAGGAAGATGGGGTTGAGTCTCAAACTGAACATGAGCATTATGAAGAGCAGGAGGAGGAAGAGGAGGGTGAGCAGGGATTTGAACAGGTGGGACGTAATATGGAGCACATCAGTCGAAGGGCTTATCACTCTGAGGGCGGACTTATTATGGCAGTTACAGATGCAGGTGGGGATCTGGCGGACGCCACAGAGGCAGGTAAGATCAAAACATATAATCTCACTGTGGAAAACAGCGTTGAAATGACTATTTATTATCCTGTTTTGTGAAATATATTTTCATGAACTGACCAATATTGAAAAACATCTATCACAGGTTACTAGAGCCTGAAATGTTGTCTACAAATAGCTCATTTTATCCAAGCAACAGTCCAAAACTTAGAAATATACATATTACAGTATTTTAAAATAAATAAATGTATACCAATTAAGTGTTGTTTGTGTGTAGGGTGGTCTGATGGCAAGTCCAAAGCACACAGTGCTATTGATCTACACAGCTGCCTGGACATGGGAAACCGTGATAGCGGTCAACCACATACTGGGATATCTGACTTGGCTGAATCTTCAGCTCAAGGACAGAAAGATGTGTCTTACACAGCCTCTGAGCCTGATGCTGATAAAGAGAACTCTGTTAATCAACTGGAGGTGATGCATGACGCTGAAGACGGTGGCCACCCGAGAGGTGCTTCACCTGAAGAAGCTTTTGAGCAGAAAGAAATATGGGAGGATGAAGAAGATGATGAGGGGAATGAAGGTCAGTTTCTGTGTGTGTTTTATTTTAAACAAAAGACAAATATCTGTTGTTAATTTTTCTAAAATCTTCAGAGTTCCCCTGCAAGACTCCAGCGTTTGTCAGAGAGAAAAGGAACTTTTTTCACACTGATCCTGTGCCCTCAACTTCTCTTCCTAAAAATATTCAAACCAGGCAAGTTGTTAAGTTTGCTGCACTGAAACTTTTAGTACCTTTCTTTTTACACTATAACTAAACACAAAATTGTCTCAGGCTGATAAAACATTGTCCAGCTGGTGCAAAATGTTGGCTATCAGATACAGTTAAAAAAGTAAATGTTATTAACATATATGATTTGATATGTTTTTATATCTGTTTTGCGATCAGTAGTGCAAGTGAAGGTTTACCTGCAGCCAAACCTAAGCAGGTCAGACAGAGGAAGAAAGGGCCAGCTAAGAAGGAACCAGGCCTTCCTAAGAACTACCTGATGGGCGTTTTCAAGCACTTTGCCAAAACAAAGGTTTCTGCTGATGTTTATCCCGTCCTAAAAGAAATGTAAGTAGCCATGTTTACAAAGGTTATGAGTTTGAAGATTAAATAGAGTATTTTCAACGACTTAAATGAGAAGTACTAAAATTGTTACCTCTTTTTTTGAATATAAATTACTGTTATGATAACTGATGCATTGTCACAGAATGGATAAATTCTTTGATCGTCTGGCGGTGGACTTGGAGACCTATGCACATCATGCAAAGAGAAGCACCATAGAGTTTGAGGATGCCGTACTTCTGTTGAAAAGGTTTGTGTGTTTAAGTAGGTTTGCCTGTTGTTTTAGGACGGTATTAATCACTTTGTAATTAAAAATGATAAACATGTCAAGAAACTCATTTCTTAAAAAGACATTTTAAGCAGATTTGTAAAAAGATAAAAACTTGACTTGGGAATTGAATTGAGGGTTTTTTGGCCACTTGAAGGCAGTTCATGAATATAAATGCAACATTTTTGTACCTGTGTAATTTTTATAGCCCAGTTTCCCAACTCATAAATTTGCCTAAAGATGCATTATAGCCTGTACTATAATGAAACAGTCTATCCTTAGACTCTTGACTATTATAAGACACTTTTTCTAAATTTAACTTAACTGGTGTGTTTTTGTGCTCTTCAGACAGGGTTATGTGAATGACAAGGTGCCAGTGGAAGCGCTTATTGAAAGATATCTGCGCATGGACCAGCGCAGGATCCTGATCCCCATTGCAACCAGTGGCAATGTTGTTATTCCTAAGAGACGTTGAATGTTTCCAAAATGACCATGAGCTGAAATAAAGTTTCTCATTTCCATATCTCTGTGCTTGATCCATGTGAAGAAGTACGTTTAAACAGCATACCCTAACTCAGACTGGTTCTTTATGAAAAGTAATAATGCAGAAAAATGAGTGTTATTCCATTGTTATGATTACAAGCCACCATGCTGTTGTAAGAAATGTGGTGGAAGCCTGCTGTGCATCGAATGTTAGTGTTAAGATGAAAAGGTATGTAATTATGGTTATGTGTACGTTTTTTTGTATAGGGATTTGTGAGAAGACCCAGCAGGTTTGTCCCTACTTTGATGACAAATAAGTGCTGCAGCTGGTATGGAAAATGTCATTGTAACATTTGAAATTTGTTCTCATTTTTTGCTTGTGAACACTTACTACAAAGACATTTAGTTCTTGAACATGAGAAGGTAAAGATGTATTAAAGACACTTTCAAGGTAAGCTGATAAATCTGGAGATTAATTATTACACTTTAATTAAGGTCAACATTTAACATTCAATATCCATTCATCTTGATACAAGGCAGTAAGTCATCGACTGCTGATTAAATTAAGATAAATTAGTTAATTGTGTTAAAATTAAACAGGCCTTCCATCCATGTGAGGACTGGAGACATAAAAGAGCTAGTTTGGCTGCTAGTTATTTTCACTTTTCATTTTGTATAAAATAATTTAAATTGTCTATTCAATATTCCAGCAGTTCCTGTACTCTTCCAAACCTGCTCTGTTTGTATAATAGCTTACAACTTCCAGAAGCAGTTTGACTTGTATATAATTATTGTATGTTTTTGTCCATTTGTTGTTTTTACTTTTCATGTTTTACTGCTACTACTGTACTTATCCATTGTCTCACCTACATACGTGTATGTAGCAGTCACATATTTATACATGTTTGCTCAGCTTGGTTTTCCTTTAAGCTGTACGGTATGTCCATGTTTACTATTGTCTATTTATTATTATTCTGTGTGTGAGAAGATTGAGATCCACTGAAAGTGGGTTTATTTGTCATTTTCTTCATAGTCTTACTCCACGACAGTAGGGGGTGCTATTTGCGAGACAACACTCCTGACTTGCCAGTACTACAGACAGCTAGCCTGTTAGCTAACAACAACACAAGATCCCGGGCAACTATCGTTCTAATTTAATCCAGCCTAAAGGTGAGTCTGTCGATAAATATAATGTGAAACAGCGGTGTAAGTACAAAAGACTTAAATTCACACGACAAAGAAAGCGGTGTTGTATACAGAGTCGCAGTTTTGCGGCAGTTTCCCCGACCTTTTTGTTTGGTTTAGGTTAGCTGCTACAGGAATATGGCTAACAGCTAGCGAGCTTTATCGATAGCTAGCGTGCTATCTATAGATTATTTAACTACAGTGGTTATATATTTTTAACGATATCAGTGCATATTTTCCTCTAAAGGCACGCTAGTCTTAACGTGTAGCCACAGTAAAGATCCAATTCAAAGTAAGCACCATTATCGATTATCTGTATTGTTAGCAGGTTATCAACCTGCTACTGTAACCGCCTACACGAACTATAAGTATTTCAGTCACCAACTGGTTAAATCTTAGTAGGTTACTTGCAAAAAAAACACGTTGAATATGTCTGTACTGTCTGTGTCATAAGTGTGAAATATAAATATGTGGTTGTTTATAAACCGGTCAGGACCAAGAATGAACACTCGGCCTTTGTGACAGACTTTTATTAGAAACATGTATTTTATTGTTGTGGGTAATTTATTGTTTTGGATTTCCTCTTATTAGTATTGGAGTTGTGATTTGTTTTCACAGGTTAAACAAAGTGCTCATAAACCAGCTAGTTGACCAGCTGTCATTTGTAATTGTTTGGGTAGAAATTGGATACTTGAAGGGATTAACAGACTTGTCGATATTGTCGCTTCAGTATATGAACAGTGGCATGAATGAGTTAGGTTCTCTGGAAACAGACCAAGCAAAACACAAACAGTGATACTCTTGTCATCTCTTCTTATTGAAAGGCTGTTTTGTGTATCTGTCATGCCGACACACAGGTGGTGGACATAACATGAACACTAGTTCAATATGATGCAGTCCAGTAAATATATCTTTGCCATAAACATGTATTTTATAAAACTAATAATAGTCTATAATAGTTTGTTTTATTTTGCCGTTGTATATATGTGGGTGTCTGTGTGAGAGAAAGCAAGAAATAAATTCCATTGTAGTTTGTTATGGTGGTTACAAACTGGTTATGTTTAAAAAGGAGCTAACTAAGAAGATTGAAAAGTGAAAAGACCCTTTAAACTGTATTTCAGAAACAACATTTAAAGATATACTTTTATTTTTAATGATGTTGAGCACTAGTGTTACCTGCAAGGCAAGGTCCACTTGCAGGAGTTGCAGTTTTTTTTAGTTGCCTTTTTGCCTACTTTTGCCATTTTCAAGTTGAAAACCTGCCACACAGCAGATTTGAAATGGCCTTTAAGTTTTTCCTGAGTTCATCGTTTTGCTTCTTACATACTACTACTGCTGAGTATACATAACTCAGTTTAGCTGAGTTTACCTTTTGTGTGATTACCTTAAGGATAAATGCACTAAGTTTCAGCTTGCGATTTTCAGATGGTTCAAAAAAATGTAATTTGGAAGGTAATGAATTTGGTCAAATTGGTGTTAAATTTAGTTTTTGCCTAGTTAGCAAAATATTATAGCACTAAATGGTAAATCGATAATATTTAGTTAATTAAAGGCAAGGTCATGCTAAGTTATAATAAAAAAAAGATGATTCTCACTTAGATGGTTGCTCTTTCTGTCAAGATACAAAAAACTGGCAGGAACTACGGGAACATGAGGTCAGACTTCATCTCAAGTACATAAACTGTGAACAAACTGTCTGTTACACATTGTTGATTAATGATTTGAATTGAAACTTCATACAGTCTTAGTCTGTCCTGGCCCTGTCTCTTATTATTACTCAATAAATTGTGTATCTTTTAAAGATGCTACCTGTGTACACAATAATAAACAGATATAGATGCATGGCAAGTTTAGGCAAACTATATTACTTTCTAAAATTGTAAATTATGTTTTTTTTTCTGGTATTTTGTGAATTTATTATTTATAACTGCAGTTGTGATTACAACAATAGTTTCATTGCAACTTCCAAAACAAACAAACCCAGATAAATGTTAAAGTTTATATTTCAATAAATTAACTTAAGCTGCTCCTTAGATCCCCCTGAATGACAGGACTACTCGTAGAGTTCTGAAGCCTGCAGGCTTGTCTGCTCTTGCAGGTCCACATGTCTAGTGTAGGGGTTTGTAATGGTATGAACCAGGTGACTGGAGACATTAGATATGCATTGAGGCCCCTCCGTCATTTAACCTACCGTGCCTTGCGAAGTGAAGAGGGTTTTAGTGAGGAAGTACAGGCAGGAGGTGAAGCCTGGGTGCTAACGCTTTTTTGCCCTGTAAAATCCCCTTCAATGTAATTGTGGGTCTGCACAAAGTCAGGAATGAGAGTGAGGCAAGCTGATCGCTGTAGCAAAATCAATAGTTCATACCTCTCTGAGATTGAGTTTTTAGGAAGGGAGGAGCACCATGACCAAGGGCAGAATATGAAATCACACCGACAGTGCCGAACACGCTCTGTGCAATCAATCCCCAGTCCCTGTACCAATTATAGATTTAAGGTTTGTCTGTGGCTTACTGCAGTCCTTAAAGACCAAAGCTTTGGAAACAGACATTGTGTTCACTGTCGCTTTGACAAGGGTTGCATTTTTTCATCCTCCTGGAAATTGCCATGTGAAATGCCTCCATACTTCTAGTCTTTAATTTAGAGCAGAGAATGATTGCTCCTCGTTTTTTGGTTGATGAAGCGAAATGTGAGAGAAAAATCATTGTGGTCATAACTGCCACCTTACCTGTCATATCTCCAAAGATGTACAGTGCTGTGAAAAAGTATTTGGCTTTTCTTGATTTTTTTTTTGCATATTTGCCATATTGAATGATTCAGATTATCAAACAAATTACACAAAGGTAACCCGAGTAAATACAAAATGCAGTTTTTTAATGATGATTTAAATTATTAAGGGTCTATATAAAAGTCTGTCCAAACCTTCCTGGCTCTATGTGGAAAAAGTAAAAAAGCTGAGTTTTGCTGAGACTTGCCACATGCAGCTTCAGGACCTGGACGACTTCCCATAATTGATGGAACCATGAATTCTGGGATCTACCAGAAAATCCTGAAGGGGAATGTGCAGCCATCAGTTTGTGACCTCAGGCTCAAACTGCTGCACTTAGGTTATGCAGCAGGACAATGAACCGAAACACACCAGCAAGTCCACTGAATGGCTCAAAAAAACAAAGACAAAACAGAATTAAGGTTTTGGGGTGGCCAAGTCAAAGTCTGAGCTTAAATCTGATTGAATTGTTGTGGCATGACCTAAAACAGGCCGTTTTGAACAAAAAAATGTGTTTGATGAAATGAAAAATTGAAGTGTGACTAATGTGCACAAAAAAACAAAACAGGAAGGGGGCAAATATTTTTTAAAGCACCATAATTCTTTGTTTAGTTAATTTTTCAGTCTACTTGTAGTTAAAGAGGAAGCTGTACCAATGTTTTTTAACAGTTCACAACAGTTCACATTAAAAAACGTTGGTGGGATTGTTTTGATGCAGTGTGCATCTTCATCTCAGTATGTCTTACCAAGAATCTATATTTGATTTCTCTCTCATACCTCTGTTTGATTGTCTTTTGTCTCCATCTCACCTCTTTTTGTGGCAATTTATCTCTTCACATGGTCCCATAGATGGTGGCTCATCTTGCATTCACTACCTTTTTTTTCATTTGGCTTTTCCATCACTTTACTTTTCATTTTCTTTCTTGTACCACCTTCCCGTTTTCATCTTCTGAGTTGCCACTTTTCAAGAATCAAGATTGGTGGGTTCTTCATTCATTGGATTTTGTAAAGACAATCTTGGATGGTTTTGTGTTGGTTAGATTCAGCAATGTTATTGGCATGGTGGATAACCTCAGTAACATAACTAATATTTCTTTAGTGTCCTTTCACATCAGATTAGGCTCAATATCTGAGTTTCAGTCAGAAGAGAAATTCTCACAATGGTCATTTTTGACGTTACTCTCAGATTGGTCGCATTAAGACCCAATTTTCTCTCTTTAATCTAATTTTAAGTGTGTCAGGGACCATGTTCAAAAATCAAACAGGACAATGATTCTTACTGAATTTAACTACTAGCTACTAGGTGGATTCAAAGGGAATCAGCAAAACATTAGTTGACATCATTAGACCATGTGGCACACCCTTCGGATTTTTCAACTAGCACAGACTAAGGAACATTATGTTATTTTAACAGTATGAATCAACAGTATGAGGTCCAGGGAAGAAACTGGCTTTACAGCAGGCTTCTGAATCAAGCATTGTGTCAAGGGTGTGTGTGGTTGAATTGAAAGCCGATCTCTGTTGTGGCGATTAAAACGCTGGTGGGTTATGCAGAGATCGTCTCAAACTTACTTTTAAGGCCACCGTCATTTGCAATTTCCAGCAATTGATTAGGGATGGGCGTATCGATACTCTGGTATCGATACTTCGATACCCGCTGGTCGATACTTTGGAATCGATACTTTTTGAAACATGGTGATACCACTGTGCTAATACAAAACGTGCAATTAGTTTTCTCCTCCGATAGTTTTAGGCATTTAAAATCAGCACGGATGTATTTTAGACAGTCCTCACTCCGCTGCTGCTCAGAGTGAGCTCAGACAGCAGCGCTGCAGCAGTACAGACGTCAGAGAGACGAGAGAGTGTGGTGCTATTTTTCACCCACGACCAAAGGTAATGCCATGTGCTCAGTCTGCAATAAAGTGGTGGCACATAGCAG
>JAUMHL010000012.1:9711491-9732066 GCA_032362345.1 Sandelia bainsii
ACAACATAGCTCCGAGGGTCACTAGACCACGTAAGCCCTTCTGCCACGGCAAGGCCTCGATCCAAGAAGGGCCGAATAAGGTCAACATCCGAATTCTTTTTCAGTGTAATAATGAATGAAATTTTCATTTAGCATTTTGTTGAGGATGATGTTGTATTATGATGTTTTGCTGGTTTAACGCAGGTTTTGAGCACTTCGTTGATCTTTCAATTTAAGAAATTTCATTAACGTTGTATTAATTAAGTCAAATAATTTTTTACTATAATTTCAAAAAGATTCATTTTCATCTTGTTTTTATTCATTGATCTATTTTATTATCATTTATAAGCATTTATTTCAAGTATTTATGTTCATGACTTTTATTCATATTTCATATTGTCCTTGCGATAAAGTTATTAATGAACACTGAGCAATCATGTGATTTTCCTTTACGGGGCAAAGTATCGGTATTGGTATCGATATCAATGAAAAAGTACCCCAAAGTATTGGTATTGTATCGAAAGGAATAATGTTGGTATCGCCCATCCCTACAATTGATCCTCTGCCAGCAAAGACATGCTCAATGCCCCAGGTATGTTTACAAACGGAGCGCATTAAGAGGAGCTGACGGCAGATAATCCGTTTTTTCACAATAAAAGACTGTGATTGTTTCAAAATAAAAGACTGTCGTGTGAAAACGAAAATAATTTTTTTTCTGCGGCCCGGTGGTTGGGGACCTCTGTTCTACAAAGATGATGACATGGGTGCAATACAGCCCCTGTATACCTTTACCAGATGACTAAGCAGTGACACCAACATTTGGCCTGCTTGTCTGTGGCAAATCACTGATTCTGTAAATTACTATTATTACTACTGAACCCCTGCCAGTTTATCTTTAGTGATGGGCACTGGATTGGATATTCTGTATGAGAAAGGGACAGGGATGTCTGTTTATACTGCAGATGCTCGGCTAATAATATAATTTATACAGCAAATTAAATGTCCTGTTCATGAGGTGATGTCTTCATGCTCCATCATTTCTCAGTCATGCACTTTAAGTGCATTCATTTGAATTTCTTTGTTTACGTTCTCTCAACAATTTATTCTGTTGTGGGTGACTGGAGCCTGTCCCCAGAAATTACTATATGCTTCACGTGTGATCACACACGAAAAGACAAAAATCAACAATTTTTTTGTTAATCTTGTCTTAGTGTTATGGCTCAGTGCTATGTGTGTCAGTTCCTACTGAAGCTGTAAATCTTCAAAAACAAGTCACAGATATTAGATCTTCGTTTTTGAAGAGGGAAGAAGTCATTTGTAAACAGCTGGCTACTGTAGTTTTTAGAAATCTTTACCTAAACAGGATAAGTAGTGATATATTAGTACACTGTAATGGTTTAATGAATATTTATTGCAGAACCATGGTTTATGGTTGGTGTAGAGTTGTGTTTTACAGGTTATCTTTCACTTCATCGTGGCATTTAGACCATTTTTTTCCCTTAAGTACCTCTGTGTGTAAGAAAATGAGTCAGAGTCTTATGTGGTGAATTAATTATTTTGTACCATTAAATGAACTCTGCAGACCAGATTAAACTAGAAGTTTGTTAGAGTTAGTTTGTGTGTGTATTTTGTGGAGAGAATCACAAATCTGCATGGCCTGTCAGTGTGCCTTGAAGTTAATTTAGGAACGTTGGATTTGGCTTGTGGCTCCAACCCCCACCACAGTCCTGGCAGACACCTTGTTTATTTACAGTTCATTTTTGAAACTTAATTGCAATTGCAGCGGCTATTGATCTGAGAACAGGCATGGGCCATCGATCTCCTGCTGTCCCCCGATGGGTCAGGGACAATTCATCTATCCCCAGCACAGCAAACCTCAATAGCAGGCAGTATGGCCTCATGAATTAAATGCTATTGAGTCTTAAATGGATTGATGAAAAATATATTTCCCGTGTGATGCATCCCAATGAGCTGTGCTTTATTTAAAGAATGATTGTCTGCCTTAGTGTAATAAGAATTTATTTCAGGCTAAACTAGCTTTCCAAGGAACTTCAAGGAGATAGGATTTAAATTCTAGTCTGATAAATTAATCACTCTCACATTGTCTGTTTCTAGGAGGCAAACTGCTTCCATCTGGTGTGAGCTGATGCAGATGGACGTCAGTACTGAACATTGACGAGTGGAAGTGACAGATTCCTCCTCTTGCCCCCGACACATTCTGTCACGCTGGCAATGTCAAGAGTCCCAAGTCCCCCACCCCCTGCGGAAATGTCCAGCGGGCCTGTGGCCGAGAGCTGGTGCTACACACAGGTAATAAAACGATATGTGCGAGCTGTTGACTCAGTAACCTTAATATCTTTAAACTCAAATAATTACTCTGAGATTTATGGATTATTTTTTCTTTGCCAGATCAAAGTGGTGAAGTTCTCTTACATGTGGACCATCAACAACTTCAGCTTCTGTCGTGAGGAGATGGGAGAGGTCATCAAGAGCTCTACCTTCTCTTCTGGGGCCAATGACAAGCTGAAATGGTAAGTGGACAAGAAAGCTGCTTTTTTGCCTTTTATTCTGAAAATCTAATTTCAGAAAATTGATACAGTAATACATAGTCTTAGTGTATTGCACAACACAGTTTTGTTTCCCTAATTCTGTATTATGAAAGTGTTTCATCCCTTTATCCAGCAAACAGTTCAAAAATAATGTTTTAATCTCGAGAATTCTCGAAGACGTCGTCAAAGGCAGACAAAAATGCCCAAAATGTTACTGACATGGACACTGTTACTTACAAAATAAAATATGTTCAATTACTGTAACTAATTGCGTTCACATACATTTAGGGGCAACTGTGGCTCAGTTGGAACCCCAACAACTATTGTTTTGATGTTAAGTTAAATTAAAGAAAAAAGGTTTATCTGCTTTATCTTTAGTTACATCTAATTCACATCCATTCTTACTCCATAAGTCATACTTAGCTTCAATCTTATGAGTAATATTAGTCCTTTTCTCACTAGAACTTCATTATAATGATATCTGACCAATCTTGGATTTCTGAGGCTGATTCTGTTATCAATATTCTGCTAGTTTAAAAATGAAATGAAATATAAATATTATATTGATAAATTGACCGATAGTGATTGTAAAACAATCTTGATAAAACGCCCTTATATTAGTTTCGTAACCAAGATACAAACGAAGGGCAGCAATACACTGAGTTGATATCAACTACTGGGAGTGAAAACCAACTGTTGCGTCACCTCACATAGTCTAGGTCAAAAAATTGACTATTGAACACACTGCAAAAACTACACGGTCAGACTAGTGCCAAATGTGAAAGACACACACTGGGAAAACTGCTGGCAGAGAGTCATTGACAGCCAAACATCAGCCCTTGAATGTTTTACAGTTGAATAATGAACTCGTCAGGGCTGTGGTGAATAAACCCAAGATGACACTGTTTTTGCTTTAAACCTAGTTTAGCATTAATTGGTCTTAACTCTATTTTAACTACACATATGTGTTGTGAAAATAGGTTTATCTGCTTACCTGGGTAAAATTTTTCATTTTGCCACATAGCAAATTACTCATATCGACAGTAATTTACAGTGACAGAAATTAGTGAATACCACCATAATGTTTAGTGTTTACAACTTTTGCACTCTTTACAAACAGGTGTTTGCGAGTGAATCCCAAGGGCCTGGATGAGGAGAGCAAAGATTACCTGTCTCTCTACCTGCTGCTCGTCAGCTGTCCAAAGGCTGAGGTGCGCGCCAAGTTCAAGTTCTCCATTCTCAATGCCAAGGGAGAGGAGACCAAAGCCATGGGTGAGTGAACTGGGTTTTAACAACGTTTAACTTTAGTAGAGACAATGTAAGAGCTACAGTATAATAATAATAATAATTGTAAACATCCCTCTGTTGAGTTTAAAAATTGCTACCACTTGGACTTACCTCTCTGTGATGTCCTGGCTGCCTGCAGAAAGCCAGAGGGCATATCGCTTTGTCCAGGGGAAAGACTGGGGCTTTAAAAAGTTCATCCGGAGAGACTTCCTGCTAGATGAGGCTAATGGTCTGCTACCTGATGACAAGCTCACACTTTTTTGTGAGGTACACTACCTATGCATTGTCTTAAAGTCTTCTTAGTGTAGACTTTTCCAAATTACAAAACATAATTTAAAACACATTTCTCTCCCTCAGGTGAGTGTGGTGCAGGACTCGGTCAACATATCTGGACAGAACACAATGAACATGGTGAAGGTGCCTGACTGCAGGCTAGCAGATGAGCTGGGGGGCCTGTGGGAGAACTCGCGCTTCACAGATTGTTCCCTGTGTGTGGCTGGTCAGGAATTTCAGGCCCACAAAGCCATTCTGGCAGGTACAAACATGAGTCAGTCACCACACCGTCTATTTGTTTGTTCTGTTTTTTGTTTCCTATAGTTTGGGTATATGTGTGAGTGTACATATTTAGATGCTTATTTACTAGTTAGCTGCCTGACTACATACACAATTACTTAATTTACTATTAAAATTTTTTGATATTGTCCTAAATCTCTTCATATCACTGCTTCAGCACGCTCCCCTGTATTCAGCGCCATGTTTGAGCACGAGATGGAAGAGAGCAAAAAGGTGAGCACAAGGTCCTGAAGTTTATTTTTAATTCTTAGAAATCAATTTGTTTTGTTCTTCAGTGGCTCAACAGCTCAGATTCTCACTGCTGTGTTGAGGGGTTAAATTGAGTGAAGGATTGTGTGCTGTCAGATGGCTGCAGCACAGAGCTGTTTGGTGAAACTGAATAATAGCACACCTGAAATGAAATTGTCCTGCCGCACTTAGGGGTCAGGATTCATCCTTCACTGACAAAACTGCAGAAGCAGAGAATTGCTTTTTTCATTTGTGCACATTGTGACTGTAAGGAATTAAAATGCAGGAGGAGATGCCTAGTTTTTTTTTAACCAAGGCCATTTTAGATTCTATGTTGAAAACTTTGTGAAAGATGAAAATGTTTCACTCAGGAATTAACATGTTTAAAATGTGGAGTGTACACTGGAAAAGGAATAGATGGAATACAAGAAAATTATGTTTTAACATACCAGAAATCATAACAAGATGTTTGTTGTTAATTACCTGATGGAATACTATGACAAATGTAAACTCTTACTGTGGTTACTATAAGTGCACTTATTTAATCTCTACTGATTGTGATCACAAATATCAAACACACAAATGAAGATCAGCTGCCTAACAAAATAAACAGGAACTAACTAACAAACTAAATAAATAAATAAATGTACATAGATAAATAACATTCTGTCCTATTTAAATAAACAACATAAAGTAAAACTATACTAGTGTTACTGTAAATATCAGCATAACTTCAGGTACAGAAAATGCAAAAACATAAACATGCTGTAGTTGAAGCTCATGTCGTGGTGAAATGCTTTAACATCCTTTGGTCACTGTCTGTCGTCAGAACCGTGTGGAGATAAACGACGTGGAGCCGGAAGTTTTCAAAGAGATGATGTGCTTCATTTACACAGACAAGGCTCCAAACCTGGACAAGATGGCGGATGACTTGCTTGCAGCAGCTGACAAGGTAATACAACACCACTGAACATATCAAGACAATGTCACTACTGGAACTAACTGTTTATCTACCATAAATTCTATGGTTCACTCGCTTACCACAGATGTTAACATTGCAGTCTGAGTTGTATTTAATATGGTGACATAGTTATTCCTTCCTTCCTGATTAGTTTGGAGACTAAGATAGTACAACAGCAGTGTCCACTTAACAGAAGTCCTGTAAAATCCAACAGTTGGATGATTTCACACTGATCGTACTCCTCCATGACACCTGTAGGAAGACTGACTTTGAACCATCTATCTCGGGTCAAGCATTGAAATGATAATTCTTTTATAGTTGTATATTAGTATCCTAAAAATGGGATAGACAGAAGGGCCAGACTGACTTTGACGTCATTTTGAACTTTGAGATAATATTTGCAAATATCATCTGTACTGTCACAGCAAATGCCACATGAATACTGATAAAGACAGAAAGTATACAAATCCTGTCGCATCCCCCCTCTCACAGTACGCTCTGGAGAGACTGAAGGTCATGTGCGAGGACGCTCTGTGCACCAGTTTGTCTGTGGAAAACGCTGCAGAGATCCTCATCCTGGCTGACTTGCACAGTGCCGACCAGCTCAAAACACAGGCCGTCGACTTCATCAACTAGTGAGTTCACACACAGAAAAACTTTGTCGTCATTTATAATTGGGTCTGCCGCACCTTTTTTTTTTTTCAGACTCCTATAGTCAAGGAACATTTTGTCTTTGTAGTTGTATCACTTTGTTACACGTCTTGCTTCTTTATCTTGTATCATTACGGTGGGGACAAAAACTCAGTCTCACCCTCTCGCCTCATCTCTTGGTGTCACAGTTAATAATTTAATTTCACATGTCCCCTGCTTGAGTGGTCTGTCTGATATTATTAAACCCTGTCAAGGTTTTCGGGGATCGAGGCAACCTGACTGCTCACTAGTTCTCCTGTCACTTCCTCTGTTGACTCAAATGATTGTGTGATAATGTGTATCTCTGATGTCTGTTCAGCCAAGTCATTAAGTTGTTTTCCAAGCAAAAAGCTCTTTAATTATAAGGATTTGCTTGTTTTGTTTGTCCTATGCCAGTGATTTCCAGCCTAGGCACTAAAACCCTCCAAGGGTCACAGGACAAACATGAGGCTTAATGGAATTGATTAAAAGGGGAAGAAATCAAAGTTCTGCTGTAAATGTATTCATTGAAACAGTATTAGAAGTTTGATGGTTTCCGCATACCCTCAGACATATGCAGACTTCTTGTACATCGGTATTTTCTAGAAAAGATGATGGCGATCTCTGACAGCAAGAAGATCTTATGTCTTTTCTGTGTAAAATGTAAAAAAAAACAATGACCTAACAAGAATAGGACCAAGGATGGAAATTATACAGCACAAATATGTGATGCATGAGACATTGTCACCATGAATTGACCATAAAGACTTGAAAACACTCACTATGCTAGGAATAATGCAAGGCTCTGTAATCACACAGGTTATCTGATCTTGTCAAGATATAATTGTTAAATTCTCAAATATGAGACAAACTCCCTTATATTGAGACAAGTACTGCAAGCAAGAAGACAATTGTCAGATTAGTCAGCAATGAACATAATTTATATAAATCAATTTTTTTAAACTAATGTGTGTCATGTTTTTCTGTCTCTCTCGTTCACACCATTCTCCAGCCACGCTGCAGAGGTGATGGAGACAGCTGGTTGGAAATCCATGGTAGCTTCCCATCCACACCTGGTGGCCGAGGCTTACCGCTCCCTGGCTTCAGCTCAGTGCCCCTTTCTTGGACCCCCACGCAAGCGCCTCAAACAATCCTAACAGCCTCACAGTGAGGCGCCTACACTCATGTATACAAACACACATGCACATACACAAAAACACAAATTCCCCCCTCAAACACAGGGACAACCTTTCCCCTTGCTGTTACCTACTACACTACCTACCGCCTCCCCCAAATCTCCCCCTTCTGCCCAGTCCAAACCTGCTGTAGCTAATCTCTTCTAAAGATGGAGGGAAGAAGGAGGAGGACGTGGAGATGGAAAACAGGGACTGGTGGGCTCGTGAAGTGGATGTTTGTTGTTTACAAAAGAACCACATCACCCCTCCCTTTTTCTCCTTGGCTCTGGCTTTGTGAGATATGACGTGCTATTTTTCCGTGTGCAAAAACGAAATCCTTCGACATCCTGCTAGTTCCTGCTTTGGAATCTGTTTGGGAGGAAGAAATGGACACAACAGCCCAGTAAGAAATTCAGAGGCTTAAAGGACAGGTGCAGATAAATAATGTCTGTAACTGTCTATCTTATCACAAGGCTTCTTTTTGCTCTACTCTTAGTGTTTGGAGTTGAGCATTCAGAGGAAGCCCCAAACTAAAGGACACATGAGCTTGTGAGGGATTAAAAATGAAGAAGTGGGCCTATGAGAGAAAGACAACCAAGGGCTAGTCAAAAAAAAGCAGATATGGGACAAATTCATAGAAATTATTTTCCCAAAGAAGGCTGGGAAAACATTGCACTAAAGTCACAGGTCACCCCTTGTCAACCCTTACCAGCAGTAAAGTAGAAATACTGTAGGCAAGCACACATTGAAGCAAGCTTCATGGACCCAGCTGGACCACCAGAACAAGTTCCCTTTAAGAAGATTTATCAACAAATGACAAAAACGTGTACTCCCATGTAGAACTCTTCAAGCATTCATTCTGCGTCTGTTTTTATTTTTTAAATAAAAAATCCGTACAGAGAGGATACAGAAAATAGCAATGCACAAATGGATGTCATTCTTGGGGAAATAGTATTTTGTGTGTGGACCTGTCTTTGTAGCCCTTGAGAGAAAATAAAATCCAAGGCGTCAACAGAAAAACCAACTAAGAGACTACAAATGGAGGTAAAGAATGTCAAGAAATGGTTACAAAAGAATATTAGGATTCAATCAGGCATTTTAAGGTTATTTTATGATTGATTTCTTATTTGTTTTATTTTCTTCAGAACTGTCATTTCTATTTTTTTCATAGGAATTTGTACAGACACTAGTGTTTTTGAAGCTGTGTAAAACAAAAGCATTTTCAGCCATCAAACTGAGACAAGTGGACAGATGTTTTCTTTGCAGGCATGAAGACTGAGGGGAAATAAAACTGAAATGAACACGTTTTAATGTTCATAATAGACTGAATGTGGGGGAAAAAAAAAAGAACACCAAGGTAAACCACATGAAATACATTTGAAGTTCTCATTTGAACCTGGTAGAAAATGGTAATTGATAGATGGAACCATTGTTGTTTCTTTCCTGTAGATATCGCTGGATATGAGAAGTGACACTTAGTTGTTGCCATTTTTTGTTCCCAAAAGAATAAACCACAACTATTTTGTATTGAATGCAGTGTGGACTTTGTCTGGTGACTTTTGTACTAATTATGTGCTTGCTTTGAACAGGAGTTTTCATTAGTAATCATTGTTTGCCAAATTACTGAGAGGCTGTATTGTGTCACACTAACATCTACATTTCAATGCTAAAGAACCTTTTATTCAGGTCGTTGTTCAGTATCAGTTTCTGCTATAACGCCTCAGAGTGTAACATCACCTAATGTAAGCTACAATCTTTTGTACTCTAATATCTCAGTGTCATGTTCAATAATGGACCGCATTGCTTTAATAAGATGTTGTTTTTTTTTTTACAATCTAACCTTAGTAACCCTGAACCGTTTCTTTTATTCGTTCAGAGTAAAGCTGCTAGCATGAATCTGATGCAGCTGACTTAACTACATTTTTTGCTGATTGGTGTTTGTTGATTTCTGACAGCAGACTTGAAACTCTGCATTCGCACTGATCATCTCCTCATGAACAGGTGAGTTTTATCAGTCTGACATGCGATTTCCACCAAGTGTGTGCAGTTACGTTGTGAGAGACTGATGACTCTTAACTTGTACAGGAACTTGTACAAACAAGCCTCTCGTAATACAGGAATATTAAAATGTTCTTGCATGAGGCCCATGAAGTTTCAGAACAGAATAACACCATTGATCTGGTCCATTTTTGTTGGAGGGTAGGGAAACTTTGCTATTGTATTGTATTGTAATTGTAGCGTTTATTAGGTTAATAACAA
The DNA here is from genome assembly GCA_032362345.1 of Sandelia bainsii. Classification (NCBI taxonomy): domain Eukaryota; kingdom Metazoa; phylum Chordata; class Actinopteri; order Anabantiformes; family Anabantidae; genus Sandelia; species Sandelia bainsii. Next base: position 9,721,172 of record JAUMHL010000012.1, read on the forward strand.
ATACAACAAACATGGGATTCTTTGTTAGGCTATGTAATATATGTTTGCATTCATTTCTTCAATCCCTAAAAGATTGAGGATATAAATCACAGCCCTTCCTCACATGTTGGCATTGTTGAAAGAATGAGGAATGGATGGTTGTAGCTCCAGTTTGTGACTGTTGTGTATTTAAAAGATAATTACTCCACAAGGTTGTTGAAAACACTTAACTATTCCTTTAATGTTCCGCTTTGCAAACAGGAGCTTTACATTTTCTTTAGACCTTGGGTGTCATTTAAATGAAAACTGTGAGATTGACATATTTACTCTGGTTATTAAGGTTTTTGTGAAATTGTTGCCATTTTTTAGTGTCTTAGAACTGAGGTGAAGCTAACTGACATACAACAGAGGAAGGTAAATGATTATATTTACTTAAGTACTGCACCTAAACTACTTGTGCTGCCTTCTACTACATTTGACAGCTTTAGTTACTAGTTCCTTTACAGATTAGGATTACAAATGCAAAACATATTAAATATGATATATTACTATATAAATGTCTAGCTACTCCAACTATAACAGTAAAATGCTAATTACACATTAATGAATAAGTAATAACAAACAATATCAGTTTAACACTCACAGATCCCATTTACTTAATACATTAAGTAAAATTGGCTAATAATACTTAGACTATTTTTATTTTTGTTTATTTATTATTGCTCATTTGGATTGAATATGGGTCTGAGTATTTCCTGAACTGAAATGAATTTTTTTAACATGCAGGTATGATTAAAAATACAAGCACCATTCTTGACATACTGTACATGCTTATGTCTCCAGGTGGAGGATGATTGAGGATTGTGAGAATATTAGTAGAGGCCAGTTTGCAGAATGAGTCTCATTGATTTAATCACCATGTGAAGCAAGTCAGATAGTTAGCTAAGGCTCAGACCTTTTGGCTGATTTGTAATTCAGTGGTAGCTGTTAGAAGCTTTCTGCCTCTATACCCGAACAGACTCTAAACACAGCCATGGTGTAGAGCGAGTGCTCACACGATGATGATAAATGAGGCGCGTGAGGGATCACTGAGGGGGTGTCATCGGCTGTGTGGTAACGGCATCACCTCTGTCACCTGTATAATCAAATTAGCTGCGTGTGCCAGGTTCATTAAACACCCGTTCATGCAGTAAAGAATGTTACTTGCCAGTGAGCAGAAACAAAAAATCTTTAATCCCTGTTGCATGGCCCCTGCCAGGCTGTGGGGCCCAGGAGCATTCACTGATCCAAACTCCAAATTTTTCTCTGCAGGACTAAGTTATGGCCTGCATGCTCTTTGCAAGAAAATTCTAATTTAACTTGCTCTAACAGGCAAACTACATGTGTTACTGTATTTAGTTCAAAATAAAAAGGAAGTTTCTTGCAGATCGGTCATTGTTTGCACATCTGTTCTTACTGCGATTGAATCTGCACTAAAGGAAAAGAACACTGATCCAAATGTGGAGCTTCCTGTCTGGTCAACAGCAACATCAGATACACCACTGATGAGTATATGGCTATCATCATTCAGTTTAATTAGTAGGTGAAATAAACAACCAACTGAAGCAGATTCATAACGGAGTTAACTTACAATGGAAATAGCCTGTCAAGCACTGATCAATAACAAATAGAGCAACAATAAGGAAAATCCCCACAAATGAAGAAATATGGTGGGAAAAGCTTGTTTGTAATGTAGGCTTATTGAATCCTCACTGGCCTCACATAATTTGTTAGTTTTAGAAGACTAATTTTTGTTTTTAATGGTATTTATTTTATAGGGCAAAATACAGTGTAGAGCATTAGGAAGTACATGACACATATGACGTATGACAAAACTATACAAAGTGAATGTAAAATAAATGTACAAATGCACACTCCCTATCCCATACATATGGTAAAGGTAAAAGCACACCGTTAGTGAACAAAAAAGACCTCCATTTTAATTTGTTAAATAAGGGTGGCATGTACATGTGTATATCATTTTCAGGTTAGCAAAACATAGTCTGATATCTCGGAGACATCAGAGGATGATGACATATGAGCCCTTACCAACCGAAATACTTAATATTGTTATTAAGTATTGTTAGTACACATAAAATATTATGGGAGGAATACTATATAAAGCTAACAGATTTACTTGGTTATTCAATATGCTGATAGAAAATCTGTAACTTTAATAATGAATTGTTCATGTCAGTGAATAAAAAGACATGAAGATATTGCTGAACATTATATACTGTAGTATTTGCAGCTTTTATTTGTCCTATGTGACTGTAAACTAAATACAACTCTTGTAGTCTACAACAAGCAAGATACTGCACTAAAACATATATGTACATTGTAGTAAGACTTGAAGAAACACTAGAGAAATGCTACACTTTGGAATCCCTTATACATTCAAACGGTCCATCAAACAGTTGGACATCTTGGCTTGACTTCTGGTTAACCTGTTGGCTGGTAGGCTCCTGGGTTTTGGTAGCTGTAATCTGGACAGACTTTCTGTACCAGCCTATAGTCTGTGCTATAGAAAGACACGTAGATACAGATAACCTGGAAAGGTTTGGAGCACATCCAGGTGACGAGGCTCTGAGTCTGCTCCTGAGCACATGTCTTAGAAGGGTCGTAGTTGCACAGCATCACCTTTTTATTTCGTTCAGTTTTCTCATAGTCCACCCTGCAGTTGAATGTCTTCGAGTCTTTGGGGTTGACCACACTTTGTCGCACAAGGTCGAACTCCACCTCTTTCATTGGTGGGACAAGGCTGATGGACACGTTGCCCACACCTGTAGAGTTGTGACGGAAGTAGACTCCAAGAGAGCCATTCCCATGATCCACAATCTTTCCCATTATCAGCAAATTCAGTTTCACTGTCTTGATATTTGAGTAAAAGTCCCCCCAGCTGAATGTTTGGGAGAACTTAGAAGTTCCATGAACTTTCATGATGGGCCGAAGTTTTATCTTTAAGTTTGGGTTGGAGTGTGATTGGGAGTTTCCTCCAATTATTTCCCAAAGTCCCTGCTTTGAAAGAGGGATGAAGGGGCTGATGGGTGGTTTGGTGTTCTGAATCAATGTACTAGTTTGAAGCGTCCAGCTTTTCTGTGAAGCAGGGTCTCTGTTGAGTCCAGATGGTGCTTTCTTGTTGAAGGTGAAGTTGCTTTGATGCTGCCCAAGAATCAACTAAACAAAATAATCAGGAGAGAAATGTGGGCACCGAGTACAAGAAGACATAAATGAATAAGTAAAAGAGTAGGAAGATTAAGCACATTACAGTTACGGTTATGGTAGGGAACTCATTCACTGATTCTAATCCCCCCAAAAATGACATAACACCTGCTGAAAACATGTCACATGTAACAAAGAAAGAATAAAACAATGCATTAGAAACACCCACATGGAAAACACTCATAGATCTTAAATTCAACAGATCTAAAAGTATTTATTGTGTAGAGTGGTACCTTTTAAATTACTAATGCATTAGTCTGTCAGGAGTAATTGTTAGAGATTGTTATATTTAACTGCACAAATACCGTATATCATGTTACGTTAGTTTGCAGCATTAAATGCTAAATAAATGTGGGAGCAGGACTTCTATTAAAAACAGCTCAAAACTGCAACATATATGAAAACAATTGGTACCTCACAAGAAAAGTATGTAAATACACTGCTTACTCAGTTTTGTAAAATGTGACAAATATTATTACTTACCAAACAAAAGGTTCCTTTCAGAAGTGTCCATAAAAAGCAGTTTCTAGTGAACATCTCCATAATGCACAAGTTCTTATCAGATATACCCACTGTCATTTGACATTCTTTCAGGATGAGTTGCGTTTTTGAAGTCCATGTCGAATAAAGAAATCCACCTTAAACACTGGGAAAAATACTCAGTTAAACAAGCAGGAAACCTTTTGTGTGCTGCTGCTTATACTCACAGCACACACACACACACACAAACACTAGGAGGCTTTCTCAGGTCTACAGATTTTTAACAGTTTTACTGTGTCTGTCCTCTCTCTCTCTCCCTCTCTTTCACCCCCTCTCTCACACACCCACCTGCACCCTTTTTGGGTAAGGATTTGCAGGCTGTAACGATAGTACACTATATGTCCTGTCTTTAGTCTTTTCTCCCCTTTTCTTGCTTAACATCACCTTGTATTATGTTCTGGGTAATGAACATTACTGAATTTATGAATTTATTTTCTTTCCTGGTGTTTGGCAGGCAAACAGGACAGTGTGATACTTCCACCTTGTGGTGATATAACAAAGTGCAGCTAAATTAGATGTGACTGTGCTATTATAAACTACACTACACTATACTTAAATAACAAGCAAATAAAAACAAAAATATCTCATGCATATTATATCTTAAGGCCTTTAAGATGTTACACTAAATATAATTATTCAGTGATGATAGATCAATGTCTCAAAGCATGTTTACAATGACATATCTGTCATTTATCAAAATAAACAGAACTCAAAATTACTTTTGTCCAACATAACAACAGTGGCAAAATTCACATTTTGTTACATTCTTCTGTTCACAACAGGATGTGATGACTTGTTTTATTAATTTTATATTACATTATATGTATTACTGCTGAGATTCCAGTAGTTTTATATTCTGCTACAAGTTCCCAACCTTAACTTGTTTTTACTTATGGTGAGAATAATCTGTTGCTCAGGAAAAGTAGACACTGTTGCCTTAAGCTGTCAATTCTTGTGGGTTTAATGTGCAGCTCGTCTCTTTTTGGTAGTTTTGTTGAGTTTTTGTTGACTATCTTCCTCCAAGTCATGCTGTGTGCTTTTCTGAGGTCATGGGCAGAAGTGAACTTTCTGGGATCTTTCTGATGTCCTGTGTTTGTGAGATGACCTATGGTGACTTTGTCTGGAGGCACACGTTACCATAGATACATATGGCAACAGCTAGCCTGCTACTAGATATTAGCCCTGCATAACACAGGCCTTATCCCAGGAAAGAGACTTGAAATCCACCAGGAGCTGAGGAGCCGGAGGTGTGGAGCAGGGGAGAAATGCTAAGAAAACCCACTGGGATAATGTTTCTTCAACTGAGCGGAGGAAGCATCCGCATTGATCGAGGACCAGAGTGGGACATAGCTGAAGGAACCCAGTCCTGATTCACTGTAAATGGATGGTTTTCTAGCTGGCGAGGATGAAAAAGAAAACAAGGCCCTGCTACTATCGGACTTCTCTGTCTCCATCACCTCGAGTAAACTCAAGTGACCTGGAAACCCTCAGACTGATCTGCCTGATTTCTCAGTTCAAAGACACCTGTCAATTCAGTGCTGTTGTTGCTTTTCATGAACTCACAAACTTTGTTATCTACTGTATATCTACTTCCTAATTGTAAATCATTAGTTTATGTACTATTACGTTATTAATCTGTTTTGTATTTTGTACTATATTCAGTGCTTTTAACACTTGATGCCAGTTTTACTCTGCTGCTGTGATACATGAATTTCCCCTTCGGGGGATCAATAAAGTGTTATTTTATCTTAACACTACATATCAAGTGAATTACTTTGTTTAAATGGCAAGATATTGGAATGCTTAATTTGAACGGTGCTCCTTCATGCATGTGTGCTTTCTGCTGTAGCCTGCAGATGATGAAGTTTCCTCTTGCTATACCTGTCCTGTGCCACTTCAGCATCAAATTGTGCTGTGCTGTGTGTTCAAGGTGTCGAAGTGAGGGGAATAGTGAAACTATGTAACACAGGTCTTCAACATTAATTAACCATTGTTTTTATCTGTCTGTCAGTAATTAAATTTGTTTGCATGTTGCAGATTGCTCTGGGTTACAGATTCTGGGATCAATGTGTACCTGGAAACTCTCCAACTTCCTCTCAGTCTGCCTTTGCTCGGAATCCAGGTGAAATAACAGGTTTTGTTTATCATAGATTGAATTCCAACAGCCTGATTTACGGTAAGGACGTAGATTAAAAGTTAATCAAGTGCCACTCTCGATTCAGGACACAACTAGAGACCAATCTCCATTTAAAAGCACATTAAAACTGTGCACTACTGAGCAAAAATAAACATTTTGATTAATGGACAAAACCACAATTTTCCTGTAAAAATAATGGTTTCTATGTGTGACAAACAAACACACATGCCAGTTCATAATTAGTACATTATCATAATACAGTAGTTAATGGATAAACCTGTATTACAGTACAGAACAGTGTTTGCAGCAGTTTTTCAGATAATGTCTCACAGTCAGCGTCTTTTTCTTGGACGTGTGGAAGTGTGTGTGTGTGTGTGTGTGTGTGTGTGGAAACCTTTGCATGTGCTTAAGGCAGGAGGCAGCCTGTTTTACAAACAGTTGAAACTTCAGAAGGTTTTGTTCTATGGAATGTTCCTATGATAACACCAGCACACTCTCTTGTGATAAATCATATTTTCCTTTTAAATGTCTTGATTATATTCACACAAATAGACATATAAAAATTTATCATAATTTACTTATGATATTAAAATAGCTTCAAATGTCTAAGCATAATAATAGGTTTAATAAAACAACAAATTCCTAACTGTTACCTGAATAAATTGGACAATCGCAGTAGAGATCAGAGTGGACTGATTTCAAGTTTCATGCCAGCGCTATCTTAAGTTGCGTATTGTAGCGTTAACTTGATTAACTATCACACTGATTATGCATAAACATCTTACATAAAACTTATTGTATACCTCAGGAACATGCTGCAGAACATGCTTGTTTACCTCATTTACCACATTTAGCAGAAACTACTACAGTCTTAAGAAAACAACTCTATAAAAATCTACATTTGTAAAGGCCTAATAGTTTTTGCTGGAATTTCTTTGGTGAGGTTGGGGGAACAGTAGCTTGTGGTGCTGTTTAATTGTGTTTTGTTATACAGTACTGTCAGGTGTTTCTATTGTCACTGGTGTTTGTGAAACAAGACACAACCAGGTGCTTGAAACACCACACCTGTTTCAGTGCAGGATCTCAATGAACAAGCTTTTAGTCAGTGTGAAAACACTGTGAGGCATTAGCAAAATCAGTGTTTGTTTAGTGACCCTGTAATTTTGTCCTTTGTAGGACTCCTCTACACAGTGTGTATGTCGATTTACCCGTGCCAAAGTAATGGGTACATCAAGAACCCCTCACTTCGTAGTGACATTAGAAAAAAATCCCAGAGGCCAGCAGGGCTCTGACTGGGTGTTAAAGTTTGAAGCAGAGGATTCACAGGTGTCCATTGAGATAGCAAGTAGTGGCAAAGTTCAGGTAAGTGATGGCCAATGCAGCAGAGAGTGCCGAAGTTCTTCTTTTGCTCAATTTATGTATATCATTATGTGTATGTAAGAAATTTTTGTAAGCTATAAAATCAAAACCTGATGCTTTAGGTTGACGGTTGGTTGATCAGACTACCTTTCAGCTCAGCATACAGTCGAATCCAAATCTACCACAGCAGCATTCACAGTATCATCCTTCACACATCCTTCGGTGTCACAGTGCAGACAGTTTGGCCAACTTTTGTGCGTGTCACTGCACCTAATGTCTACAATGGTTCACTGAGTGGACTCTACACTACAATGGTCAGCCAAATGATGTTTTCCAGACTCCAGATGGCACCCTGGTTAACAGCTCTCAGGTCTTTGGAGACAGTTGGAGAAATGGCTCCCTGGCTGCATAATGTGCAGAGAGTAGAAGTTACAATCCTACAATAAATTACAATTCTAGTAAGTACTGTGGCATTCTTGGATTGCCACAAGGACCTTTTGCAAAGTGCTGGGACATAGTGGACCAATTGAAGCATATTCAAATATGTAATGAGACTGTTAAGTTCTCTAGAAATCCTGCAGTGGTGATTTGTGAGGTTCTGCAAGACTTTGCTCTTTCATGCCAACAGAAAGGTCTTGTCTTAGGACTGTGGAGGAATGCAACTGGCTGTGGTGAGCATGTTTTTATTTTTATTAAAAACGTACTCACTACTTAAAAAGTATCTTATCCACTGTTTTACTTTTGTATTTAGAACCAACCTGCCCTCTAAACAGCCACTATGAACTCTGTGGAACATCTTGTCCTTCCACCTGTCCTAGCCTTTCTTGCCCTTTCTGCTGTGACACTGTGTGTCAGGAGGGTTGCCAGTGTGATGACGGCTTTGTCCTTAATGGCAACCAGTGTGTGCCACCAACATCCTGTGGATGCTATTACCAAGGACGTTATCAGCAAGGTGGTGAACAGTTCTGGGATGGTGAGGAATGTCAGAGCTTGTGCATCAGTATTGGCACAACTGGGGAAGTCCACTGTGTCCACAGCTCCTGTGGTCCACAGGAATCTTGACGTGTGGTCGGCTGCCATTCCAACCATCAAGGCACCTGCTCTGCTTTTGGAGATCCTCACTACCTCACATTTGATCACAAAGCATTTGACTTCCAGGGAACCTGCCACTATATTTTGGCAACTGTTTGTAACGCCACTGATGGATTACACCAATTTTCGGAGGAAGCTAAGAATGAGCCATGGAATGGGTAGCCAGTTTCAGTCACAGCTGAAGTTTATTTGAATATTTGGGGCTACCAAGTGCTTCTACTATAATGTCAGTGACATTTCTGTTACTGAGTATGTTTCTGAAAACTGACATTTTCCTTCTGGACAGAGGGTTGCTCCCAGCGATGTGAATACCATGCTCCCAATGACCTGTGTTGCTCTGCCGCATCTTGCACTCCTGCACAACAGTCCACCATCAGAAATGGTCATGTGCGCTGTTTTGGTGCAATGTCTACTTGCACTGTGGGGGGAAACCCACACTACATCACCTTTGATCGGGCATAGCTCATTTTCAGGGCACATGCTCTTACATTATCACTAAGAGTGTGTGCCATGACACCAATGAAACCCAGTTTCAGGTAACAGCCACCAATAATCACCGTGGCAACAACCTTGTATCGGCAGTGGATATATACCTCTCAAATCAAACAGACAGTACACACATCAGGATTGGACTGAACAAAATAGTAAAGGTAAACTCTTACTTACACTTTTTATTAATTTAAAGAGTAATGTCTTTTTACTCTATATACATATGTACTGAAGTCATAACTCACAAGTGCCTCCCCACACCTTCTGTGTTTCTACAATCTGTCATTTTTCAAGGTAAATGGAAATGAGGTGTCTCTTCCCACCACTGCAGAAACATTAACTAAGGTGGTAAGACAGAAGGCTACATCGTGGCTGACACCAGAGGCCTGGTAGTCCAGTTTGATGGGCAGAGTACTCTACTGGTCAGACTGGGCAAAAATCATCAAAACAGAGTTACTGGGATGTGTGGTAATTTCAATGATAATCCTGCAGATGACAAAGTCATGGCACACACACACAATGGCACACTGGCACAAAATGACAGTGAGTTTGGATACAGTTGGACAGCAACCACAGCCAACCAGGTTAGTAGATGCAGTTTGCTGTATTAATACAAAATGCATAGTTAGATGTCATTTAAAGCTGAGAATTTTAAATGTCACTGCTTTTTTACTGTTGCTTTTTTTTCTATCTCAACAACCTCTAAATTTGTATAAGAGAGGTTAGGTGAATTACAAAATCCTTTATAAATTCACCCCACAGAATATAAAATATAATCAATACAAGAATGAAAACATAAAATTTTAATTTCTAATTCAAACATTGAGATATCTTTTCTGCATCTGCACGAATATTTTTTTCAGACAAAATAAAAACAATTAAACTTGTGACCTTCAATGTGTTTTCCAGATGTGGCTCCACTAATGATCCTGGATTGAACACATACAAATACTAAGACAAATACTCTGAGCTCTGTTGTGTCATCACCAACACCAGTGGCCCATTCAGTTCCTGTCCCCTCCACTCTGACCCTCAGCCATTTTACATTTCCTGCGTCCAGGGCCGGGTTAAGAAATCTTGAGGCCCTAGGCTGCTAGCATTTGAGGCCCTATTTGTCGCCTTAAAACAAGTAAAACATTTTATGCTTATAAGACTGTGCTGCTACTGATTAACAATAAACTAAAACACTAAAAGACTTATGATTTTATCACTGTAGTAATATGATGCTCTGGTTTTTGTAATGGTTATGAGTCAATATGTGTGAGTGCTGAATCCTCACAGACAACGAGCACTTTGTATATTGCATGAATATTTTGGGGAAATTGTCTTTTGGATCCAGGTTCACATGAACGATGTAAAAATTAAACACACTAATGAAACCAAACATGGGCGACTAAAAAAAATTGTATTTTAACAAATGTCATTACAAATTAGACAACTCCAACCTGACCGTCAGCAAAATGTCACTGTACTGCTAAGAAGAACAAAAGGAATCAACAAAAGTTATCATCCTATGTGTTGACAGCGCACAATCTGGCTCTCATAAGATTAGTTCACAACAGCAGTGACCCACAAACTCTGACATATCTTATATACTAAAGTGTACATTCTGAAAACATAGGCCATAAGTGAAGTCTGTGTTTAAATCAACTTAAAGTGAAGCATTAATGGTCACATACTCACCAACTTGTGACTTTATTCCTGCTTTTCTTTGAACAAAATAATTGATAATGTCTGATCAAACTATCAAAGTCAAATTCCAGAGACATTATAATCAAGTAGTTTAGACGTTCATACATGTTGACCATAGTCTGTTCTTGATGAGGACGAGTTTGAAGAAGGAGCTGTCCTGTTTACTGCTCCTTTAGCTCCTCTTCCGTATCGCAGCAGGTGCTGCTAATGCTAATGCTAACGCTAACGCTAGCTGACTCTGTATCAACTGGTCAGACTGTGCTGTTGTAAGCAAGGAGGTTTTATTTGCTGTATCTGCTGAGGGTGTTTCTCCACAAACTTATTAATTGTTGTTTCTATCAGTCTT
>JAUMHL010000012.1:9732166-9747158 GCA_032362345.1 Sandelia bainsii
AATGGTGGTACTTGGAGAGCCAAATATTTTTTGAGGTGGTACCCGGTGTAAAAAGTTTGAGAACCACTGCCTTAGATTTAAGCTGCAAATGCAAATGTGAAAAAATATCCAAGTATGGTTACTATAATGGCAGCACACAACCTGAAGTAGTGTACATTGATTTTCTAATTCTGCCATCATCATTAACTTCATGTATAAATTACTGCCATTACTAGGTATATTATTATTGTTTGATTGTAATGTGTATGTTGTGCTTTATTTTGAGATGGACCACACTGAATTCTTTGAACTTGAGAGAGAATAAATCTGACTGTGATCCTTATCTGATTCTGAAGTGACTTCAGTAATGTAGGGCATGTACTTAAACCCCTCACCTACTTTAATGAAGTCACTTCCTAGTATTACATTTATATTTAGTCAGATACTTTTTGCAGATGCTTTTATCCAAAGCAATATACAAGTGAGCAAAGCAAGCAAAAAAGTTTACTTTGTACCTTCATGATATATAAGTGCCAGAAAGGGGAGAAATATGTTTTTTTTAAGTGCATAGAAAGTTGTGGAAGATGTTTTCAACAGATTTTGGGATATTGGGAATAAGGCTCCTGAGCAAACACAGTTGTGTCCTTGTGCAAGAGATGCTAATATAGCATTTGGCTTTTAGGGCAACATTGATATTCTGTTTGTTTTTTTAAAGTGACATCTTTTGTTTTCCTTAGGACCCCTCTACCCAATTTCTGGAACAACAGGCCCTCTATCAGACGATGGAAGTTCACCACTAATTCCCCTGCACCGACGTTTTGTTTACTTTGGACAGCCGTATGATCAGATTTATGTATGTACTTTAAGCAATCTTCTATATCTTTGTAAAACATTTAAGAATTTTTTTTATATTTTACGGAGGACGTAAATGTTGATCCACCAGTTAAATATATCTACAACAGGAGAACTGCATAAATATGCAAAAAGAAATAAAATGAAGAATTAGTTTTAATAACTTAAAAGGAGTTTGTTTTGATTATAACTTTAATTAAATGTTTGAGATTTTAAAAAAGTATTGGAATTTAATCAATATAACTATAGTCAGTATAGCTAGTTATACTGTAAAATCCCAGCAATAGCAGTACATACAACATCTAAGTTTCTCCAAAGAAATTACATTCACATGGTGGTGGTTTTGTCATAAGATTTAGATTTTACTTCATCAGATCATAAGTAGGCATAGGTGACATGGAAATATATTCGTATTTGACATTTGATTGACAGTGACTGTTGGTATCTACTAGTTTGTTGATTGTAGGTATTGTTGTGTTTGTTTGCAGGTCAACAACAATGGACACTTGACCTTTACTATGCCATTTGGTAGTTACATACCTCAGATGTTTCCAATACATGGATCCATCGACATCATTGCTCCGTTCTGGACAGATTTGGACAACAGACAAAATGGTCAGATCTACTATAACCAGTACACCAGTGGCAGTGTCCTCCAACAAGCTACACAGGACATTAATACCTATTTCCCAACACTGAACTTTCATGCCAACTGGGTCTTTGTTGCAACATGGTATCAGGTGGCTTACTATCCAACCACTGGAACGGTAACTCATCTTCTTCTAAAAGGAGGAAATACATATTATGTGTACATGTGACTTGCTTGTTATTATCTTTTCTATAAAAATCAAAAGTCAAATTTTTTTTCAGCAAACAACGTTTCAAGCAGTCTTGATCTCTGATGGCCAATTTTCATTTGTTCTGATGAACTACGGGAGCATAGCCGAAACAACTCGCAACGTAGAGGTTAGAACTATAAAACATACATTTAAATTGCCATACCTTATTTACAATTCCCTTCTCCAACACACCTCCACCCACCAAAAATAATAAAAACAACAGCAACAAAAACTAAATGTAACAAATTAATTTTATCTATATGACATGTACATTTCAGGCCGGATATGACACAATCAATTCTTCTCAACACTTCACCATTCCTGGATCCTTGACTAGTAATGCAACGGGAAATAACTCAGTTTTTAGCCTGGGCAGCAATGTCAACGTACCTGGTCGCTGGGCCTTCCGGACAGACTATGGATCAAGAGGTTGCACTTTCAATGGTAAGACCAGAATCAGAGGGTGATTGCCATAGTTACAGTTTTATTGTGGTACATACTTTTTAATAGTTGAAATGGACTGTTTGTATGATAAAGTGTTTGAAATAACTTTTGTTTTGTTTTTTCTTCAAAGGTCAACCTGTGCAGCTGGGTGACTCCTTCTGGAGTGACAGTACCTGTGCACAGAAGTGCACCTGCACCTCAGCTGGCCTGCAGTACCACAACCAACCCTGCACCTTTTCCCAGATTTGCCAACCAACTACCTTTCAGTTTTCCTGCCAGACAGTGCAGAGACAAACCTGCACCATCAGTGGTGATCCACATTACTATACCTTCGATAATGCAGTGTTTCACTTTCAGGGCACCTGTACTTATGTTCTTTCTGAGCAATGTGGTCTTGGGCTGCCCTACTACAGAGTGGAGGGCAAGAATGAACACCGGGGCAGCACTCATGTTTCCTGGACACGACTGGTCAAGGTTTATGTCTATAATGAAACTATCGAGCTTGTCAAAGGACATCCTGGTGAGGCTAAGGTTAGCAACAAAAAGTTTCTACTTACCATTTTGTTACCGTCTTACCATTTTTAGTTAAATTCTTTTACAACTAAATCTCTGCCTGCTGGTCTGTCTACAGGTTAATGGAAACTTTGCAGCCACTCCATTATCCCTTAGAAATAACACTGTCCAGGTTTATGAATCAGGCTTTTCTGTTATCGTCAGTACTGACTTTGGATTGCAAGTATCCTATGACACCTACCATTATGTCACGATCAGCGTGCCCTACACTTACCAGAATGCAACATGTGGCCTGTGTGGAAACTTCAACAATGACCCCAGGGATGACTTTCGAACCCGCCAAGGTGAGGTTGTGAGCTCAGATGTGGTTTTTGCCAACAGCTGGCAAACATCAGGGGATGATGAGCCTGGTTGTGGGGTTCGATGTGGAGGCTTGAACTGTGCTGCCTGCACTGAGGATCAGACAGCTTTTTACAGCAATGCAGATCACTGTGGTATCATTCAGAGCAGTTCTGGACCGTTTGCTGCTTGCCATCAACAACTTCCTCCGCATACCTTTGTGGAGAGTTGTGTGTATGATCTGTGTGTAGGAAGGGGATACCAACCCATTCTGTGCCAAGCCTTAAATGCCTACACAAGTCAGTGTCAGCAGAATGGTATCCAGCTGCCAAGCTGGAGGAGACAAGGCTTCTGTGGTATGCCTGTCAGTTATTCAACATAATTCAAAATATTAATTGGGGGTTAATATCCATGATATTAAAATCAATGTTGTCTTATTGTCTAGAAATTATCTGCCCTGCCAACAGCCACTTTGAGCCCCAAGGCTCAGGATGTCCAGCTACTTGTGTCAATCCCAATTCCACCCAGAACTGCCCTCTACTTGCCCGGGAGAGCTGCATCTGCAATTCTGGCTACATCCTTAGTGCTGGGGTCTGTGTTCCTCAGGCTGAGTGTGGCTGCAGCTTTGAGGGTCAATACTACCGCTCTGGAGAAACTGTAATACTAGATGATGACTGTGGGAGACGTTGTAGCTGCAGTTATGGCTCCATGACATGTCGCTCCTATGGTTGTGGCCCACTTGAAACATGCAGTGTGGAGCATGGAGAAAGAGGATGCAGACCTAACAGTTATGAAACATGCTGGATAAGCGGCACAGGGTCATATCATACATTTGATGGACTGACCTACCAGTATCCTGGAGCATGTCGACTGACTCTTGCCAAAGTCATGGGATTGTCTAGTCACCCGTACTTTGTGGTGACACTGGAAAAAGAGCCCAGAGGCCAACAAGGTTTTGTCAGGGTGCTAAAGTTTGAGGCAGGGGGAACACGTGTGTCCATTGAGATGACAGAGAGCAGTACAGTCCAAGTAAGTGATTAATATATGTACATATATATAAACTAAATATTCTGTCACACAGTAAATCTGACACTGGTTGTTTAAATCGTCCTTCAGGTCAACGACCAGTTTGTCAGACTGCCACTCAGCTCAGCATCCAACCAAATCCAAATCTACCACAGCAACATTAACAGCATCTTCCTTCGCACCTCTTTCGGAGTAACTGTGCAGACAGTTTTGCCTCACTTTGTCCGTGTAACTGCACCTGGTAATTATAATGGTTCACTGGGTGGACTCTGCGGTGATTACAATGGTCAACCACATGATGACTTCCGCACACCTATTGGCATTGTGGTCAACAGCTCTCAGGTCTTTGGAGACAGCTGGCGAGATGGCTCACTCTCTGCAGACTGTGTGGACAATGTAAATTCTAATTCTACAACAAATTTCAACTCTAGTGGGTACTGTGGCATCCTTGTCTCACCACATGGACCATTTACCCAGTGCTGGGCCACAGTGGACCCACAGCAGCATGTGGAAGTATGTGGGGAGATGATTAGAGCCTCTAGAAATCCAGCATCAGCGCTATGTGAGGTCCTACGAGATTATGTACTAATATGTCAGCAGAGGGGTGTTCCCCTAAGAGACTGGAGGAATGCAGCTGGCTGTGGTAAGCACTTACCCTCCTTTTTGTATTAAGTCTGGATATCATAAAAATATGCAATGACCTGTCTGAATCATTCTGTTCACCTTTCTCTAGAGCCAACATGCCCTCTACACAGCCACTATGAACTCTGTGGAACCTCTTGTCCTTCCACGTGTCCTAGCCTTTCTTTCCCTTTCTCCTGTGACACTGTGTGCCAGGAGGGTTGCCATTGTGATGATGGTCTTGTCCTCAATGGCAACCAGTGTGTGCCACCAACATCCTGTGGATGCTATCGACAAGGACGTTACAGGCAAGGTGGTGAACAGTTCTTGGATGGAGAGGAATGTCAGAGCTCGTGTACCTGTAATGGCACAACTGGGTCAATCCACTGTGTCCCCAACTCCTGTGGTCCCCAGGAATCATGTAGTGTGGTGGGGGGTGAATTTGGCTGCTATCCCAACCCACCTGCCACCTGCTCTGCTTCTGGAGATCCCCACTACCTCACATTTGATCACAAGGCATTTGACTTCCAGGGAACCTGCCGCTATGTTCTGGCAACTGTTTGCAATGTCACTGATGAACTCCACCAATTTTCAGTGGAAGCCAAGAATGAACCATGGAATGGGTTGCCAGTTTCAATCACAGCTGAGGTTTTTGTGAATGTTTTCGGCTACCAAGTGCGTGTGTCCAGAGATAGCAGTGGTGTGGTAGAGGTGAGTTAGTGACATTTATAATCCCAAAATGATATATAATTTTGTAAAGCCACATATATTCAGGCTCTGTCATCCAATTGCAGATATATTACTATTTGCATATGTCAGCAAATAAGAAACAAGAAATTGCAGTAAACAAATGTTAAGAAGATATGCCTAATAGTATTTTAAACCATGTCATTACATAGTTTTTCAGAGATCACTAAAACGTTTATTTTATTAGTTAAATGTTTTATTTTGTACATAAACATAACAAGTCTTCACATTTTGTTTTTCCAATGGTATAGGTAAATGGCATAACAAAAAATGTACCAGTTTTCTTGAATGGAAGTCGCGTGTCTGTCTCTGCCAGTGGATCTTACACAGTTATCCGTGCAGATTTTGGTCTCAGTGTCACATATGATGGATGGAGTACAGTGTCCATCTCTGTGCCTTCAAATTACAGGTACATATTCACAGCAGTTCAAATTTGATGTTCTAATTACTTTACACCAGTGGTTCTCAAACTTTTTACACTGGGCACCTCAAAAAATATTTGGCTCTCCAAGTACCACCATGTACCACCATTATGACCAGAGGTGGGTAGTAACGAGTTACATTTACTCTGTTACATTTACTTAAGTAACTTTTTGGGAAAAAAAATACTTCTAGGAGTAGTTTTATTGTACCATACGTTTTACTTTTACTTGAGTAGTTTTGTGAAGAAGAAACGCTACTCTTACTCCACTACATTGGGCAATGCTCGACTCATTACTTTTTTTTAACCATTTATTCTACACATTAGTTTCACCAATTAGACGTAGCAACAATGATCACTAATAAATAATAAGGTTGCTAAATTGATTGAAGTTGGTTCCCGCTGACACGCAGAAGGCAGACAGCTGTACAGAAACCAACTTCAATCAATTTAGCGTTGTTAATGTTATTTTTGTAAAAAATTTTCAGGTGTTCCTGCGTACCACTAGAGGGAACCTGCGTACCATAGTTTGAGAACCACTGCTTTACACAATTAACAGCCCAATTGCTGTCTAGGACAAGAAGCATTGTACACATTACAGCAGGGGCGGGCAATTCCGGTCCTTGAGGGCCGCTGTCCTGCTTGATTTGCAACTATTCCAGCCCACACACTACTGCTTACCCTGATCAGGTGTGTTCAGTCAAGCTGGAAGATACCAAGTGACCTTGGCTTCCCCCACTCCACCATTATCTGAGATGGTATCTTACAGCTTCTGATTGACTGAACACACCTGATACAGGTAATTAGCTGTGGGTAGGGCAGGGATAGTTGCAAATCAAGCAGGACAGCGGCCCTCGAGGCCCGGAATTGCGCAACCCTGCATTACAGTATTGTGCTGTCCTAACATTGCCTGCTAGCTTTAGTCTTTAATTATTTGATTCTTTTATACACTTATCTTGTTCTCTTATCAGTGTGTCAGTTATCTGTGTATCAGTGTATCTATGTATCGTACTAACCTGTCATCTGATTAATTGACTTTTCTTCTTCTTTTTTTTCAATTTTTTTCTCAAATCACTATCATCAGAAATAAAACATGCGGACTGTGTGGAAACTTTAATGGAAAACCAAATGATGACTTCCTCACCCCGTCTGGAACAATAGTCTCCAATCCAGATGAGTTTGGGACAGCTTGGAAGGTGGCAGGAAACTACACCTGCAGTGGTGGGTGTGGTTCCTCTTGCCAACGGTGTACCAATGAACAACCTGCTAGAGCTCAGTGTGAGGTAATTCAAGCAGCCAATGGCCCCTTCAGCTTCTGCCATGATCATGTGGACCCGGCACCATATTTCAACGACTGCGTGTTTGATGTGTGCGTGTCGGGAAGTCGAGGTCAAGATCTCCTGTGCAGGGCCATTCAAGCATATGTCAGTGCCTGTCAGTCTGCTAATGCTCGAATCTACCCTTGGAGACAGAACACCACCTGCAGTGAGTAAAGTAGTCAATATATTGTACATCTCCTATACAAAAAGAAAACAATACAAAAGAAACAATTAAAGAAGTGTCAGAAATAAAAAAAAGTCATAATATGTGCTTAAGTAATTGACTAAAGTGATTTGTTTTTAATCTACTACCTATATTATTCATTATAATATTTATTACGTTTTTTCTCAATCATTAAGGTCTCGACTGTCCAGGCAACAGCCATTATGAGCTGTGTGGTACAGACTGTGGCCACACTTGTGCCAGCACCATTAATGCCACCTGTGAGCTGGTTTGCTCTGAGGGCTGCTTCTGCAATGAAGGCTTCAGAAAGAGTGGGACAAGATGTGTCCCTGTGCAAAGCTGTGGGTGCCAGCATAATGGCTTTTACTATAATGTAAGTCATCACACAAAATGAATAAAACACCAGATTTGAATAACAGCCCAAATAAATGACTACAGCATCTCTAGCTAATAAGTCATACAAAGATTTTGCATTTTATTTCATCACTGGAAATATAGGACCAACAAACAATAGTGGTTTGATTATCATTTAATTACTTAGAAGAAAAAAAATACTGCTGTAAAGGATTAATTAGGACCTCAGTAATTTTACTGTCTCAGTCTCAGTTTTCCAGTTTGGGTGTGAGAGGCTAAGAGTGAGGCTCACAAATGAGTTACAGTTAGGCCCCGAAGTATGTGGACAGTGGCAGAGTTTTTATGGTTTTTCTTTATACATAACATATACATACATATTTTAGGAATTACATCCATTTTAAGTTAAGTACCTCCAAATTTTTGTGAAACTTCTTAAAATAAGGCTGAAAGTCTACACTCTACACTCAGAACTTTGTAGTTTTATTTCAGATCCATTGGTGGTATATAAAGGCAAAATTATAAAAACTCTGTAACTGTCCAGATACATCTGGGCCTAACTATATAATCACGTTTAGGTCAAGGGTTGATAATAAGCCTAAGTGAAAGATTGCTTCTATTGCTCCACTATCCTGCCTCTTTTCCATTCAGCAACATTTTAGTGCTATTAATGTAGCACGTGTAATTTTATTTCTTTTTCACATGCTACAGGCTGGTGAGTCCTTCTGGACAGAAGGTTGCTTCCAGCGATGTGAATGCCATGCTCCCAATGACCTGCGCTGCTCTGCCGCATCTTGCACTCCTGCTCAACAGTGCACCATCAGAAATGGTCAGCTGGGCTGTTTTGATGCAATGTCTACTTGCATTGTGTGGGGAGACCCACACTACATCACCTTTGATGGGGCATTAGCTCATTTTCAGGGCACATGCTCTTACATAATCACTGAGAGTGTGAGCCATGACATCCGTGAAACCCAGTTTCTGGTGGCAGCCACCAATAATCACCGTGGCAGCAACCTTGTGTCATTTGTGTCAGCAGTGGATATATACCTCTCAAATCAAACACAGAGTGTGCACATCCGGATTGGACCCAACAGAATATTAATGGTAAATTCTTCATTATGTACTTATTTAGTTTATATAACTGTTTGGTTTAAACAAAGCTAAGATTCTCTGTTTCTGTAAATCTGTAATCTGTCATCCCTCCAGGTAAATGGAAGTGAGGCGTCAGTTCCCGCCACTGCAGGAACATTAGCTAAGGTGGTAAGGCAGGGAAGTTACATCATGGTCGATGCCACTGACCTGACAGTCCAGTTTGATGGCCAGAGTACCTTACTGGTCAGAATTGGCCAAAACCGCAAAAACAAAATCACTGGGATGTGTGGCAACTTCAACAATAATCCTGCAGATGACA
The DNA here is from genome assembly GCA_032362345.1 of Sandelia bainsii. NCBI lineage: Eukaryota > Metazoa > Chordata > Actinopteri > Anabantiformes > Anabantidae > Sandelia > Sandelia bainsii. Next base: position 9,741,216 of record JAUMHL010000012.1, read on the forward strand.
AAGTCTTGCCCAATGGAACTTTGGCACAAAATGACTATCAATTTGGTGACAGCTGGAAGTCAACCACAAGCCAACCAGGGTGAGCAGCTGTGAAAAAATACAAACCTTTAACAACATATAGTAAATAAATCCTCTGTCCACACAAAACATTTTCATACAAATTTTGCAAGCCACAATGTGAAATACGTTCCACAACTAGAAGTACTGTGACAATATTATACATACTACAAAAATATGTTGTGTCAAAGTAACCAAAGTCAAATGGTGTAATAATGTCTTTTCCAGATGTGGATCCACTGATGAAAGGAGTGGGGATGGACTGGATAACTGTCCCTTCAGGGAAGAATACTCTGAGCTCTGTAGTGTCATCACCAACACCAGTGGCCCATTTGGTGCCTGTCACCTGCACTCTGATCCTGAGCCATTTTTCATTTCCTGTGTCTATGATCTCTGCCTGTACACTCCAGCTAATAACATGCTGTGTTCTGCTGTATCAGCCTATGAGAGAACCTGCTCTGTTTTGGGATTAAACATCTCTGACTGGCGCTCGGCTCTGTCTTGTGGTATGTGTAGACTGGGTCAATTGATAGTCGAGATGATGAGATGATTAAAAAGAAAATAAATCATTAGGTTAATAGATCTAGTCATTTGTCCTAGTTGTGGAAAAAATATTTTGTTTCATGTTCTGTTGTCTTGTTTAATTTTCATCACTTATCCCTACTTTCCATAGCTGAATCAGACCCCTGTGAAAAGCTAAATTGCACAGCGTATGAGTGGTGTGGTGAAAAGGACGATGTGTACGGCTGCTTCTGTGATGAGCACTACCAACGACCCAACAATGAGAGCTACGGTGAGTGCGCCATCTTTTAAAACGCTCCTTTGTCTTTTGAATCATTTAATTGACAATGTTAAACTGTTTGATGAGTTGTAGATATTTCCTAAGTATAGTGGCATGGGATTCCTATAGATGTAGTTTTTATTAATACTGTAGCTTAGATAGATAAATTTAAATAAATACTTTATTGATCCCCTTGGGGAAATTGTTGTTTGGACAGCTGCTAGACCTGTGTCAGCGGTACTACAGGGTTTCAGTGTCTTGTCCAAGGACACCTCGACATGTAGCTTGCTGGGAACTGAGAATCGAACCGCTAACCCTTGGGTTGGGAGACGACTGCTCTACCCACTGAGCTATCATGCTGCCCCATTTTGACCATTTCACACTGACATATCATCAGTTGGTATAGTGGACTTGTTACACAGTTGCTTATTCCTTATGCAATAAGCAGAAAAATACAGTATTCTTTACCTAACCTGATGTAAGGGTGGTGAGAGCTCACCAAAACAGAAAGGCTGCCAATAATGGCGAAATCCCATTCATTATTCCCACAGGCAATGCTTCATGACACACAGTTGAAACACATTTGCAGCTTAGAATGGAATCAAACTCACCAGTTAAATCATAAGTACCAAAGTTATAAGCTTGTGCATATAACTTTGAGGTAGACTGTATTTACAATGTCCAGGGAGCATCCTGACTAAAAAATATCCAATCTTGAAATTATGTTTCTGTGCCACTAATAGTAGGTGAAAGTGGTTTTGTTGTTGAGGAAACATAATCACTTTAAATTTTTGGATGCATTTTAATTAAATTGAACTGCTTTGATTTGTGTGTCTGATTCTTCTTCAGAGATGTTTTTTGAGCCGTCTGCTGTACAAAAAGACTGGTTGCCAAATATAAACCTACAGAATCTTTCACAATATTGTTAGAGTCCCATATTCTAATATCCACCTTCACAACTCTTTCAAACTACAGCAGATTAAAAGCTATACAAAAACTGCAGAATACAAATTTTATGTCTGTCTCTCTTTTCTAGACTCATCCATCACTTGCGTCAGTAGCTCAGGCACCATGTCTGTGTCGCGCTGCCAGCTGTTTGAGGCTGGCTTTGACTCCAGGGCCCTCCATCTCCGAGATGACTCCTGCAAGGGGACTGTCCAGGATGGACAACTGGTGTTCCAATTTAACAATGATGACCAGTTTTGTGGAACAGTTCTCAAGGTACAATCATTAATTTTCTCAGTGCTGGCTGAGTACAGTTTTAGGGATTACAACTTTTTGACTTACACCATTTATTCATTCCAATTGTAAGAGCAACGGAACACATTTCATTTATGAGAATGCCATCGAGGGCAGCGTGGATCTTAGGGGAGGTCTAATCCATCGCCAGAGAGACATCAATCTGCGTTTCGGCTGCATATATCCTCTGACCCAGGCTCTGTCCATGAATGTGGGCATCAACCCTATAGAGAGGTGACATTAACTTCTCTTCTGCAGGTTTTTCTTAATCAGTTCCATAACTTAGGTGCTGCTAACTAAATCAAAATTACCACAGTTCTTTTAATAGCAAACATTTGTCCATCGTGGTCTGTCACAACGTACATAATGCTAATAGGGTTTTACATATTACAAATGTACTAACAGTACATCTCACACCTTTTTGCGTACTTACTTTTTATGCCAGTGGTGCTTTATGACGACAGTGGTAATTCTCTTGACAAACATTTAAAATAGATGTCCGTGGTTGTTGTGTAATTGCCCACTACCACCACTTCACCAATTAACTTACACGTTAAACCAACAACACAAAAAATAATGTCCTTGTTCTGTAGGTGAATGTATTTCCCAGCAAGGCTTTGACCAGCACATTTTACATCAATTGTATTTATTGCACAACTGTAGAATCTTAATGAGTAACTCCTGAGTTTGTAAATTACTAAAAACCTGTCAGGAAACCGTTCCTTCTTAAAATCTACTCACATTATATGTTGTCTTGCAGCATTGTGAAAAAGAAGCTTCCATCTGGCAACGGACAGTATCATTTGAGAATGATCCCTTACCAGGACGCTGGCTTCCATTTCCCCCTGATCACCAACAGAAACATAGAAATGGAAGTAGACCAGAGGTTGTATGTGGAGGTGCGGGCAGAAGGAGTTGATGAACGTCAGATCTCTGCTGTTCTGGACTCTTGTTGGGCCACACCGGTCGACATTGCCAACTACCCTGTCCGCTGGGATCTCATTAGAGCAAAGTAAAAGAATATTGCAACTTCATCTTGTCTTAGCATGCTTATTTCTTGTTTTTGACCTTATCAGGACTTCACTGCATTTTCTTTGACCATCCTCTCTTTTAGCACTCAACCTAAGTACTTTATTGTTTGCCTGTTAACATTGTAACTTATACAACTTTCCCTGAACTCCAGATGTCCTAGTCAAGAAGATGGTACAGTCCAGCTGGTTCAAAACGGCATCAACACTGTGGCCAGATTCTCCTTCAAGATGTTCACCTTTACTAACTCCTCATCCATCTACCTGCACTGCCAGGTCCACCTTTGTCTTCTGAGACACAACAACTGCACAACTGTAAGTACTATACAACTGTGTTTGTACTGTGATTAAATAGATTACCAACAAATGCATCAGTAGATGTCTCAACTGTGGTTTTCCTGCAGCACTGCTACCCGGGTTACCACAGGCGAGTTGGTAGAGAAGTATCTTACCAGGACACTACTTCCATCTCACTAGCACCACTAATCTTGAGATCAAAGCGTGCTGGTAAAGCTCTCTATCATTTCATAATTTTTGTATTCTTCTAGATGATATAGAGCTTGAGCAATTGATCTAAAGTAAATGTCTGTTCTTCTCTAGTAGACAATGTGAAGGAAACAAGCAGTGCTACAGGGCAGATGACCTCAGTGGCGCTCCTGCTAATCAGTATGCTGACTGCCAAAACTCTGATCTAAGGAGATCAAAGATGAGTCATATTTTCAAATCATCCAATGTATTATATTCTGTATGCTTTTGAGTTGTATTCCTATTTGGGAGACCTTGTACTTTTTTTTTGTATTTGTGGTGAGTAATTTTGCCCTATAAAACTAGGGGAACCAATGTGCAGTATGATATACTTAAAGCCTGCTGTCATTTTTGTGCAATAATCAATATGCATTTATCAGTTGTATCCTATTTTCTTTATGATGATTCATAACATTAAATCACAGTCATACAAGAAGTAATTATATGTAATGAAGCTTAAAAGAATAAATAAAGTATTTTCATTGATGATTTTAATATTTACATGTGTGGCCTAGGGTGTTTTGTACAAAATCTCAATTCAGTCTGTGTATTAGAGTGGACAAGGGTGAACCTTTATGTGGTACGTTTTAGAGTGTACTGTAGCTGTTACATACAGTTATTATCGATAAAAGTGGATCCTTCTTACTCTCTCACACACAAACACAACCATTCAGAATAAAGAGCAACACGTGAAGCCATATAAAATTTTAGGTCAAACTGTAAATAAACAGTTTATTGTAATGCAAGAATAATTCTCACAATATCATCTACAGGGCTTGTTGTCATTAATGAACATAAATGTTAAATTTACAATGATATTAGCAGGGCCTATGTCGCTAATTCCTTAGCTGCAACAAAATTAGTGTGGGTGTAATTTATAACACTGAGTAACCCCAACAGATGATCAGTAAGTTCTAAATTCACTACAAATGGTCAAATAATGCAAGGGTGGGAATCACTGATTCAAATTGATTCTAGCTATAAGAATTTTCATTTGTGTGTAATCATCTTTTGCTCAGGTGTTATTATAGCGGGCCCTCGTTCATTTTGAGGAAGAAATTATCAAATGAAACTACTTAATATTAATTTAGATTTTCTGGCAATATTAAGTTGACAAATTACATTAGATAAGTTACTCTAACTTATTTTTACATATATCCTACTCACAAATGGCCATGCAAATTGTTACGATCATTTTTTTAAGTTACTAAAGTAACTTATCTAATTACATAAATTGCACATAGTTTCACTTTCCCACACACGAGTGGGCCAAAACAACAGATCTTAATATAATACACTTCAGTATGATTCCTCCAACCACAATAACCTCAGTAACAAAAGTAAATGTAGTATGCTGATTACCTGGACCAAGTATGTTTAGTCAATCAGAGGCTGAAAGATACCAATTCACTTTGTCTTCCCCTACTCCACACTCTTCTGAGATGGTATCTTCCAGCTTCTGATTGACTGAACACACCTGGTCCAGGTAATCAGCCGTGTGTAGGGCAGGGATAGCTGAAAAACAAGCAAAGCAGTGGGGCCTGAGGACCCACTGTAAAGATTTGTAAAGGTATATACAGTGGTATGGTTTTCCCCCTTCCTGATTTTGTACTTTTTTGCATATTTATCACACTTAAAAGGTTCAGATCATCAAACAAATTTAAATATTAGACAAAGATAACCCAAGTAAACATACAATTGAGTTTTTAAGTGATGATTTTATTTATTAAGGAAGAAAACTATCCAAAACTACATTAGCCCTATGTGACAAAATAATTGCCCCCCTATTTAAAACATGAAGTGACTGTGGTTAATCGTGTTTTTTAGACACCTGAGTCAAATTTCACAAGCCATACCCAGGCCTGATTACTGCCAGACCTGTTGAGAGCCATTATCCACAAATGGAGAAAACCTGAAACAGTGGTGAATCTTCCCAGAAGTGGCCGGCCTACAAAAATTACCGCAGCAAGGACTCATCCAAGAGGTCACAAAAGAACCCAGAAGAACATCTAAAGAACTGCAGGCCTCACTTGCCTCAGCTGAGGTCTGTGTTCGTGACTAACTAAGTTAGAGACTGGGCAAAAATGGCATCCATGGCAGAGTTCCAAGGCAAAAACCACTGCTGACCAAAAAAACATCTTGATGATCCCCAAGACTTTTGGAAACATGTTCTGTGGGCTGACAAAAAAAAGTTGAACTTCTTGAAAGGTGTGCATCCTGTTACATCTGGCGTAATACTAACACAGCATTTCATAAAAAGAACATCATACCAACAGTCAAGCATGGTGGTGGTAGTGTGATGGTCTGGGGCTG
>JAUMHL010000012.1:9757024-9808537 GCA_032362345.1 Sandelia bainsii
GCAAACCCATCACATGACACATCACTGGAAAGCCCAGGATGTCCTCTACAGAATACTATAGGGCTTGATGGGGTAACTCCAAATACTTACGGAAGATACAGGTGAACAAAATGTCCACTATAAAGGACATAAATGAATGGACCGGTACTCAGGAGGATATGCTGAAATTATCCATCCATTATATAATAACGTATGACCAAAACATAAATAATATTCAAATATAAAGTAAAGCATTTCAGGTTAAGTGGGTACAGGCTTTCAAAGCCAAGCTTCTGATTCAAATTTTGGAAATGTACAGCTGTTTCACAGTATCAGTGTCACTCAAGCAGTGTCTTTGTACCTCTAGGTGCAGATCAGGCTTTGGAGGTATCTCGGTTGTCTTGCTACAATTGTTACTCTGCTGTAGATCTTTTTCTGTTATGACACGAAGGCTGTGTTGGTTCAGTGACTCACTTGTCAGGACAGGCTGACAAAAGAATCAATGGAGGAAGTATGTACAACATATTCTCTTGCACGTGATGAAAGAAGTCAACATTTTAAACAATGTGCAGTGTGTTTGCCTGGCATTTGTTGTTGTAGTGAGGAATACATAGATGTTCTCTTTCAGAACATTTTGAATATTCTCTTATGGTACAATTGAATGTGTAATGTGGCAGCTGGTACCCAGACAGGCGTCTTAAATAGAAATTAGGAACATGTGTGACTTTACATAAAATGCAATTAAACCAGTGATGTTTTAATGGCACTTCCCCCTAAACTAAGCCATGACAAACAAATAAATCCTTTTTTTTGTTCACCACAAAGCCACTGGGTGGAATCTTTCACCAATTATAAGGCTCTGAAAGATGCAGTGTGAATTGTGTCGATGTTTCTCATTGTGTCATTTCTTCAGCACATTAAAGCTTCATCACCATTGAGAAGGGTACAGCTGTAGACAATAAAAGCCAAGCACATTCCCGTCATTAAGCTTTAATCACCTATTTCAAGGCCTCAAATGTTTTATAATTCTTTAGTCAACAAAGGTGTTGCTTCTAAGGAGTGCCTTGCTGCTCAACACAGGATTTGAACACACTTTAGCTGATGTTTTATAACTTTTATTTTTTTGACAAGGACACATAGACCGGTGGAACAAAAGAGGAGACTGATGAGATACGATGCAGAAAAACAAATAGAGTTCAAGGAAAAAAAGAAGGCTATTCTAAGGAGAAGTAAAAACAGGAACAGCAGAAACTAAATGATGTTGTACAGTCTTTAAGAGTAGAGTGGAGGTAGGAAAGGACAGGAGGAGAAATTGTATAATAGACTGATGTGGAAGGAGGTGAAAAATGGCTCCATTATAGCCCTAATAGAATTTCCCTTGGCCCTAGAGGGACACAGAATAGATTCTCCCTCCTTCCTACTTTGCCTCTCCACCTCCTCATCCCTCTATTTGCCTGGCCCAGAGATATAATTTCATCACTCTTCACTTAATTGTATGCATCGCTGGCAGAGCCCCACTTTGTGTTCCAGCAAACAAAAGCAGGTGGGAGAGAAGGAAGAAGAGCAGAATAATAGAACAGAGTAGGAAACCACACCACTTCATTTTTATAGATGGACAGCTTGTAAAAGCGATGGGTTATGTAGTCCCCTCTGAGTAACCAAATGTAAACACAGCAGAACTCTGAGTGGGATCCCTGAGAAACACTGTGTCATATGGGATACACGATAAAGATACATTTACAGTAAATATACAGTAAACATTTGTGTTTGTCCTGGGTAAACATACCATACAGTCAACTGCTCCATCAGTAACATAATCATTTGGTTACATAATTAAATTCCCTATACAAGAAATGCTGCAGTATTTTAGTATTTAAGTATTTTACACTATGTGTGAATGAACGTGAAATATGGTCAAAAAGATAATTAAAATTTTTATAAACACAGTGGACACAATGGTACGACAATGACAGCCCTATTTACATGAATGAGGGGGCAAAAACATTAGAAACAACTCTTAATATAATGCACTCCAGTATGACTCCATCACCCACTGTGACCTCAGTGATAAACACAATAATAAATACATGGTAAAAATATCACCCAGTATAATTCATGGCAGAGCTGCTGTAATGGATTGCATTAGACTGTACAGGTGTACCTAATAGTGGCCAGTGAGTGTATATGTTCATTCGTTGATATATTCATAAATCCTTGTTTAGTAATTGTTATGACTGATAAATTGTATAACCCAGAAGACAAACTAGCCTCCATTATTATACATGTATGTCAAAATACATGATTTTTTGAATTATGTATTGGTACTTGGTACTTACTAAAACCAATATAAATACCATTATCTGGGTAGAAAAAAAGATTATTTAATTGTAGCAGGACACCTTGATACCTTGTTTAAAAAAATTTAAACATAATAGAAATTATATAAAACATAATTCAACCCCATGATTCATTGGACTTTTCTTTATGTTATAAATCTCTTGTCTCCAAATCCACTTACTCCTGGACATACTGATTGATCTTTCTGTTTAAAACCCAGATTAGGTGAAAGAATAGAAATATGTCACATACAGCAAATGCGCGCACACACACACACACACACACACACACACACACACACAAACTTGTTTTTCTATCTTCAGGGGGGAAAACCCATTGACGTAATGCATTCCCTATCTGCTTACCCTAACCCTAACCATCACAACTAAATGTCTGACCCTAACCCTAACCAAAACCTAATTCTAACCCTAACCCTAAAACCTAGTCTTAAGCCCCCTTTTTGGACCCTACTGTGTAGCAAATACAAGACCACACACACACACACACTTCGTCCCACTCATCTCGATTGCTGAGCCACACACACCTGTTTTTTGTTAGTAATTAGGTAGTAGTAGTAGTAGTAGTAGTATATATCAGTAGTATATATACCAGCCCCTTTCCTTTCACTCATTTCTTGGTAGTGCTTCCTGCCACAACATCCCAGCCACGTTTCCTTCTGCTTTCTACCCTGAGTTCCCTGTTCAACACTTAACCTGGTTAATACTTGGTTTTTAGACTGTTCTCTGCCTGATCCTGATTGTTTTTGCCTTCCCTTGTGAAATTTTGAGTAAAATTGCCTCACTTTTTGTTTCAGTAAACCTTTTTTTGTTGCATCTACCTGCCTGTTTGCCTGCTGTCTGTGCTTGGGTCCTCACTTTCCTGCTGGGTTGTTTCAGAAACATAATAGGGAGCATTAAAAAGATTGCATTTCCAACCCAAATAGCACATCCTGCCATGTATTGTTTACCAAACAGGATACAAATTCAAACTGACCCTCACATTCACGCCTATTTGTAGCTAAGAAAGAAAAGAAACCTGCTGAACCTCTATTACCTTGTCAGATGCTGACCTTTCACTTCAGAGAAGATCAGTCAAAGCTTCCCTACTGTTGCACCCAGGAACACAGTTTTGCTACTTTCAAAGGCTGTGTCTTGTGTTTGATGTCCTTTTACAGTCCACCATGACCAAAGAGACCACATGTGCCCACATTTGGACTGATCTGCAGACTTCCTACAGTCATCGTTCATCATCTCAGAGAGACATTCTTATGTTGTTCGGAAAGATGAAGATGCTTCTGATCTTTTGCCTTGTCTCAGTGATTTTTTAAAAACATGGTGCTAACTTGTATGGTATGAGGTACAAAAGAAGATTGGAGTCAAGTATTTTAGACTATTTTTTGTAGTAGGCTACTGGAATTGGTTTCAGCCTCAATATAATTGCATAACATCGTTGCAATAAATTGTGAAAAATGTATATTCTTTATAAACATTAAAGTTCCAAGAACAGCACATAGTCTTTGATAACTTACGTATCTACCTTGTCCCTGACCTTGGAACTACATCTTAGTACTGTGGCCACACTGGCTTTCTTACATACTGCTGCCTCTGGTCACAGGCTGGTCACAGGCTTTGTGTAATTTCCCCAAAACCAAAAGTATTACTTTAAGGCTAGATGAGAATATTTTATATTTGGTTTGGTTCAAACACTGACTTTATTAAACCAGATCTTTGGATTGTGAGTCTAGTTTCATTTTAATCCCTTTGAGATGTGAAGGATGAACCTTCAGAGAATATTATGTGCTGGTCTGTTATTTTGTGCAAGACCTGCAGAAAGGTCTTTCCATGGCAAAGTTTTCACAACCTCACATTTCTGGATAGTCGTAAAATAATCCTATTCCCATGTTCTCACTTCATCCCAGTGGTGATCTGTAGAATAAATAAGCTTGTTATTCTGAGACCACAGTGAGGCTGAGTCATAAACCTGCCTATGACATGTTCTAAATTAAACAAGATAACTGTACATAGGGGAGAGATTTTAAATGACCTATTTGAATAATTTATTTTCTTCCTTACATAACTGAACTGTATAATTGCAGTTTTCTGTAAATAAACAATAAATATTATTCTGTGTGAGGATTTCAGTAAATGTCCTTTTTTCTCTATGTATAAATAAATGTACGAAAAAATGCAAAGTAACACAATTTACTTGGACGAACTAATTCTTAATTTACTGTGCAAATATACAATGTTTTTCACCTTGCTTTTCTCATTCACTCTTGCCACAAACATGAGTTGTTACCTTGATGCAAAATGTCAGTAGCAAATTTTCAGTAACCACATTAGGAAGTAATCCCCTAAGAATAGGATTTTGTCACTAGAGCATGTAAATCAGCAAATGTTTCAAAATCATGTACATTTTCTAATAGCACACACTTTTATCATAAGTCTTGTGACTGTATAGAGTTGATGACTGGAGTCGCTCAGTAAAAACGACTTTTCCTCACTCTGTTTAACATGCAGCCAAAACTCAACTGGTCACCCAAAATCAACAGGGCCTATCCTCTTTCACCACCACATGTCACTCCTGCACACATGGTTCCCTTCACACATCAAGCATTCCTCGCTAATGACTCACTGGAGGTTAGCCGAAGTTAGCAGGGGAATGTGTTTTCCATTTGGACCATGGATCATTCAGAACCCGATCTTGAGTACTGAGACCGGTCAGAACCCGTTGATGCCATTTCTGATCTGAATAAGCAGAAACAGGTCAGGGTGGACTGAACAAGGTTAAAGATGATTGCGTCTTTATTTACTTTAATTCGAATTGGTGCAGTATAATAGCTGTGTATTGAATATGTTTACTATTTTATATAATATCATCACAATGTTTATATTATGTATGCTAGATACACTGTAACAATAATCTTAACAAATCACTGTTCCATCTTAACATCTATGTTAACCATTTCTAAACCTACAGAATAGCAAATATTGTCATTTGAGCAAAACACAAATTAGCACTGTAATGCATATGTCGTATTGTATACATCCTTGGAAAGTAAATCAATTATTATTTTGCTGTAGTTATTAGGCGTATTGAGAATATTTCCTATAAAACGTTTCCTTACATATCCCCTACCTCTTAGACTGTGAATGCTATGATATGATAAATCATACCATGTTACAATATCTTAAAATCTGTAGACATCCATGTATGGTGTATTGGTTGCAACAAAAATGTATTGTTCATCACAATATTTTTTACACTTGTAATACTACCACTAACTAAAGACCTAGTTGACATAAATATATGAAACCAGTGTGAAACCATGTGCTAGCATGTGTCATTTCACGCACCATTATCTTGCCATATCACTCACCAGACTAATTGTGTTGACAGATTGTTGACATCTATTATGATAGTATTTTGTTGCCATTGCTACACTGACCACACATAATGCTGTAGGTCATAAGTAATTTTTCTGAAGTCAAAGGGGAACTACTCCATCTTATTTTGCTCCCTTTTCAGTCCCCTCTTGCTCTTCTATCCCTGCTTGTGCTGCAACTGTTGAAGCCTCCAGTAATCAGTCTGTCACATTTGGCTTGGATTACATGTCAGAAGGACTTTAGTGGCTCTTGCGGAAAATGCACAGGCCTTCTCCATCCTGAGGGCATAATACAGTACAATCTGGGGCTATTTTAAACCAAACTGTACTGTGGTAGCGTTGAAGCATCAATATGAAGCCCCAATGTGTACAGCATAAATAAGTAGGCTAAGAAGAGCAAAAGGACATATGCACTTTTGTTGCTCTCTCTAGTCAACAGGAGGTAACAATAGGGTTATAGTTTCCTAGTTTGCATGTGTAGCTTTGTTAGGCTAAGTTACTGTGTTTGTGTTGTGTTTTTTAGTGCAGCAGTTCATATAGTTTTTTCCTTCTTTCCTTTGTTTGTGTTTGCATTGTTGGATCAATACAGAACATAAATGGATTTAAGAGCTTTATTATTGGTTTTACTGCTTGTCTGCTGTAGGAATTTAGCAAATTCACATTAAGTATAGTACAATATATGCATCTGTATACAAGGAACATTCAGTATTTCCAACATCTGTACAATTCAGTCCTGGTGCACAGTCAGTCATGTCACTAAGTGCAATATCATGACATGTTCACCTTCAGTTGGGTTTACTGTATAAACAATTCAAAATCTGGTCACCCTTACTCAATTAAACCTACTGTATCTATCAAAACAAATACTGTCTAAGGAAAAGTCTCCAGTTATAGTTTCTAAAAGTCGGACAAACTATAAAGATGTAATGTTGACTACTGTATAGTAATGTTGATTAGGCTATAGTAGAACAGACAAAGAGTTTTCAAGGAAGGTTGTTGATGATGGATAATACTGAACAGAAACAATTTTCTAAGATGTCATGAAAACGAAGTGTAGATTGGTGCATCACATTTCCCTTCTGCTTCTTAGATAAACCAATAATTTAATGTACCAGAACAAATTCATGTTCAGACTTAAGTTTGTTTTTGGCCACAACAGCTGATCAGGCAAAATAGGTTTTACTTATATATGGTGCTAGTTAGTTCACTATTTTGTGAAACGTTGCTTTCTTGCCAAACATCACATAGGAAGATACATAACATTCTCATATCTGTCTGATTAATATACAGCTATAGTGTGTAGACACTTAGCTTAGCATAAAGCACATAAACAGGAGGAAACAGCTACCCTGCTGGCTAAGCTACGTAACTGAATGATGGCTGTAGCATTTTACTTGGTAGTTATGAGAATGGTATTGATCTTGTCATCTAATTCTCAGCAGGAAAACTATTCCTATAGCTATGCGAAGAGGTCGACTAAGTTGTGTTTTTTTTTTCCAAATTAATGACGAAAACCTAATCTTAAAGGTACACTATTTTAAATTTGTGTTCCTGTCTTTTAAACGATGCACTACACTAAATAAATCTGATGGTGAATAATTGTTAATTGCACCAAGTACCTCCCAAAGGCACCTCTCTGCTCTTTGCCCCTTCTTATCCTTTAATCCATGTCATAAAGTAACAAATTCTCATTCACATATTGTACAGTGGCACCTTCTATTGCTTTAACTAAAATAAAAACTAGAACGGTAAAAATTATTTACAAGTTAAAAAACAATAACTAAATTAGAAATACTTACAAAAACAAAAATGTACAACATCAGTGGACACCTGAAATAATTCCCAGGCACTTGTGATGCAAAACAGACATACATAATTACACAGTTAAGTGCTACAATTTAGGACAACAACAGAAATGTAATACCCTTTAGATGCGTTATTTAGGAATCAAAATACAGCAATCCCTATAGAGAATACCTTCATTTAAAGCAACACTACAGCGTAAAGCTCAGTGTTCTAGTGGTTAGTAACAATGCACAATCTGTACCCAAGATTAAGGACTGTTTAGTCCTTCAGATGTTGACAACTGACAGTGAACATGGGGAAAAATCTTGATGGTCCTTATTTGGCAGCCTAACAATCATACCAACAAAATTACAATGTTGAAGTACGGTTTTGACAAATCACACTAAATTGTTGAAACACAACACAAATAAGTAAAACGCACATACAGTCATCATGAGAGGAATGCATGCTTATACTTGACTAATGCAAATGCCTTGGGTTCACCTTTACATTTAAACAATCCAAAGCATTGCTGCTTCCCCTTGGTCTAAACTTATCCCACATCCTTTGACTTACGCCTCTGCAGGCTTCTGTTATCAACAGATGTTTGTTCCAAACAATGAGGGGACACGACACCCGTCCCCCTCTCTTCTTCATCTGTTTAAAGGATTGTCAGTCGCAAGAATCACTGCTTTTGATAAACACAGTGTCACCTCTTGAACAACTTTAGGCTGTTCAGTAAATTATAGAGGGTGAAATAGTGAGTGTAATATTTATGTAATACCAACATTCAAGATACCCTGAGAAATAAACAAAAAAGATAGAAAACCCTGGATTTTTGCATTGCATCCTTTGTCATTTTGTACTGTATGTGCATTTGTTTTGTCTTGGAATTTGCACACTGGCTGCCGATAAGTTTTTGCATGCTGTTTACTGTGAAGATAGCATTTCACCCTCTATAGCACACATTGCAAATATACAAATTTTAGACATATTTTTAAACACAGAGTTACCTTATATTGGCTACTAGTAATGTGAATAAACAGTATATGGTCCCCCAATGAGAGTGCTCCGTACAGTATACGGCAGGATCTGAAGTTTTGTGTTTTCTAGAATAAAGAAGACTGTAAATACATACATGATCAATGTGTGTGTAGAGCACATGCATGGCTACAGTAGGTCTGGGTGTGGATGTCTGTATTTTGTGCTTGTGCACTTGTCTGCCTTTTGTATATAGAGTACACATTAGTTAGTGAGTGAGTCAGAATCAAGGAGTCTGTGTAAGAACTAGGACTGAGCACATATACTGGAGTCTCATGTCGCCTCAGTACCACAGACTATCTAGCTGGCAATGCCCAGCCAACATTTCTTGTAGCATCTGGAAAAGGAAGCATTTAAAACATCACTTAAGATAATTAAATCCATATGTGCTGCAGAAGTTTTTAAAGTAAGAGTAAATAGCTGGACATTGCTTTTGTTTTTGCTGAAGGAGAATAGGTTCATTTGAAATGTGTCCAAGCACTCTTCCCTCAAGTTGTCATATTTGCAAGTATCCGGATATGCTGCAGCATGCTGGTCTCTTCCTGTAGCAGTAACAGACACAACCTATTTGTCAACTTAAACTCTAACATGGCATGTAAATAATGTCGCTTGTCAAGTATGTCCTGTTGACCATTACTCCTCTTTGGTAGCATAGATGTGAAAAGTAACATGTAGAGGTACAACACTGGTTTATCAATGCTAGAGTATAAGTAACTGACTATGCATGTTTAAGAATGAAAAATAAAGATGTTGAGGAGAAAGATCCACTTTAACTTCAAAACATAACACAGTCTGGACTGTAAGCAGGATTTCAAACAGTGTGGAAAGACAGGCGGATAATCAGGCTCACAATTAGATAAATACAGGCAATTTCCTTCCATACTGTTTTTACATTATTTGGACTTTAAAATGTTACAATGACTGAATAAAAGACATTGTGATATTTTAGTGAAAAGGGTTGCCTTCTTTTGAACTGATTTGATTCAGAACATTATTATTAATTCAGTCTTCTGGCATCTTCCTATCTTCATTTGTCATCATTGTGACTGCTGGCTTCTTGAGGGAATTGCTGAAAGCGGTTCGAGCATGAATTATCTAGCGTGAGGGAGACCATGAAATAATATTAAAGTTAAGGTTCAGGTGGTTTGCTCTCTGTTAAACATAAATCACACTACAGATGTGGCGGTTGGCTTTGCAGCACTTGGGCTGAGCACCAGGCTTTGGGCAATGTCGTCACGGTTGATCTTGCGCAGAGCTGTGCACAGCGTGTCAATGCTGGCACAGTCCTTGCTAGCCCAGTCAGACAGTAGTGCACGAACAGGATGCTCTTCCTGCCGAAAGGTTGCAATTCGCTCTTCCTCATATCCCAGGAGGCCCGCCAGGTTGCACCAATCGCTGTCATCCATGTGGTTGCAGTCATCTCCTTCGCTGCCCCTGAACAGCAGCTTCTCCACTTTCTCTCTGGTGTGAAGAGGAAGAAGCAAACAAGGCTCTTCATCCATGGTGACAACTGCAAAGGGAAAAGAACAAGGAGTCATTTTATAATTTGAATTATATTATCTAATTTTAAGTATTTTTCTAAATCACTGACATGGTTCACATGAAAAAATACTCTTCCCCATGAATCACCCTGATAGGAACTAAATGTAACATGATAAAGATTCTGACTACATCCTGTTCATTAGCCTTTTAATTGTCTGTAAATACAAAGGAAATAATCAAGTATATATTTCCTGCACCAGCAGCAATGGTTTGTTTGGAGTAAATAGAAGAAGCACTGGGTAGCTGCACTGCATGAGCAGCAACAGCTTCTCTCTCTGACAAGTCTGACAACAACACTGATTGTTTCGAACCATAAATGCCTTCACACACGCCAGGTACGGCTGTCCACACTTGAGTAAAGAACTTCAGTCAGAATACTTTTTACGTCAGCTTGCACCACTTTGTTTTCTTCCTTTATCATTATCTGGGCAAGCATCCCAAATTTTTTCAGGCAAGGATAGGAAACCAAAACAACAAACACTGTAGCTCTATCAGTGTTGTAACCCCTGTTTGTTGATTTGCTACAGTAAGTTTAAAAGGTCATACACAAAGTGTTCACTCACAGAAACTCAAAATTCATGACTTTCTGTTAATTGGAAAGCTCATTACCAGAGAAATTCAGTCCCATATAAACACAGACTATTGTGCAATTCAACTACAATATTTGCATAAATGAGGGTTACTGAATTTCTTGGTATTAGGGAGTGGCCTCTGTGAAAGTACAGATATTAGTGTGTTACCTGTCTGTGCCTGAGTCTGGCCTTGCTGCTCCTGCAGACTTTGGCTGTCCACAGATATACCACTGTCGCTGTGCAGCTTCTCCCCCTCGGGTGACGGTGTCTGGTTCTGGTTGGCAGTGCAGTTGTTGGCTCCTTGCTTGTTCTGCTTACAGCTGTTCCACCTGATTGAAAATAAGTTGGAAGAGAATAAAACCTCAGTTCAAAAAAGCAACAACCATAATACTGTGAGTATATGTATTTAGTTTGACAAAAACAACAGACAACTTATTTACTGGTATTAGTCCTGCAATAGAAGATTTTTTTTACCACTTTGGGGCAGTAGTAGACTATAAAATCAAGCATTTTCAGATAATGAGCAAACAAACTGACTGTAAACCCCACCATGTGCCTTTAAAGCTTAGTCAATCATGAACCAATTAATCTTCTCTTTCCTTAATCTTCTATTCTTAATCTAAAAAGATGGCAAACATATAGAGTGGAAACTTTAATTTGGGCGTACAGTACAGAAAGGCTGGACTGGATTGTCACCACAGCACAGTTTGTGGTGCAGCAAAAAAAACAAAACAAACTTGAACATGTGCTCCTTTGGTATTAGTGCACACCCAGACCAGGTAAGAACACCTATAACTTAAAAAAACATCCTTTGGATTATCCAGCCTTCACATAAATACTTAAAAAGGTGTGCCACTTCATAAAAGATTGTGGTTGAGTAGCCCTGCCAAGAATAACCCACAGACCAGATTGACTCACAATACAGTGCTGTGATGTCAGCTTTAATAGAACATTAGCCCAGTGTCATATTAATAATAATAATACTACATGGTAATAAAACAGGGTATATGTTCAGAATCAGTGAGAGAAGAGTGGGAGTGACTCATATTACATACAGTAAAGTAACTCAATGTACATTAATTCATTGAGGTTGCAGTTAGATAGTTAAATAGATACAGTAGCTAAAATACTTGTTGCAGCATCAGTGTTTGCCCTGATCTGTCTTGAAGCTCTTGTGTTTGAATGCGTAAACTAGCCTTGCCATACAATACTGTGGATACAAAAATGGAACACTGAAAATTTAAATGGAAATACATATACTTTTATCACACAAATGTGTTTCTTTGTATTTTTTCTGCAATATATAACTTTTTCCGTTCTTTAAAAATCCATCAAATGAGACAATGAGATGTAAAAACACTCATGGTTTTGTTTTAAGGGATTATAAGCTGAAATCCACTGGACACTACTACCTGCAAATCGTCATGCTAGTTTTTGTCTGAGGGACTCCTCAAAAACTGCTGCCTTTTGGCTAGTAATCCACCAGTGGCTCATCGGGTATCATATTGTATTATTTTATTTACTGGGTGCTTTAAATTTCAGTTTTTTACTTCATCTATTTCTTCCCTCACCTCTTGAAGATTATAAAGGCCACAACGCCAACCACAACAGCTGCCAGGATGGAGCAGTATATGGGGATGAGTTTGTCATTCAGACCCTGGTAGAGCCGCTTGTGGGAATCACCATCAGTGGTGGTGGTGGTGGTGGTGGTGGTGCTGCTGCTGCTGCTGTCAGTCGGGCCCTCTGGTGGGAGGTCATCTGTTAGAATGTCATCAGTGGCTGTGAAGGAACCCATGAAGGTTGTAGGAGACACTGAAGGGTACTGAACTGTAAAAGACAAACAGGCATACACAAATTCAACATGAGCTTCCTAAATATGTGAAAAGCAACATAGCAGAAACAGGTAGTTGATGATTCATATATTGACGTGTCAGTTATAAATTCTGCATTAAGTGATTTTTTTTTTCACCACCAGCTGTAGACACAGCTCTATTGTGAACTTAGCAAACAGCTACTATATTTACACATCAAGCAACATCTGCATGAATTAGACGTGAATGACAGTGTAGCATGTTGTAACATCAGTGTCCATCGAGGGGTCATATTTATGGCCACTTGATTAACTTTCTTAACTCCTGCTGGAGTTATCCCCTGTAGCTGCTAAATGCTCAGCTAGTCGTGACACGTGTCTTTCTGCTTTGAGCACATTGTACATGAGTTTTTCTGCTCAAACAGCTTCCTTCTTGGCTGTAAATTACACTGATGAGAGCTGTGTGTGAGTACACACTTTCTACACATGCTATATTTTTATCCCTGCTGATCACGATGTTTTCAGCTTGAAGATATGACTGGAAAATGGTATGACGCTAAGACAGACAGATCATCTATCGACAATATCCTTTTACTTTATTTGGTTTTATCCACCAGACCCAGTGTAACCATGAATGTCTCTCAATCAGCAAGCAAATGCAACATGCACACACACCTACACACACATTACCTCGCTCGTCACTTGGTCATTTTCCCTCTTCCCCAGAGAGTCATTAACTTGGGTAAGAGCAATTGTCCATCCAGTGCTGCCCACTTTCATCCGACCATTAACGCTAAGCAGACATGTTCACTCCTCACCGCGGATGTGGAAACCTATCCTTGCTTGTCACTTACTTACTGTTACTCACATCATCAACAGGAAATCATCTCGTTGGCTTCCAAATACCTCAGGAGAGCCACTGAGTGCAAGACAGACATTTTTCACTAATGAGGCGAAAACATTATTTAGATGGATGCAAGGAGTTGCTGTGGGGCTTTTAGTTGAAGGAATTTTTAATTCACTTTATGTCAACACCAATATACTTAATATTCTGTTAAGTTATTATACTGGTTGTCCATTATTCTTAACAAGTAAAGCCAATAATTTTTCCACTCATGATGACTGTGGTATCATATTACCCTGAAGGCTAACACGAAACTTGTTTCACTGCAGGGTTATCTACTGTAAAGTTTTATTTGACGTGTGACGCGTGGAACGTAAAATTTGTTTTGTACACTCTACAAACTGCCTGTTTGTCTTGTGGCTAACTCACTGGCATTGGTCCTTAGCCAGCTTCACATTTTTGACTGGCACGTCAGCAAGGCCTCTCGCTGTCAGGTTCAATGAGCCACATAATGCTGTTAGGTGACCTAGGTTAGGTGTTTTTAGCTCCAGCAGTACAGCTAAACTACATACAAGTGACTAGCCAAGGTCATCAACCACTATCTTTGCACCTTCTCCCTTTTGCACTAACTCCCATTAATCAGTTTCAAGTCAAAGTGAACTTTAAATTTAAAGCAAAAGTGCATAGCTCAGACTCTGTTTATATGTTCTGGGGAGTATTATATGCAAAACATCTATAAAGTCTTTTCTGGTTCTGGCTGTAGCCCAGGAGGGGGAGCAGATTCTCAGGGATGGTTGTTCAATCCCCAGCTCCTCCAGTCCACACGTCAAAGTGTCCTTAAGCAAGACACTGAAAGAATCCTAACCCTAACCCTTACTTGTAAGGGATAAAAAGCATTAGCTAAATGACTAAATAAAGATGTATTAGCCTGACTCAGTGTAAGTGGGGTTGAAGATAGGTAAATTCAAAATGAAAAAAATAGGGGTGTGAAGTTTGAAAGAACTGGGCTTACCAGACCTCTGTAGCCCACTCTTCATGTCTGCTTGGCTCTAGGGGTTTGAAGTTTTACATTAGCATCTACTACCATAGCACACCACTAAACTGTCAGTCAACATATTATTCTTTGTTACTACTTTTTGCTGAAATTATTTGTAATAAGTCTGAAATGTTGCAGGAGTACAATGGTAAATGGGCGAATCAGTCTAAATTAAAATACCAATTGTGCCAACATGTTCAATGTGAATGAAGCACCTAAAAACACAAAATACCTACAATCATGCTTATAGTGATGGCTTGCAACATATCAAAATGCTTCCCAGACTCTTCAAAAGCCCCCTATAGACAAACACAGATACATACACACTACCATCACCAACATATCTTGTGTGTCTCTCACTGGCTGTGTTAACCCCCATCAACACACACACACACACACACACAGTAGAAACTAGAAACCATTCATTGACAGAGATCTTCTTTGTCCAGCACAAATGCCCCCTCCCCATCTTTTTATTCTTCAGTCCTTTTCTGTCCATTTTACCTCTGGCTACGCTTTTGCTCGTTCCCATCAGGCATTTCCCTTTTCTGTCAATCAGTCGCTCACTTTGATGACATTTTCTCCCTCCTTTCAGCCCATTTTTTCTCTAAGTCTCTTCATTGAAGCTTTTTATCAAACTTTTGTGGCTATATCTTTTTCCTTTTGTTCATTAACCATGCATTAATCTATTTACTCCCCACGACTCTGCATCATTACCATACTCTCTCTCCCTCTCACCTCTAGCATTAACAGTTAAATAGGGCCATAATTGCCTTTACTGAACAGCTTCTCACATCGGTTGGTCTGCTCTAGGAAAGGAGTGGAGCTCAGTGATTATTGAATCAACTGATTTTTTTTTATTTTGGCAGAGTTGAAATATCCATGTTCTGTACCTGAAATAAGACAGAAAAGGTGATTTAAATATAGATAAATATACATAGCTAACAGTTCAAAACATAGTTTTAACTTCTGAATTATGAGGTTATCTGTCTTTGTCTCTTGTTATAGTAAACCATGGATGGATTAAGAGAAAATGAGACCCTGGGGACAGACCAATAAAAGGCCGCCATACCTCTTTTATACTCTACGACCCCTAATTTGTAGTTATTTGTGTCTATTTGTGCTCATTACATGTGTTATTTGGTCATATTTCAACTATTTGTGGTCATTCTGTGTCTATCTTTGGTCATTTGGGTCTGTGAGATCATTTTGCATCTTTTAACTGACCACAGTGAAAACAAATGTTAACAGCAAGTTATAGAGGCTCTTCTGAACTCTTGGTCCTATAGGCCTATGCCCAGTAGGCCCGTTAAGAAATCCATCCATGGAGCAAACTAAATAACTTTGGCTTTTAGACTGTTGGTCAGACAAAATGTGACATCACTTTGGTCTCTGAGAAACTGTAACAGGCATTTTCACTACTGTCTATTTTAAGACCAAAATGACTCAGTTAAAAATGAACATAAGATCAATCTATAGATGCAGACCTACTGTAGCTAACAGTGTTTCCCGTATGTCATATATTTATGTCAAATATTTTAAAATTGTAAGAAAATTTAGTAATGTAATGGCTCCTATGGCCAAAATGTGGCATTAGCTCATCATAAAAATTATAATAACCATAACGCATAAAGCTGTTAAAATTATAGGTTGAGTGAATTATAAGATTTATTTATGTATTTGTTGTTAAGCTTGTTATTTGGTTGTATTGGAATTTTCCTTCCAGCTTTATCTGCTAATAATTAGCAGATAAAGCTGGAAGGAAATCCGAATGCAAAAATTAGTAAGTGAGTAATTATATAGAAAGAACTGCACCCTCACGTAAGTTTACGTACAGTGGGAGTGTGTATAATTTGTGTTCAAAGCGAGTGTGTATGCGTGAGGCACTCTACAGTAGCCACACCTGAGTTAAACTCATTATCTAAGCCGCCTACAGACTCTTGCAAACAGGTGTTGCTGCTGTTTCAACACCATACATTGACATTGACGTTTAAACTAGAAGTAAAGGAGTGGCTTCAGACACGAGCAAGATGGGCTTTTTTATTATTATTATTATTATTATTATATTTCATTACACCTGAGCACAGCTGAGAATGGTGTCAAGACCTGCCCAACAAAACCTCAACTGCCTGTAGCTATGAAGGATATTTTATAGTATTCATATTGTTACAACAAGCACAAGTGAAAGAATAGATGAAGATTACTGAAGAATGCTGCAGCCCCTGAGTGTCTGATCTGCTTTTGACATTTGTGTTTGCTTTTATTTCATCATCTCGTTCTTTTTTTCTCACACTGTCTCTTTTGTCCTTGAGGCCTCCGGCTTTGTTGCTACCATCTAATTTTCTGCCCATGTGTTCCATAGCAAAAATTCCCCCAAATGTGTATGCATGTTGGTGAATTTATACAGGATGCAAGTGTGTGCACGTCTGCGCCTGTGTGTGCCTGTACGTGTGCCTGTTCTGCAGCAAAACGCGATCAGCACTCGTAGAGGTCAACCAGAGAAACCCGAGAGTGCAGAGGAGTAACTCCATCGTTTTTATCGACCAGGCCACATTCTCAGCATCTGTTCCCTCTCTGTGTTCACTCAAGCTTTCTCCCTCTCATTCTTTTCTGGGGTTGTTTATTTCTCTTCATGTATGTGTGTGTGAACTTTTAAACCTTATCTATAAAGAATTCTGAAACACATAAATTGTAAAAAACATCAATTCCATCTATCACTATGACATAAATAATGCAACAAATGAGCCAACAACACAAAATGACCTGTGAAATTCCCTTTTTATGCCACAGTGCAGTCATTCATACTGATAAAAATGTAACTATCACAGAGAAAAAACTTGGCTTGGCAGAGACACACTTCCTAAACACATGCTGTTAATCATGAGGACAAAACCTTGACACCCCATGCAGAACTTCTGGCAGTGAATGAACGGCACAAGCGAAAGCGCAAGTGTTGTGGTCACCCTTGGAGCAGAAAGACTCACTCATGTCAAATCACCTCCAAAAATTTCCCCTGGAACTTGGAGGGGCAAATTCCTGAGAGATGGCAGGCGACTGTGTCATGGTGACAAGGGGTTGCTTCTTGTTTGACCGCAGAGAAAGAGACACAGTAGACTTTAAAACTTACTTTATCTTTACAATGGTCATACTGTGTGGCACAGGGAGCAAAGGGGTTAAGAGAGAAGGTCAACTTTGGCCATAGAGCCCAACTCAGTACAGATATAGGTCTGTAGATGTGTTCAGGCCAACACAGTACACAATGAGTGACTGTGCAATACAAAGACAGTGAATTATTTAGTCAGACTATAGGGGTGGGGATTCTTCACAGCTATTGATGTGGCAATGCTTTGGATGCGGGAAATCAGGAATGTCAATGGCATTTTGTTCTTTATCATTTTCCCCATTTGTATCCCGCTCTTTATTTGTTGGTCAGATGCCTGCTGCAACTGACCATGTCCAATCATAGCCAAGCAATCATAAGTCAGCACGTCAAACCTGCTAAGCTTAGGAAATCTCCACAAGTTGAAGCAGTGCGCATTGATCTCCAGTAAAAGTGAGTAAAAGCCATTTCAAACTTTTTGCTCATAGCAGCCCTGTGTGAAAACTGGTTCTGGAGACTAGTATATCAAAGATTACCCTGTCCTTCTCGACAAGTTTATAGCATTGCAACGCATGTTAAACTAATTTTAGCATGTGTTTAACAACCATCTATCTAGAATTTCCCTCTTTTCACTCTCTTCTCTCTCTTGATTTAGTTGAACTGATCTTGCCCTGAGTGCTGTGTATGGTGGTGGTTAGCAGATTATGTGTTCTGATTTCTGTAGGGCAGCTTGTCGATCACTGGGGTCAACCAAACTCAGGAAGGAAACAGCTTGGCCCAATCACCCTGCCCTCCTCCTTTTCCCCTCTTGTTTCCTCTCTACCCCGCCCATTTGACCTTCATCCATAAGCCATCTCAGATCCATAATGTTCAGTAAGTCATCTTATTGATTTCAGTCTGTGCGTAGGAGCAAGGGTTTCAGTGCCCTTCTGCATATAATTTGAGTGCGTGAATATGTGACTCATCAAGCAATCCTTTAAACTGCTCCTTTGTGCGTGTATGTGCATTAATAATATAATTGCACGTCTGCTGCAAACCACAACCTGTTGCCCCTGGTGCCACAGAACCCAAAAACCAGGCTTTGGTTTATAAGTCACCCCACATATGTGCAGTCATTTCTGGGTACAATCTCAAGAAGGAGCAGGGTCATGGCATGAAAGCCTCTGTTTCCCAAGAGCCTTGAGGGCCTGCAGCCAAAGCCTCAGGCTGATAAGGAAAGGCAGCAACTAATTTGTCAAACTCAAGCATTGCTAATGTGACCATGGTATTAAAGAGCCTTGTTAATATAACTGGCCACTCCTATTGATAATTCATTTTCAAATAATCTCTCTCTGGGCTCACACAGGTATCACCCTATAACCAATCCTGTTATTAGTCAGGATTCACACCTGTATGTAAAAGCAAACACCTCCATTTCTAGTAGCAACTTAATTTTGGTTACCATTACTGTATCATTGGTTTGGCTTAGCTTATTTATAATAACACAATAAATATCCCTTTAAAGGCCAGTTAATAAGAGCATTAGAATTAATCAGCTTCACTTGCCCTGTTGTTGTAGTGACCCTTGAAAGGATTGTGGAGATTATGCCATGTTGTTCAGTGCACATCCCCAGGGAAAACTCATACTGCCTGATTTTCCAACAAAAAAGGCCTTAACATACAAGCCTCCCATAACCTTTAACCTCTGACCTTGCTCCACTGGCTGAAAAAGAGTGTAAGTCATATCACACTTCTTTAGATAAGCATCCTGCCTTCAGACTCTCAACTGTGTGTCTAGTCTTACAAAGTCTGGTCTGTATTAATGTGTTTTACCACCAGAGAGATTTTTTTGTCCTCATAAGACTCAAAACAAACCACTAATCCCTCTGGAAGCGTGGGAGGAAATTTGATTTTCACCCCACTTATCAGCTGAGCCTAAATTCAAGTAAAGTGTTGCTAAAACATCACAAGGGAAAATTCACTATTAGCCTAAATTCAAATACAATCCAAACAGAAACAGTGGTAAATCCAGTTTTCAATCTAAAGATAACCTACAGTGTAGTCAGGGTGGTATTCTGGTCCTTCCACGTTTGGTTAAACTATGTCTTCAATATCTCAAGTTACAACTTGTCTTTTCACAGGCAGTGGCCTTCTGTGTGTTCCTCTCTCTTCCTTTACCCTCCTGACTGTGTTTAGCCTTCAGGCCTGTGTCGCCTGACTCCACAACACTAATGGATGCGGCCGTCTGGCAGCACTACTGATTTGTAAGCATTGATAATGCTTGTGCTTCAGTAAAAAGATTACATTAGGAATAAAGAGCACATGATTGGGTTAGAGTAAGGAATAACATATGATGATGAAGGCCATACACAGTGGGCAGTGAGCCATCGTGCCTGGAAACACAGCAAATTCACATTTATTATGAACTATACAGTGTTAGTTATCTAAAAGATGTTTTAGTATTGGAGTTCTGTTCCTTTATATCTTGATGTTGGATGAATCATCTCTCCATCCACTCTATTTCTCTCATAGACCACAAGTTGAATCAAGCTGCATTAAAGCGTCATCAATGGAATATATTTTTGGGGCACTTGGTAGAAAAACATCAGTACATGTTGGGTCTCCTTGTGTTTATCAAATAACCTTTTCTATCTGTGGCATGTTTCTGGTTCTCCTAATGTTGGGCAAACACTGTGTGTGTTTTATATTAATAATCATATTATTATATATTAAAATGTATTTATATTTCATGTTGCATTAATTGAAAGTTTAAGTTTTAATCTGTCTTATTGTACAATTTTTATGTTCACACTGGACAGTTTGATCAACTTTTAACAAAGTTGGGCAAGCAGTGGAGGAAAGAACATTTACTTAAGTACTGTACTTTAGTACAATTTTGAGGGAATTTACTTTACTTCATACTTTGACTTCACTACATTTCAGAGGGAACCTTTACGCTTCTACTCCACTACTTTTATTTCATAACTTTAGTTTGTTACTTTTAGAATCTGATTAATAATACTAAATATAGTATAGCATATAGTATAGTAATATAGTCATAAGACTTTATTGACCATCAATCTCACAGGAGACACCTTACAAGAAACACCTGTCAGTCACACGTTCCAATACTTTTGCTTAATAAAAATTTAGGTGATCTGATACAAAAGGTGCTAAGTTAAATGTTGTTTCGCATATCAAGGTGTAAATACCATCAAACAAAAGCTGAAATTCTGAACTTTCTGAACTCTCATACCCATCTTTTGATCTTTTGGCCAAACAAATTAGCTTATACAGTATTTCTGACATGCCAGAGATCCATGTGGTCATCCAACAACTAAATGGTTAATCAAACAAATAATTAGCTAACGCCATCCTAAAACTGATCATTAAATGACAGCAGATCTGGCAGAAGTTTGGCCACATTCAAAGTTTAGTTGAAAAAACAATTCTTGGTTTACATCAGGCCCTTTTGCCTTAATCCCCACAGGGTCTTACAGTCGTAAGTAGTCAACCTTAGCATTAAAGATTTTAAATAGCTTGAATCCTCTAGTGTGATTTAACTTCAAGGGAAAATGCAAATTCCTAAACAAGCAAATTGCTTAAACAAGTAAACATAGAATCAGGTCACTCTAAAACATAGCCACAAAAATATATAAAGAACAAATCTAAATTTGTTTCACTGTCTGTTTTAGTTATTACTAGCTCCTTCAAGTAGCCCCATGGGCTAAGCTGAAAGCTCTCGCAGGCCAAATGGGATCATGGGAGAGGCACAAAAGATTCTTTTTTGCCTGAGATTCACTCGGTCTTCACCACTGTGATAACAACAACCTTTAAACTGCTGCCCCAACGGACTGCATGGATGATCAACAGGCTCCTTTTATTGTCATCTCACAAAAGCATTGATTTAATCTGTGAGGCATCAGGTCATTGGAATGAGCAGTGACTGCAGTCATAAGGAATTTGTGATTTGGAGTGTGATACCCACAGGGTGCAATGATATAAAAGAAATTCAGAGTTCAAATGTATGACCTTCTCAATACAGAAAGAGTGTGGGCTTTGTATGTTTGGATTGGATGAGTCGGTGAAGACAATGAGACAAGCTTCGGCATGGCATTTAGGTCAATCAGTCAACAATGTCTATAGTGTCATACTGAGATGATCTGATTATGTGGCTGACAATGTGGACATCCAGTGTGTCAAACTGTCCGTACAGCACTGGACAGCAAATATGTGCAACTATTCAGTCCATCACCCTGGGCACTGCACCCCATCATTCAACTTGAGTGGCTCTACACAGAAGTTCATGATAAACCTGCTCGGTGTTTAGATAGGGTCATCTCACAGCCATTTGCTAAATAGTAACAAAAGTACCAACAATGTGGATAGATTTTGATATAAATGTATGAGTATTTGTGATATCTACAGTATTTCTCAAACGTTTTGCTGTCATCTCATTTTGGGTGCTCAAACCAGTACAAAATGATTTGGGAAAACTCACCAATAATTAGAAATAATATCCATGTTGCTCTAGATAATCCGCAGACATTACATGTTGAAGTATGGCAGCCAATGCATGTAACGCTGTGAGATTTGTGGAAAGTCTAAGATTTCATTCCGTCATCATTTTGAGAAATATACTTGTTTGCTTTTATGCCAAGAGTTAAATAAAAGGATCAATACCACTCTCATGAATATGAAAATACTTACAGGCATATCCATGTCACTGTTTGGGTTCACATGACATAATCTCATTTGCCTCTGTCTATGAGTTTCCCATACAGCCTAAAATTGTGGTGTACAAGCTCAATGTGTGAATACGTCTGCAGACATCGTATATACAGAAATGTGACTTAATTTTCAGGTACTTTAAGTACACTTTACTATGAGCGTCAATGAGCTAATTGTCTTACCTTGACAAACGGTATCACTGATAGAGGTGCAGGCCTGCAACACCTGCCCATCATCGCAGGTGGTGCATGGGATGCATGGCTCCCGAGAACTTTCCTGGTCTGAGTACGTGTCCCCGGTGCACTCCTCACATATCGTGTCATGGTCTAGCTCACAGCTGAACAGCATGCCCTGGCCCTCAGGACATTTGGTACATGGTACACACTGCTGAGAGAATTTGTTCCAGTAGTAGCCGTAGTTGCAAACACAGATGGCATCATTGGAGTCTGTGCAGGGTGTTTCCATGCGGAGTAGACCTGTGCATTGTGTGCAGGGCTGACATTTCTCTGTGTGACTAAAGTTTTCTGAAAAGGTTTCACCTGGAAGCAGAGAGAAAAAAATGACCATTTAGCTTTTAACCATTTGGTTTTTCATCCCTGCAAAAGAACGTTTGATGTTGTTGTTTTCAATTCAGTTTCAATTTGTTACACACATCTCTTACATAAAAAATTGTCTTTAATAATCTGTTTTCGGGCTATTTAAAACATTTTTCTCAGATGATGAACATTTCACATATGTTTATCTTTACCAGTAAGATTTCCTAAGACAGACATACTGTATCTTTAGAGGACACAATCAATATTGCATGTTTTATGGAATTATATTTCGGCTGGAATACACACTAAATTATGCAACAGACCCATTTGTTAGAACAGCTTGTGTGTGTGTGTGTGTGTGTGTGTGTCTGTTTGTATGCAAGGTATTATTCATGGTTTCAAAAACCTCTATCACATATTTAAATTGTTATTTAATTACATTTTTTCTCAAACATAATCCCAGTCAAGGGATCTCAAATATTAGCTAGTTCTAGCTTCTTATTTGTGAGGAATTTATGCTTTTCTTTGTCTTAGGTGATACAAAAAACTTTATATATTTTGTCATATTGCAGACAATAATAACAGACAAAAGGGAAATGTATGGAGATTCCTTCATAAACTACAACAGTGTGGTAACTACTGCTTGTTTTATCCAACCAACAGTCAAAACTCTAAACATATTCAATAAATTATTGTACAATATTATAGAAGACAAAGGAAACCAATAAATATTCATATTTCAGAAACTAGTACCATGAACACTACTGCTAGTTTATCTAATCTAAACTGTGTGTGGTACAAGACAGGGGGGGCTTAGCATGCAATCTCCATGTAGGTCCTTTGGTGCTCAGTGTCTCATAGCATATCGAGTTTTCAGTCTGCATCACTGCCCCACCAACCATGGCAAACACTCAGATGATGAAGAGATTAAAACAGAGATGAGGAGAGATAGACAGAGAGACAGAGACAGATGGAGAGATGACAAGAGAGCAGAGACTGTGTCATTTGAGATGAATCTGTGTGCAATTCGGTCTTAAATTGGTGGTGTCAAATGTGGGTCTTTCACATTTTTGCTTAATTATATCTCTAGGATGTGAATAAACCCCCACTCCACTCTGTCTCATGTGTGGGTCTGTTAGTGTCCAGTCATGTGCTATTACCCCCTCTTCATCCCCATTATCTCCAGCAACAACACACTCAGACTATCCTCACCCCCACTCCCCATGAGTGCTCTCAGATCCATTATCATAATGCCATGCATCAATAATGCAAGTCAATACATTAATAACACTGGCCTGCAGCATAGGGAGGGGGGTGGTCATGAAGGCAGAAGGAAGAGATGGGTACAGACAGTCTTTTCCTGGCTCAGCATATCATATCATAACAGTAAATTTTTTCTAACATTCAATCCTTTATTTTCAACACCCATAAAAGGACACTTGAGTTAACTGCTCTGGCTACTTCACATTGTGAGGTATGTGAGTGGTGGTGGAGGTGGTGGTGGGGTGTTCTTGGACATGTTCGCACGTGTGTGTGTGTGTATGTGTGTAAGAATGAACCATTAGCTGCTGGCTGAGAAGGTTGCCTCGTCTCCATTCCAGCTGTACAGCTGTACTTGCTCTGTTTCATCTCTACTCATCTGCTCATTCACCCAAACTCCTCCGTGTGTTTCAGCTGGCTATCAGACCCCTGTAAACTCTGTAACTATCTCTTATAAATGGATGCTTGTACACATTAGATGCTAGAAACTGTGAGTGATACACCTAAAACAACACACATAAGGACATATGGTTTGGTGGGAGCTGATGTTGACAGAAGATCAGAATAAACTGTGACAAATAAATGTAGTAAGTCATTTTTGTCACATGAGTTTTTGTTAACGCCTCAAGAAAAAGAAAAATAAGCTAAAGATGCAAAGACACAGATCATGTTAGGTTGTGAAAATCTCTGAGTAAAAAAAAGGCGAGGAGTAAAAAACCAACCAACCACCAACATGGATGCCTCACATCAGTTAAATAATGCTGTTCAAAGTAATTAAACCCAAATGTAATGGATTTATCTGCTCAATGTACAGCTTTTTAAACTCTCCCTGCACACAATAGTCCAAAGTTGTGCGAAAGTAACACAGGAAACTTCTTTCTCTACCCATATGCCATTCACTTTGACATAACCTTTTTAGCTGTTTAGCTTATATACTTAAGCTTACATGTGTTCTTCTATCAAACAATATGTTTTCATTGTTTTGATGACAGCAGAAATTGTTGAAATTCTCTTGGTTAGCAGGGTAAGCCTAATGCAAAATCTTTTAGAAGCAAATTTCTTTCTGCAAGTGCAGAACACAGGAGGTGTCTTCACAATAAGATTTGGATAAGATAAGGTAAGGTTTATAACATATTTCTACTAATGTAAAAAAAATACTGTAGTTATAATGCAGGGTTAGAATAACACTGAAGTTGGCAACCTAATAAGTCAAATATGCAAATAGTTCAGCTTAAATTAGACAAAACAAACACTCTAATAATTTTCTTTCATATTTGCTCTTTAATTTTTGGTTTTGGAGAAGGTAAAAAAGCATCCACTATCCAAATACTATACAGAAAGTATAGTATATAATATATAAGTAAAGTTTGACAGACCTGCTGCTTCTATGGTCAAGACTTAAAAACATGTTAAAACACTTCTGCACAGTTCAGCTCTGCAGCCTACATTACAGATCTAATCAATAGATTTGCTGGGTTCCTAAAATATCATTGTGATGTTATCTGATGGACAACTATCTGCTTTGAATTATAAATTTTCCATGAGTCAGTGCAGAGCCTGTCTTGACTCATGACAGTTTTGAGAGCCTGTCACTGTCAGTGTTTGTTCATGTCTGAGCAGAATAAGCAGTGTGAGACTAAAAAATAATGACCCTGAAATCCTCCATCTTGTGCAACTTAAAGTAGAAACTTTATAGACACAGTTGATGAAAGTCATTTTGAGAAAATATATGAGTTTTTATACAGATAGACACAGATTATGAGCAGTCTGGGGTGTACTGTTTTTATATTAGGCAAGAATATGTTATCAAGATTTATCTCTTGATCCAAGACACACTTATAAAAGCATACATCATTCCAAAGAAGACCCAAGGAATACAAATAAATCATTTTCTGTCCATGTCTGTGTTCTTTGTGACTTCTCTCATGACCTGAAGTCTGAATCATTTTCTGTCTGTGGGCCTCCCTGGCTCATGGTTTGCCATCGTTCAAAAACCAAGGGAGGTTTACAACCACTTCCTGGCCTGGACAGAATATAGTCAGGGAATTTATACAGACAGCAAGGAAAACTCTGGGAACAGTGTAGAAACTGGCTCTGGACCAAACCTGGACTCAGCAGGCACAAGTCAACCCTCTGTCTTATATGATAGCATTACAAAAAAACGTACATGTTAATTTGTTTTCCCTACACTAGCACAGAAATGTGCCCCACACAGAGAACCATAAATATCCTTTTGAGCTCCTTGGTTGCCAGTCTTGTTTACAAAATCTAAATCTACACTTCTTACCATCTTAATCACTGTGACATAACAACTGGTCTGATGGTCCAAATATCCTCCACTGCATTTTATTTCTGCAATAAATTTGGACCAGGTCCCACTCTTGTATCCTCTCAGCATTTGTGTCCTCATAAAGTCTTTCAGTCCAACACCACTTCTCTCCCTACATGGCAAGGGCCATGAGAAGGGCAGTAATGCTGGTGCACAGTTACGTCTGGCATCTAGTTTAGCTCCTAATGTGCAACTGAATCAGCCGGGCTTTACATCTATATTACAAGCTGCATATTTTTCGAGATGTTTATCAGTCACTGACATGCTACACAGATATCTGATGTTGGACTTAAAGTACTTCAGAAGCACTGCTTATAAATAAAACAGTTTCCTCCCCCATCCAAAATATCTCTACAATTAGTAACTTACACAGATATTCTCTGTCTAAGTGGCAGCAATTTAACATTTTTTGTCTTGGATGAAATGCTAAATCACTAATTATCATCAACATACATAACATATTAATACAATAAATAGTGTTTATGTGTGTGCAAACATGACATTCACACTATTATTTTGTGTTACTCACTGTCAAGACAGGGGGCACAGACAGTCTGTGTGGCGCCACAAGCTTTGGTGACACCCTCACCAGGTGGACACTGGTGACAACATTCCCCAGTGGTCGTATACTTGGCGGAATAACATCTCTCCGCATCAGCCAGAGCCCCAATCTGCCAATCAGCACAGAGATAATTTATTCAAAATCAGGTTATCACAAGGTTATTGTTAACACATTAACACATACAATTATTTTTATGATTGTTTTATCATTATTTAGGCTATTGTCTAAAAAGACCTGAACTTTATTTACCATCTTAATCAAAGCAATATCTCACATTGTGCAGTGTGATGTGAGTATTTTTCCTTCATCTGAATCATTTCTAGAGGCCTGATATTGGTAAAACCAGTGTTTCACAAGAAAAGACAACAGAAAGAAAGACTAAATAAACTCTATAAAGCAGATTTTATCCTTCCTTTCTCATTCCTTTAATCATTTTGCATCACCTAAGATTTGTTTTGGAGCCATTAAACCAATGGTTCCCAGACTTGGGGTCATGACTGTGAAAGGGGCTTCAAGATAAATCTGCAGATTTCAGCAACACAACACTGTTCACGTTTCCAAGTTCTTTCTCTGTTTTATTTGTTATTGTGAAATACTACACAGATTTTTTTAACAGGTTTCAAAAAATTGGAGTCTATACACATCCTGTATCGAGATAACAAAGAGACATTGCTTTGTTTTAAAAGGGTCACAAGCCAAAAAGTTTGGAAACCACTAACCCCACAAACACATGAATGACTTGGCTTTAATCTATCCTTATTCTAAAAACTGCATCAAATATGTACATATTTTAAAATACGAACCACATAAAAAGTTGCAGACATTAGCAAAAGTAAACAAATATCACACCCACAGACTAGGTAAAGCTGGATTACTGTATGGTCTCTCTGCATTCCTCAAACAGTAACCTGTTGAGTGCTTTATCTTCATTGCTGTTGACATCTAAAGTTTATGCGTGCCTCTACATATGCAAGTGTCAACGCAGGAGTGTGCATACACACTTGCACACTCACGCCCGGGGTTGGAAGTGTCCAAAAGTCTGTATTTATGGGAGTTAACATGGCCTTTTACTTTGAATCATTTTAAATCTATTTTTCTTTTTTTATCTTGCACACACCTTGATCATCAATGCAAACCTTGATAAAAAAATAGTGACTGACTTCTAACACTGAACCACAGGAGATGTCTGTCTTTGATTCTCTTCACATACGTGAAGTGTGATTGTTTTTAGGTCAACATTTATGAGGTTAGGATGTTCTACTGCTGGACAGTGTATCTGTCTCTGGTTAACAGACAAGCTCAGATCAGATCATATCTCTGAGAAGAAGAAATAGTGAGATTTTGAAGTATATTACAGTTTTCTTCACTCACATTCATGAGAAATGTGTGACTCAGTTTCCTATTTTATGATTTGAATATCGTTTGAGGCACTTTTCTGTGAACTGAGTGCTGAGTAAGAATAAGTCATAACCTTATTAACATATTTTGAGGCTGTGTGTCCATGCATGTGCATACTGTATGTTGAGGGGTATGTTACTCTATAAATCTCCATAAATTGTCAGGTGTCAGGGTTCAGGTGTGTGTGGAATGCTGCCGACAAGACAAGAGGACCTCTACAAAACATCAAGTGTCTCCTCAGGCACCTCTGAGTCAGCTGGCAGATAATATGTGTGTGCATGTGTGAGGATACACACACACATGTCTCTCTCTTGCCCTTCATGGTGTCATGGCCCATTCACCTTCAAGTCCCTGGTATTTAATTATCCATGCTGTTCGTGCTCAAGAATGTATCTTTGAGTGTGTGGGGAAAGCTTTGGGTTTAAATGATCTGATAAATAACATTTTTTTAGTTTCCTAAAATGAGGAAGACTTTTTGGAAACTGGGATAATTACCATTAGTCACCTTGAGACAATAATACAATACTGTATATTAAAAAAAAGTTTGTTCTTGCCATGTAGAAGAAGAAGAAAGTGTCACTAAGACTAATTAAATGAATGAACCCACCAAATTAGATTTTCTTGTCTAAAGTAGCAAAACCACCACTGAAAACACATAGAAATGGTTTTGATATTAAGTTTAAACTTGAAAGGGTGACATTTAAGATGTGACACTTACTTTATACATATTTTAAAAATGTTTCATAAGCTGTCTTCCTCAGAACTTTGTTGACTCTGAAATCTTTCTTTCTCCCCTTCACGACAACACTCTCTATACCTTCCACAGAACTTACACAACAAGCATTCACTTTGAGATCCAATCTGTCACTGCACACGCTTCTCCCTTCTTCCCCTCATCTGCCCCCTGTACACACCCATCAGCATGCATATATTTGCACAAACACTTAACAACCTCACTTGTGAACAAACCTGTTCCAAAATGTCTGACTGACACTTTTGAAATGACTCCAAGTTCTAGTTTTTTTTTTCTTTGACCCTATTCTACCTCCAAGTGTGGGTGCAACATCAAATTGTCTCAAAGACCAAAAACTGATCTTAAAGTGCATCACTAATGACTGCTAAGTTGCACATACAGATGAATTAGAGGGTAACGTGATTTAAGCAAATAGCTGGTGGAATGAAAGTAAAGCATGTGCAGCACTGAGCAAGTTGTAGCTCGACTTGCACATTTCCTGTGATTGGTTTTGAGATGGGAGTTTGAGGATTGCACCCTTCAACTTTCGTCAGCCCATCTCCCTGAAGCAAAAGCAAGATGCAAGTTGATCGCAAGCTCAAATCTACAGGCACACACACAAATGCATGTTTAGAAGCAGCTAGGCACATAACTTCAGAGCTCCAACCAATCTTACTAATGGTCCAGTCAATTTTCAGTTGGAGGCACTTAACCTTTGGACCTCAGCTGTTAGCGCTTGTTAAGACAAAGAGTTCCAGTATACCTGCCTTCCAATAAGCTCAGTCTGACTAAATCCAAGAATAGATAGTGAAACTTCTGGGAACACTGGTGGGAATGACATTACAGATAATGTCTTTGCAAATAATGCTGAATCATCATCTCTTATGAGGTGTGATGAAGAGACAGACAGAGACGGAAAGAGTGATGTGAATGAGAGGTGAAAGGAGGAGAGGAGGAGTAAGGGGGGATGGTTGTGGCTGTACCAATATTTCATGCGCTGAGCCAGCAGAGGATGCACACCCATCAGTGGGAGCAGCTGTCATGTATAGAGGTGATGAAGCCTGTTCCTAAACCAGAACCTTAACAAGCCTGCAGCCATGACCATGTCAGATGGACAGAAGACTCTAGAAAGGACACTTTTAAGTCCTGTGCTTCATGTCCTCAAGGAAACTAGAGATCAATCAGGGAAATTGTGACTTGAAATTAGGGAGATTATGACCTGCTCCCCAGAGTTTTCATCACATTTTAGTCTTGGATTTCCTTGACTGAAAGCTTTTCACAAGTTTCACAAAATTGA
Source organism: Sandelia bainsii (assembly GCA_032362345.1). Lineage (NCBI taxonomy): Eukaryota > Metazoa > Chordata > Actinopteri > Anabantiformes > Anabantidae > Sandelia > Sandelia bainsii. The sequence goes on from JAUMHL010000012.1 coordinate 9,787,281, forward strand.
GAACAATTAAATAAATTAACCAAATGTCTCATCAGTGGGCACATGATTTACTAGTGAGCTCCTCCACAGGGGACACTGCGACATTGTTATTGTCCTGCTGTCTGTAGGACCATATGTAACTGAGAAGGGTGGAACTACAGCAACTTGAGCTATAGTGTATCAAGCTGAATGGCTGCTGCGTACATCCGCTCTGCTTTTCAGCTCCGCACTGAAGTCAGGACAGGTGCAAGGACACGGACCCTTACTTTTAAGACCCAAAAGTTATCTCCAAGATATTTTACAAGTAATAAGTAAAAGCGTGACTAAACATGAAATGTAAACTGCCATTAAGTAATATAACGTCAGTAAATCTCACTTAGATGCAGGGAAAGTGTAACTAGAGAAGAGGATAAACTTTGTCTCAAACTCCCACCGCTTAATAACCGCTTTCGGGTGGTGTGGTTGCGCACTTGCGCAGGTGTCGCTGCAAACCACGGCAGGAAGGATTTTTAAGTAAGGCTTAAGGCAATTGAACACATGCTTTCATTATGAAAGAGGCTACTCACCACTCCAAGTAACACAGCTATGAAAGTGGAATTCATCCTGTAACTCCTTTGCATCTTCCCTGAACGGTCAACGTTTGGATGCAACACAAGAGGATGCGGGTCTCACTAACTTCGAAGTGAAATAAACTCGGCTGTCATTGCTGCGTCTTTTTGCGCTTATTTTTGTTGAGAGGGAAAAAAAACTCTTTAAGTAACTATTCGCTAGCAAAGTGTGTACAGCAGCTGGAAAACACTCAGTCCATAAGCGCAGAATCCAGTTAGTGAGTAAACTTGCTGAGATTGACCCATTAGCTGTTCGGCTCCGTGCGCTTTTCTCCTACTGAGCATATTACAGAAGCGCTCAGCTCCACGGCTTCAGGGAAGGAGCCATCTCCCTCTCCACGCCCACTGCACACACACACACGAACCTGCTCTTTTAACAGCTGAGATGTTTTGCTCAGTCTAAAAAAACAATCATCTTAAATTTTAATCAGACAATTTAAGTCTTGTGCAAATCGTCCATTTGGCTTGTGGCTTATAGGCTGCACTGCCCCATTAAATGTATTTTTTTTCTTCAACCATTCCAACCATTCCTCTCTTTAACAACTTCTAAAACAGAGAGCTCCATCTGATTGTTGTCTGTTTTTGCCTGGTGACTTTGTCACCCTGAGGCATTGAACTAACCTTGTTTACTCCTTATCAGTGCCTGAAGACAGCAGCCTGTGTGAATGCACCTATAACTCAGAAACCTGAGATCCAGACAGAATACATCCACTGATAGCTGCATCTACATATGTGATGCAAAGTGTTGCAATAGGTCCTGGTCTCACTAAATGGATTATTCCTCTTGTAATAAAGGCACAAATTGCAATGTTGTGCATGTCTCACCACTACTGACTTTTCTTCAAAATAATGTCATGTCATAATGTCATAATGATTAAATTACATGTACAATGCTGTGAAAAAGTATTTACCCCTTCCTGATTTAATTTAATTTTTTGCATTTTTGTCACACTTAAATGATACAGATCATCATACATAATATTAAAATTTTATTATTAAAGCTTTGGAACTCCAGCGAACCACTGTGAGAGCCATTATCCACCAATGGAGAAAACTTTGAACAGTGGTGAACCTTTCCAGGAGTGACCGGCCGACCAAAACTACCCCAAGAGCACAACGACTACTCTCCAGGAGGTCATAAAAGAACCCAGAACAACATCTAAAGAACTGTAGACCTCACTTGCCTCAGTTAAGGACAGTGTTCATGATTCAACAATAAGAAAGTAAATGGGCACAAATGGGATCCATGAGAGAGTTCCAAGGTGAAAGCCACTGCTGACCAAAAAGAAAACATAGCCTCGTCTCACATTTGCCAAAAACATCTTGATTATCTCAAAGACTTTTGGGCAAATATTCTGTGGACTGATGAGCCAGAAGTTAACATTTTATGAAGATGTGCATCCTGTTACATCTGGCATAAAACTAACATAGCATTTCATAAAAAGAACATAATACCAACATACCAAGAGTCAAACATGGTGGTGGTAGTGTGATGGTCAGGGGCTGCTTTGCAGCTTCAGGACCTGGACGACTTGCTGTGATTGGTGGAACCACGAATTCTGCGTTCTACCAGAAAATCCTGAAGGAGAATGTCTGAACATCAGTTCATGCCATCAAGCTGAAGCATTTTTGGTTTATGCAGCAGGACAATGATCGAAAACACACCAGCAAGTCCACCTCTGAATGGCTCAAGACAAAAAAAAAAAATGCTTTGGAAAGGCCTAGTCAAAGTCTGGACTTACATCTGATTGAGATGCTGTGGCGTGACCTTTAACAGGCCGTTCATGTTGTTTGTCTTTTTAAAACTTTAAACATCACTGAGCATGTAGATGACTTTAATTATGATAAAACAATCATGTTTCTACCTTTTACGTGTCATCTTGATTAGACAGTGATTTATGCAGCTCATAAAAGAAGTAAGGGCAGTGGGGGGCAAGAGGAAGCTAGCTTGCTATGGATGAATAAATAATGCATAGACGCAAAGAGAGAGAGAGAGAAGATCCACTTATGTGTTACTTATGTCACTTATGTGTGGCAAAATAAATTCATGTAATTTTCAACATGCTCTGTTAATTCATTAAAGATAAAGGCTAATTCCACCTGAAACCACTTTTTTAAATGTTGCTTTTTAACACTGAAATGACAACAACAGCACATTTTGAATAAGAACAACAAATTCCTCCACAACTGGACTACATATTGGTCTTTTCTGTTATCTACAAAATATGTTTTATAACTGTATTATAACCCATTCAGTAGGTGCCTATAAGTAGATAACAATAACTTTATTTTATTTTGCTAAATAATATAACCCCAACTAAGGGAAATAAATAGCCTTTTAGGACAAGATACTGATCAATAAAAAAATAACAACTAAACAAAGAATAAAACATGCACTTGCACTTTTTTTACACCTATTTGCTAAAACTGCTTTGTCATTAAATATCTATAGTTTTACATTTTCTTAAAATAACTATGGAAAGTAGTTACAGGGAACAGAAACAGTCAACCAAGCAAGAGCTTCCAGGTTCACTTTAATTTTGGAACAAAGCTCTTCTGCGATTACTAGTTTTCTGGAAGAGTAAAAAAAAGAAAAAGAAAGAGAGAGTAGACATAGCTACATTTTTATAACTACTGTGAAAACAAAACTGTATCCACTTTGTGACGTGTACACGGTTGGAGGCACAGATACACACACTGACCATCTGTCACCAGTGAGTGGACAGAGGATGGGTGGCCCAAGATACATTCACTGTCTCTTCTCAAGTTCTGAGAAAAGGACTCTGTTCCAGGTGGCTGGCCTTGCGGATAAAAGAGTCTGTTGGTGTGTGTTGGTTTATGTCTGCATCTGTCTTGGTGGGCTTTGCTTGTTTGTGTATGTCCCCTGTTTCCATTTTACAATTACAGCCCTCATGCACACATGCGTGTACATCTTCAACATGTGAACAATTTTCACATTTTTTTTTTTTACCAACACTGACCTGGGAAGAGGAGACCACCTGTCACTTCTAAATCAGCAGCAACAGAGGAACATAAAAAACAGCAGTGGCAATGTGATCCACAGTCTCCTCACAAGCTTTCCTTCTAATGTACTGTAATAGATGGAGAGGCATCGTATGGCGAGCCAAGGAAGCCCTTAAATCACTCTGAGAGCACTCACACCAGTGACTGGCATGAGAGTGATATTATGTAGTGTTTAGAGAAAACATTTAGAGCACTGTGATGTCAGTCAGAAACTTAGAATTAGAAAAAGCATCATTATGTGCAATGAAGGTTTGGTCCGGTGATCTGGAGCAGATATCCCTAATTTCAGTGTGTGCTGCAGTGGAGAATGAAATGATTGTACTCATTTTGCAGCGTAAACCGCGGACAGGCCAGATGGCAATGAGCCCCTTTTCTTCCCATAGGACTCCCTCATCTGCACTTTAATGATTTGATCTGTCTGTTCACCTTTTCTCTCTCCTCTCTATCCTCTGTTCACTAGCATCCATCATCTCATGGGAAAATGATAGAAACACTTTGCCTCTTAGTGATTATTTAAAATTGACAGCATTGAATACGGAGGAAAATTATGCTATTATTTTGTTTAACAGTTTATCCTGTTCTGAATTGCTGGGTTGTGCCACTGCTGTTCTATCTATTCAGTTAAAATGTTTTATGTACCTGAACGTGGCTCAGCAAATGTAATTATACAAATGTAATTACAATGTAATATAATTACCAAAAACAAATATGTTTGTCTCAACTGTTTATTTCTTTCTAGTTCTGTCAGTCTGCTTCAGGTAAAGACACTATAATTCACTACAAGCTCTGAAATTACTGAGTTTCTCTGTTTGAATGAGCCTTACTCACAAACACAGAATGAATTAATGAATGCATCTCTTCTGTAGAAGAACTTGACATGACCTTTCAGCTGTGACCTAACTCGAACCCAGAGATGGTGCTAACAGGAGTTCCACAATGTCGATGTCATGGTATAGTGTGCATGTGTGTGTATTTGTTGATATCCTTCATGTATAGTTAACATCTGAGGTTCCACATAGTATGGTCCATGTATCCATTAAATTTAATTATAATTCTTCATATGTGATTCTCTGATGATGTGCTGAACAGACCAGACACTGAAATGACATTTTCGGGGGGTGAACAGGCCGTAGTGCTCATCAGATGTTGGCAAAGATACTTCGATTTAACACACTGGGCTAAAATAAGCCTGAGGCTGTGGACTGTCAATGCAGCTCATTATGCATTGAGCAACACAGAGATATGATTGATGACAACTACAAGCACACACGTGCACTAATAGAAACGCAGAAGTCACAGAGGTACCAGATAGTTTATGTTGTGCTATATCACTGTAAACTTGACCCAGTGCTGAAACTGCAGATCTATTTAGTAGATTCACATTAAAAACACTGTTTCACTAAAATGAGTTTATGGGTTCGAACATCTTTATGGTGGAAAATGCTAATCAAACTGCATATTAAGCAAAGTTATTGTGAAATTGTATGGTAAATGATTTTGTTTAACAAACTCAAATTTGCTTTCAGAGTTATAGTACAGTACAGTCTGTTTTAAACTCTTCAGCAGTGATAATTACATTACTTCATTTTTCATTTTAAGCTTACTTAGATTTTGGTTAGTGTTTAGGGAAGTTATGTCTTAAATAAAGTCTTTGCTCTTCAAAATGTGTTAGAAGTATTATTTTCATTAACATATCTGGGAAGTACAGTGCAGTAAATATACATTCTCATCTTACATGCATGTATAGTTAACTTATGTTTCACAGACTCTCCTCAAAAATGTTTCTTGTTTCAGGATGATGTCTGAGTTTATGTCAGATGACCAACCCGTCTCTAGATTGGGCATAAAAACGTTTGTTTGGTTAGAAAATGTTCAAGAAAAAAAGAGGAAATAAAACACTATAGCAGAGCTGGCTCTTGGCATAGGTGAACTAGGCAGTCGCCTAGGGTGCCACTTACCACTGGCGCAGCTGCAAATCCTAAAAAAACAAACAGTACAGTAACAGGTAAATCTACTCTACATCTGTCCTGGACAGATGCACTGAGATAATATTTGCAGAGACCTCTAGAAGCTCTCAGAGACTTTGTATAAGATTTTAGTGCTACATTAGAGTTTGATGTTGTCTTGTTTGCACATTCTGGTTCTGGTTTCCAAATGCAAATACAAAGTATTCACTGACCATAGCCCCATTTTGAGTTAAACCTGCACTGCAACTTTTGTCTTCATATTGTGGGAGCAGTCAAGACTTTCTAAATATTACATTAAATTAAATTAGGGTCAGGGTTAGCGTTATGGCTAGGGGTGCAAGTGATGCAAACTGTAATCTCACCTAGGGCACCAAATTGGGTAGAGCCGGCGCTGCACTATAGTAAAGGACTATTAGAGTAAATTATTATCTCATCTAGTATATAGTATCTAGTATATAAGTATAATATCATAATTCCTCCCACAGAAAATATATCAGCTGAATCACCCATAAAGAAGCCCGTGTTTGCCTTGGTAGTATGTGATTATGATCAAGAAACGGCAACCTAGTCTTTCACCACTTATCTCCGGTGATGCTGTTGCTGTGACTGATACAATGCCGCCCCCTGCTGACAATCATCCTGTATAGGTCAGTACTGTTCAGAGACAGAAATGTACTATACAGTATGTCCAAGGACATACAGGACATAGTTCTAGTAACTATTACTCACTGCGTTGTCTAAAAGGATACTGCTGTTTTTGCTTTTTGTCAGTACCTATTTTACTTACAAACAGTTCAACTCATGTTGTATGTGTGTGTGTGTGTGCGCAATGTTTGTTTCTATTTGGATGCAGAGATTCAGATTTGTAGGTACCACTTAAATCAGAGTTATATAGTTATGTAAAGTCAGAGTTATTAGTTAACTTACTATTATACAAAAATAATTCTTACAGTTTCTTGATGGGGGAGAAATGAATGAAGTGTCTCATCTCTTACCTTTATGATATCCAGACTTTGAGCACTGTCACCCAGACATGCCTCACCTGCCCACTAGGCAGCCTCAGTAGGTTTCTCTCTTTTATTGATCACCTGACATCACTTGTCATCAGCTTCCTGCCAGCACAGCTGCTGCTCCTCGACTCTTCAGCTTCTCAGTATATATACAGTAGAGACCTATATCATTCAGATGACTTTTGCAAGATTGTTGCCTGGCTGCCAGCCACTCCTGTCTGCCTCCTCCCTGTTTCCTCTTCCAACTACCTGCAGCTGATGTCCCGCTTGCCTGCTGAGGTTTGGAGTTGTGTGTCTGATCCTGCCTGTCTGCCTGTGACAAACTGTAAGCCTGATCCTAGGAAACTTCTGTTTTAAACTCTTTTTGTTGTGTCGAGTGTCTGCATTTGAGTGCTGTTTTGTGATGTCTGCTGGTAAAAATTGTTACCTGCTATGTAAAGGAATAAGAACTCCAGTGTCCTGCCCGACACATGCTGAGGGTTTGGTCACCTGTCTATCTTGTATTTTTGTTATGACAAAGATAATGATCTGTGCAGCCAGCAGTGTGTGGTCACACCACATTTCAAACATTTTAAAGCATATAATTCATATGCACATATATCACATTGTAAAACACCTTTATGTTATGTTAATATTTTAATATAACATAATTTTAGGCATTTGTTTCGTGAAACTACAAAGATTTAAATGCCTCATCAGCACTAATTGTATGAGCATGTATCATCTATGATTATTATTACATTTTCCATGACAACTTGTGTCATGGAAAGTGGCCTTAACAACATCAAATCTCCATTTCTGTAAGTGAGAGCATCTACCTGTGGCCCCTGGCTGGGTGTAGTGAAGGGACAACGAGGGGTCAGATTTAATAGGATAACTCTTTGTGAGTTGTGAGACGTGGCTGACTGATAACATTCCTAAACCCCTGGACAGGTTTTTCTCCTCCTCCTGTCCGAGTAGAGGATGGGTGGATGCTGAGTGTCGTTGCCTTAAAACACTGTTCTGAGATGAGTTTATTAAAAGCTAATTAAAACCCTTCTGAACAGTCTGACCGCTGATCGGAGGATCATAATGACTGTTGATGAAGAATACTTTAAAGTGGAAAAGTTTTTACTTTTTACTGTACATCAAAGTGTCTTAACTGTGAAAATCACTGTGTCAGTATTATTTAAAAAACCTTTCCACAAGTAAGACTTGATAGACAAATTGGATTTTTGTCTCTCATATCACAAATTAATCTTAAAATGTTGTTAATATTAAACAAGACATGTGCTATTAAAGGTCATGAATATACATACAAATTAATCAGAACATTTCTGTGTCCTTGATCACAAACTGAATACTGAATGTAATAAAATTGTTCTTATAGAATTAACAATTTATAAAAAAAATAATAACCTGCTGCTTAATATATTTGTGCATTTTAACAACATGTGTACTAACAACTTTATGTAAAAATCTCTGTAAAATAGGTAATGGAATAATACATAAAGAAGAATAAAATAAAAAGAAAATAATGTGTTAAAGTATTCATAAAAAGTATATATGATTAGAGAAATGAGAAAAGTCACAGCGAAACATTGTCTATGACTATACATTCTGTTGACTGTTTTGAAGGATGGACATGCCACTATGTGTTACAGGTAATTAACATTACTGTTGTCCTATCAACAGGAGATATAGTGGGCACAGCGGGTTTGGGATACAATGGCCTCTGAACCGGAGCCTGGGACTGTAAGTGAAATCACACAGAAATAAACGCACACTGGTTTAAGGTCAGAGAACAATTTAAGTTTTGTAAATCTTTAAGGGATTTTACACGTAAAGTTACACTATAAGGCCCTCACACAGCCTTTCTTAGCTGAAGAGGAGTTAAAAGAGGAGAAATATTACTCAATGTACAGCTTTCAGTTTGTGCCTGCCAACAAATTTAAACAAAAAAAAGTTAAATTACAAACTCAGAGTGTGGAGAACGATGTGGGCAACTAGAAGGTATGGGGGGGCATGTAAGAAAGAGACAGTATTAAATTGCATTTTGATTGTTAAATACACTACTGTATATGCACATACGTTGTGTGTTATTTCTGTTGTTATTTTCATTGATTTATCAATTTATTGCTATGTTTGGAGCAACAACTCTAGCTGTCTCTCTGGTGTGATTAGTTTTGTTTCCATGCCATCTAGGCTACAAACTTTTTTATTTAAAAAAAAGAGAGAGGATGAGTTTACAATGCCTTTTATGCTTCAAGTAGTTTATGGACACAAGCTTGTGAGTGTATTTAATGTTGTTAAATGGTGCAGAAGCTCTTCTTCTTTGTACCACTCCATACCTAGCAGAGTCTTTACGCCAGGTTAACAGTGTACATTTAAATCTAATGGAAGGTGCATTATGGGTAAAGTGGGATTTAGTATCTCTGGAGTTTCCTCCCTAGTAAGGACCAAAATCCAGGATGTCTCAGCTTGCTTTTATTTTCACAATTATTTGTTAAATCTAGTAACTTTGTAAATGTTCAATACTACATTAACATAACATCTTTGTTAGGAATGAATTATCTATAAATCACCATATAATGAAAAACATTATTAAGTGTGTGTGTGTTTGTGTTTTTAATCTAACAGAGTGACAGTGAGCAGGAGGGCTTCATTTACATTTCTTCCAGAGGGTAAATCCCCTTAACACTTCTTTTTTACATCCATGCCAAACTTCACTCTACAACTAACCAGTGTTATATTTGAAAAGCTAACTGCTTTTTTCTTTTCATGTTGCAGGTCCCAACCTCAGGCAATGGACAGATACGAGCAGCTGACCACCATGAATGGAAATGAAGACGAGAAGTTAAAAGCCGACTTTAACCAAAGTCCCACTGTCTCCCCTGATGGAGTTGAAGGTGAGCAGGCAGTCCCGCCACTATAATCCAAGCCTTTGTTGTCCTCCAAACACAGACATTAAATATGATAAGATGCTGGTTAGATAATGACACAGTGTGACTTATTTTCTGCACATACCAAGTCACTGTATTTACTATCAATATTATGAGTGAGATCAGAACAAATTGCTCTGTTGGACGCGTGTCTCAGAGAGAATTAGACTGTGCGTATCCATATGTGTGTGTGCATGCATGCATTAGTCCCACCTATTATCAGGCAGCATGCACCCACACATATACACAGAGGCAGCTTTAAAGAGGCGGTGTTTATAAAGTCACGCTTTTTTGCCATTCTGGGGTCAGTCACTTGTCACTGCTTTTGTTTTTTGTCCACTGCATGCAGGAGGTAAGTGTCACCTTTTCTGTATTTGTGCAATAATATGAGTAAAGCTGTAACTTTGTAGCATGAAAAATATGGGAGCAGAGCACTTCTTGGAATGACACTGTCAGTGCTTCAACAGGATGATTTTCACAGCTCAATGTAAGACATTCTGTTTAGTCTTGTTCAAATGAGGCCTAAACAACAAGCTTTTGTAAATAAGACCTAAAAGGCTCAGAGGATCACAGACTTCAGATCTTCATAATGCAGTGTAGAAAAGTCTGAGTGTGCAGAAGACATTTTGTGCATGAAGTCATGTTGTCTTAAAGGGCACGTTCACCAGTCTTTAAACAACAATCAGATGCGCATTTAAAGAATGACCCATTTTATTTGCTGTAATCATCCCTGTTAATACAGGCCAAGAGATTTTAGTGATGGGGGACAAAACAAAGAAAAGGCTCCAACTTTCCACATTAGTCACATAAAGTAAATATCTTATGAAGTTGTAGCCTTTCAGAACTCATTTTCTTCTACTCGTTATCATCCTTTACTGCAACTTATCACTGCTCAGGGAAACTGTGTGATAATGATAATTTTTTTTCCAAAAAGACAACAGATAGAATTGATAGATTACCACTTGATTTAATTAACTAAGACTGATAGAGCCTCATATTAGATTAATATTCACATTTTATTACATTTTTACACATAACAGACACTGTGAATTTCATCCTGCATCACTCTGGATCTCACAGTGGGTTTGCTTATTGTAACTAACAAGCAAACACAAAATCTCTTTCAATGTTCATATGGGCACCTGACTGTTGTTTTAAGACATACTTAAAAATTATGAACCTATTCTTTAAGGACTGAAACTTAATAACTATCATCAAATATAGGACACCCCACCCCTTAACTCTCACACCTACTGTATAAATATACCATTTTCTTAAATGTCTATTTTTGTGTCACATGCATACACATATTGCCATCACATTAATACAATTATTATTATTTTATTAATTCTATTTGTGATGAACTGTGTATACTATTAAACATAAATGTTGTAATTTGATACATTGTACCAGGGCATCTTCAGTCCCACTGCAGGTCACAATGTAGTGTCAGATAGACACTGTATAATGTCAAATACAGTAGATTGTCATTCTGATGTAATTTGAGATGCTTGACATATACATTTGCAGACATATGCACTTGTGTGTGCATGCTGCAATTAAATATACTTTTAGCATATTACATAATGTATATTTATTCATTGTACAGACTTGGACAGTTATGCACATGCACATACACATATGGACTATGTATCTTGATCTTCAGTCCTTTTACTCAGCTGTGTTTTGGAAATAAATCATTCTGTTATTACAGACAACCGCAGTGCTCCAGTCTAGACTGACACTCTGAATATACTTTACATAAGACTGAATTAATCCATCAAATACAACCTGAATTCCTATAAGATTACTATATGTATTTACTGCATATTTTAAAATGGGTTCACTTATTCTTTTGATAAAATTTTAACACTCTCTAACAATTTAAATCTGAAGATTTAAATCTAAAGATTTAAACAAGAAACGCTTATTGTTTCTATATTGGTGAAATCCACCAAAACACACAAATTGTGTTTATTCAAACTTTAAAATTTGTATGGAAGTGGATTCATAGCTAAAATGAAAAATGTATTCTCAGTTTAAATTATTATTGATATATACTCCATCAGCATGAAAACGTTGCCTGGTCTGCGGCTACACAGCCCCGAACACAGCAACCTGTCCACCACAACATTAAAACCAGAATTTAACTACAATAACACCCAATTTAATGAAGTGTTAATAAAGTGGCTGATTGGTGCATGTCTTAGTGTTAAACAAGTGTCAACAATTTTTTAATTGCGCCCATTGTATCTGTTTTAGTTGCCTTGAACGCCAATACCAACACCAGTGCACAGTATCAGGTAAGTGACACACACACAAACACTGTATGTCAACTCAAGACACACGATAAGTATTGACAGTTGAAACATGTCGAGGGCAAATCATGTCCACATCGGAAACTACAGTGGCAGTGGTCCAGAACCTGAAGCCTGCTGGTTGTTGAGACAGGATAACCACTATGTTTACCTTAACCACTATGGACATCACCTTTTCACATTAGCATGATCCATATCTACTTTGGTGCTGCCAACAAGATGGCAGAAACAACACAAGCTTTCAGGTGATATCTTCCACAGTGGAAAACAACACCAAAAATATCATCTGTGTTTCTATAGTGTCGTGAAGCATGAATGTGATTTGATCCTGATCCTGCTCTGAGAAGAGACTTTCTTAAGGACCAAGGGCATGAAAATTTATATTTCTGCTGCTCATTTCACCTACAAGTAACTGATCAAAAGAAGTTTAAGAATATTTACTGAGGTTTTCAAAGTCGTTCTTGGAAATGTATGAAACCATTATAGGTGAGAAACAAATAGAAGGCTTTATATCTTTCTAGTATTCTGTTTATTGCAGGTTTTGCTTTGCAAAATCCACAAGTCACTATCTATAGCTCACTTTGCTAAAAATGTAATTATATTATTTTTTGCCACCATTTACTGTTTATTTTATCTCATTTAATTTATCTATTTCCAAATTATTATTATTGTTATTATTATTATTATTAGCTGTTTAGAAAAGTGCTATATTGGAAGTATTTTCTATGTATTATACATCATCTGCAGTACAACTAGCAATACATCTGTTGTGTATATATCCCTGCATACAGTGTACAATGCTGATGTAGAATTTTTTGCACGAGTAAAAATTTAATTTATTGTGTGTATTTTATACTTTAAATTTACTTAACATTTTATTAGAAAATGCTAAATTAATTGTTTTTTCTTCTAATCCAGTTCAGAAAAAGACAAGAAGCATTAGCTCTTTGCTTCAGTCACGGTGACACACAGTGACAAGTAGAGATTGGCCAGTGAAACCACAGTTGTTCACAACATGCTTAAGCTGCACTTGTAGGAGGTGCAACTTTAATTTATCCAATTTCACTCTCTGTCTCACTGACACAGTCATGTTTGTACCTGTGTCCCATCTTCGTCAACTTGTCTTTACCTCTGTGTCTCTCAGTGCCTCCAGAGCTTTGTGGAGCAGAAAGAGCTAATGAAGGACCAGAAGCAGGAGACCTACTGGCAGGAGACAGGACGATGGGTAGGCTACGAGGAGAGCTTTGACCCTCAGGCTGGGGTCTGGGCATCCTCGCAAATATCCTGCCTCACCTTCAAGAGCCTCATCCAGCTCAGACGTGCCATGAGCACAGGTCAGTGTGTGTAAAATAAAAAATAGATTAAAAAAAATAGATAACTATAATCAGTGCTTCATTAAAACATATATTAGCCATTCTGCGTTTCACTTTCACTATTGGTATTTTAGGCAGAATTTTTAATATGCAACTTTTAGTAGTAAAAAAATGAGAATTTGGTAGTAAAACATCTGAGTACTTTATTTTCTTTTTTTTACTTATGAAGGTTATACTATAGATTGATGAAGAGAGTACAGCGAGTACAAAATCTTCCTTTTATTTCTTTCATTCTCAATTAAATGTGGTTCCATGTAATTAAGGCAAGAGGAAAACTTACCTGCCTGCTTCTCTATATTTTCTGTGATAGTGTGTTTCACCGTGGCCGTGCCGGAATTTAACCTTAAGATGCAGCAGGTGCTAGTACTCTCTGAGCTCCCCTCAAACCACAACCACACTGGGCTCCACTTTATGATCATCTCTAAATTACCAGTTCAAACATACGTTGTGTTTTTTTTAAGGTGTGGTGATTTTTGACTGTGAAGAGAAGACCCTGGCAACCATCGCTGAGAAAATGGTCAAAGAGATGGTTAACAAGAAGGACATCAGGCCCAGAGATCAAGAAGGAGTGCTGAAATCTCTCCTCCAAATCAGCAGGTACCCTCCAAGACATTACCCAACAGTGACTCAGACATAAATGACATAGGCTACGTTTAGCTGATGCTGGAATGCAAAGCTGAAAGTGAGAGGGGAAGACTTCAGTATGTTGCTCAGAGAAAGGTGAATAAAGCACGTAGCTATTGTGGGAATTAACCCTGTAATTATGAAACACTGTCTCTGACCAACAAACCACTCTGTCTGCTTTACGAAGCACTGTCCAAGATCAGGTCACAAAAAAATGAACTAAAAAGCTACATGTACTGTTTCTGGATTATCAAAAGTGTGTTCAGTAACTGACAAAGCAGATACAAAATATTTTTATTAACTTAAACATAAAGGTTTTAGGGTTTTTTTTCAGTTACAGATACGTATGTGGACCAGAAACTGTTACGTATTATGTTGCCTTTTTGTACCTGGTGATGGCAACAAAAACCTTCGAAAAGTATAAATATTATTTTTTACTCTGTAATGGAAGATGTGTAAGTGTTGTAGTTTATTTTCAGAGGTAAGAAAATCTTTTAAAGCTCACACAGTGTATTAGTTGAGCCTGTAACCAGCAGGGACTGATGTTCTGAAAAAGGAAATGATATATTGATCAGTGTCCTGACTGATAGTTACTTGTCTTGTGCTGTCTCTTGTGTCCACTTGTCTCTCATCTCTTACTTATCGCACAACTATCTATCTCTTGCGGTCTATCATGTAATCACCTATTCTGTTGAATGTTTGCTCAGCCAGGTGAACACGTACACACACTCCTCTTGTGTGTTTTTTTTTTCTTCCAGCGAATCAGATGACCCAGAGAGACAACCCCTGACTGATGGGATTGACCTTCAGAGGTTTTCAGTCAAAGAGAAGGCAAGTGCTTACACTGATGTGATCATCTAAATGAACGAATCAGTGCTGATGAGATTATCTGATAATATGATAATGATGATGTCAGTTAAATGACTTTTGGTGTCAGAGCATTTAAAGAGTCATTCGGAGGAGTGGAGGAGTTAGAAGATTCTGCTCTGGGATTTCTGTTTGATGCGTGTATTCAGATTTGTTTGTTTGTTTGTTTTTGTTCCGTTAATATCCATTACTGCTTGGATTCATTTACCTTTTTCAATTTCTGGACATATTGTTTTATTTTTCTTCTTGGAGGGTTGTGTATTGTTTGCCAACATGATTCTAAGTAAGTAATTCTACACAGCTATAATACTCCAAATGCTATACTGACAGCTTTAATAGATGATCAACACTTCTCTGCTATGAGTTTTAAGAATAACAGAATATCAAAGCAAGCTGCGCTTTAAAGAGGCATTTTCTGAAAATGTAGTGATAATGATGGAGGTGTGAATATCTGAGATTTGCTCACTAGATCTGTTCATTCTGTGCTTCTTCAGAAAGATGATTCTGACCACATTGAGGCTTCTATGGTGCTAGTAGGTGAGCCACTGTGTGCATCTGTTTACATGCGCATTTGCATCTATGCACATGTGTTGGTGTGTCTTCAAATATAATATTTCCATTTCTTTATAAACCAGGAGCCTTGGACTTCCTGGAGAGGCCCACAGTTGTGTTTGTGCGTCTGAAGGAAGCCGTGGTGCTTGGCTCAGCCTTAGAAGCCCTGTTGCCTGTACGTTTTGTCTTTGTTCTGGTTGGCCCCAGCATGGATGACATGTCCTACCATGAGACTGGCCGTGCTATGGCAGCCCTAATGGCTGATAAAGTGAGTTAACTGACACTTTCTATAGACTGTAAGTATGTGAGCAGTGATGCATTAAGAGAACACTAAATACTTAAGCATTACAAGAAGTTGAGCCTGTGAAACTCTGGTTGTGGGGCAGTCACTATCAGTAAGCCCAAGTTCAAGATTATGATAAGCTCTACTATCTTAATTCTGACTGTCCAGATGCTGCCATGCATGATTTATTATTACATACTGTTAACTGAACACTTTTATGACCCCCTTCGCTCACTCTCTGCATCCCAGGTGTTCAATCAGGCAGCTTTGCAGGCAAAGAGCACCCGAGAACTGATGGACGCTGTGGCCGGCTTCATGGACTGCAGTATTGTCATCCCACCTACAGAGATCCAGAACGAAGCAATGCTCAACTCCATTATCAGCTTTCAGAAGAAACTACTGCAGGACAGGTGCCAATCCTCTGAGTCCAAGCTCCGCCGGGAATCCAGACTTCGCAGGGGTGAGGGGGTGGGGACACACAAAAACAGACCAGTTATTTGTCTGGTCAGTGGTAGTATTCACATTAGATTTAAACTTTGTTCACCCAGTTTCCATTGCCTCTGGGCAACCACCCGAAGACCCCCTGGTTCGTACTGGTCGACCATTTGGCGGGATGATTCGAGACATAAAGAGACGCTACAAGCACTACAAGAGTGACATCACAGACGCTCTCAACACCCAGGTCATTGCTGCTGTCATCTTTATCTACTTTGCTGCTCTGTCTCCTGCCATCACCTTTGGAGGGCTGCTGGGTATGAGTGTATATTTCTGAGATGTAGTATTTCTGCCATGTGTGACAGATCTTATAATAATGCTTTTCTGACACTTTTTCCACCAAATCAGCTGATAAGGTGGATAACATGATGGGCGTTTCAGAGCTTCTCATCTCCACCTCCGTACTGGGGATCATCTTCTGCATTGTTGCTGCTCAGCCGGTCCTTGTCATTGGTTTCTCTGGTCCTTTGTTAGTGTTTGAAGAGGCGTTCTTTGCTGTAAGTTATTGTGTATAACTGTTTATTATTTTTGTCAGCTCAGTAATGCATACTAAAGTTTTGAATACCAAAATACCAAAACCATCTGCTGACTAAAATACAACAAATTTAAATGTGATCATGTTCAACTCATCCCCTATTTCCTTCATTTAGTTCTGCAAGTCCCAGGACATTGAGTATATAGTGGCGAGAGTGTGGGTTGGAGTGTGGCTCATTGTCATTGTGGTGATCATTGTCGCCTGTGAGGGCAGCTTCCTGGTGCGTTTCATCTCACGCTTTACTCAGGAAATCTTCTCCATCCTCATCTCTCTCATCTTCATCTACGAAACATTTTCCAAGCTAATTAGGGTAAACCATCTTCACCCATTTCACGCATTTCATTTATAGTGCTGTTTTTCATGGCCAGATTGTAATTTTTCTTTATCTACACTCTGTTGACTTCTCTTTAGATCTTCAGGGAACATCCGCTCGTTCTGAATTATAATTATCTGAATGCATCACTAGAAAACCCCTGGCAACCAAAGGTGGAAGAGACAGTCATCTATGACAATGCTACTGGCAACACAACTATTATTATCAACACAATTAAGCCACCTTATCCCAACACAGCCCTGCTCTCTATGTGCCTCATGTTCAGCTGTTTCTTCATTGCATTCTTTCTGCGCCAGTTCAAGAATGGGAAATTTCTTCCTGGAAAGGTGAGTTAATGTATTTCATAATAATTAACTGTAAACACTGTTCGTTTACAGTAAACTATTACATTTAAAACTTAGTAATATTTTATTTTTTTTATCTGTACTTACCAGATCAGACGTTTGATTGGTGACTTTGGTGTACCTATTGCCATTTTTCTCATGATCATTGTGGACTATAACATTGAGGATACCTACACTCAGGTTGGCCCATGCTCACCAGCTTCCAAGTAATTTTTAGCTATTTGATTAAAATTCTACGAAATCAGATGTGATTTTTTTTGTTTGTTTGTTATGTTCTGTTTCCAGAAACTAGTGGTTCCCAAAGGTCTGACGGTGTCCAACCCAGCCAAAAGGGGCTGGTTTATCAACCCCTTTGGAGAGCACAAGTCTCTCCCTGTGTGGGTGATGTTTGCATGCTGTATTCCGTCTGTGCTCGTATTCATTCTCATCTTTCTAGAGTCTCAGATCACAACGTGAGTATCTTAACTGAGGGTTCACTCACTGAATTCAACCACAGAAAACATGATATTTCTTGTTTCTTACCAAATGTTGATTTCATTGTTGCATCTGTCTATAGTCTGATTGTGAGTAAACCTGAGAGGAAGATGGTCAAAGGCTCCGGGTTTCACTTTGACTTGCTTATTTTGGTCGGCATGGGAGGGCTCGCTGCTTTGTTCGGTGTGCCATGGCTTAGTGCTGCCACGGTGCGGTCTGTCACCCACGCCAATGCCCTCACAGTCATGAGCAAAGGACCAAAACCAGAGATTGAGAAGGTGATGGAGCAGAGGATCAGTGGTATTCTGGTGGCTTTATTGGTTGGTAAGTAGTTAACAGTATAAAACTACCTATGTAAAGCTTATTGAGCCTAAGAATATCTTCAGATGCAGCATGTTGTATTGTATTTATCTGAATATCTATTTCTATCAAGGGCTGTCAATTCTGATGGAGCCAATCCTAAAGTTGATTCCCATGTCAGCCTTGTTTGGGATCTTTCTTTACATGGGAGTCACGTCACTAAATGGCATCCAAATGTGGGATCGTGTCCTGCTTCTGCTCATCCCTAAGAAATACCACCCTGATGAACCCTACGCTATCAGAGTAAGACCCTCCCGATTACAGAATAACTCATGCATGGAGCTAACGTTAACAGGATTACAGGGTTAGATGCTCATAATAGCTATTCATAAA
Organism: Sandelia bainsii; assembly: GCA_032362345.1. Taxonomy (NCBI): domain Eukaryota; kingdom Metazoa; phylum Chordata; class Actinopteri; order Anabantiformes; family Anabantidae; genus Sandelia; species Sandelia bainsii. Next base: position 9,805,682 of record JAUMHL010000012.1, read on the forward strand.
TCAGTGAGTGAAGGTCTGTTTCAGCAAGCATCAAATACACTTTATTTAATGATACCAGCTGCAACTTCAACTTTATGTCAGGTTACCTCTCATTACATGTTATCATTTTATTTTAATTTTCATGTCAGAAGACACAGTATATAATTTCATTTTACTGTATTAATGTCATGATTTAATTTATTTTGAAGTTTTGTTTAACTAACATTTGTATGTCTTGTGCACAGGTGAGCACAGGACGAATGCACTTGTTCACAGTCATCCAGATAGTGTGCCTCGCACTACTCTGGATAGTGAAGTCCAGCCCAGTATCCCTCGCACTTCCATTCGTTATCATCCTCACCATCCCTCTACGCATATTTATGACCGGGCATCTCTTCACCAAAATGGAAATGAAATATGTAAGTGGTCACTAATATAAGGATAACTAAGATTAAAGTTATGTGTGTATGATAATATATTCTGTGTGTATCCTAATGTCCTTATTTTTCTGTCTATTGTGTTTCAGTTGGATGCTGACGACGCTAAAGTGACATTTGAGGAGGAGCCGGGGCAGGATGTATACTGTGAATCTCAAATGCCATTGTAGATGTCTTCCATGACTGCTGCCAGCAATATTTTATTTTACAAAGAGATATTTATTTTTATGTGTCTCAAATGAATGCTCATCATATTTGAGCACAACAGTGTTTTGAGTGTTGATTTTTTTCATGAAAAATGCAGACAGAGATTCTATTTGTGTCAATTTGGATATTGATATCCTGTTAAAAAATTTCTTGATTGAACATTTCTGGTGTGTTTTCAAGAGTCAGTCAGGTGACTACTAAAGCATAAAATATTCATATCAACATTTTACTTTTTTATACAAATAGATATAAAAAATGCAAATGTTTTTAAAGCATTCTGGAGTTGCACTAACACGTCCTCAGTGATTAAAGAACTCCATAAACAGAATGGAAAATACTGTAGTGTTAAAAGCCAAACTTTTTATGCTTCTCAAAGCAATTGCACGTTGAATGTAATTTATCATGTTGCACTTATTATTGTATTCATTTCCTTGATGGGAGTAAAATCCTGTTAAAAAATAAGCAATTTATAAGGCAACAATACAAACAAAGTGAAGGTATTTTAGCAAGAATGATCAAACTGGTAACAATAGAAAGCTACAGGACAACACCATTGTATGGTAAAACTGAGAGAGAGAAAATGTTGAATTTGTGTGAGTTGTTAAAATGTATAATGTGTGTTATGTTGTGTCATTTCATGAATTCTCTACAAATAAAAAACTCTACCTCCCAAAACACCTATCCCATTATTTTCATTATGTTGTTGGGCTTTATGAGAGGGATAATGAAAAGGACTGATTTAAATATTATCAACATTTGGTGGTGTACCATTTAATTTGATTGAGGGAAAACACTTTAAGGACTTTCTTTAAAAACTGATATATTTATCGGTTTTATGTGTGCACTTTAAATTGATACAGGAGAAATGCCACTGTGCAAACAACTGTTGGCCAACTATTGGAATAAATAAATAACAAATCTGAGGGAGCATGGGGATAGCCATCCAATGAAAAAGGTAATGAAGGCATGTTAGGAGAATGAATCATAACTAAGTTAATATTAGTTTGGCAAAATCAGAGGGTAAAAGGGTAGTGTGGAGGAAAATAAATCAACTGTGGGAACAGTTTTGGGATGGTGCAACAAAAAGTCGACATCAACATGCAAATCAATATAAAGTGATGAAAAGTAGAGGATCAGGCAGGAAAGAACAAACAATATGTATATTGAGAATTGGACAGACCAAGCTTCATCATTCAACCTTCATCTTTGTAAAACATGCAGGTTGCTTGGGCTATATTCACGACTACAAAGAGATGGACTTGGAGGATGTATAAATCCAGTAGGTGGCAGTAATGCGATATAAAGAATGGCAGGTGCCGTATAACCGAAGAAGAAAAAGCTCGCTTCTGATTGGTTGTTCTTTCTGGCAAAGGCCATGCGCACTAAACTTGGAGGGACTCTTGCATGTTGTGTGCATTTAAAAACAACAGGACCAAAGACTTTCTGTTTCTCTGATATTTACTTTGGTATTGTTGCTACGTGAATGATTGTAACGGCAACAGCGTCAGTCAGTAAATATATCCTTTGTTTAAATATCGTTAGGTGATAGTTAATTCGTCGGTAATTAAACTAAACGTGCTAGGTTAGCTAAGTAGTAAACGTGCTTTTCGTTTTTTTGGAGTGACATGGATTAATCTAACGTTACGTTTTGCTCAGCTGCATCCATCTAACACACTGGGAAAATGAGTGAAATTGAGATCAAGCCTGGTGAATCTGGTGGGTAATTAAATCTTTTATTATGTCCACATACTTTTACGTTCTCACAATAATTGGATGGCAGAAATTACTTTAAAGTTTCTTCTGTAAGATAACATAGTGTTAGTCACTTGCTATTTTGTCGCTTTGCTGTGATTACAGACTGGACCAGGGAAAACCTTCTGAAGCTTTTTGCCGCTCTGAAGGAAAACATCCCAAAACCTTACAGTAAGAGTGCTTATTCCAGAGGACTGAAGCATGTAGACTGGAATCAGGTGGCTTTCCCCCCTTTCTCTCCTGAAGCATGTCAAAACAAGTGGACAGAGGTTTTACGCAAGGTGAATTACAGTTTAAGTCTAAGTTCACCTTTTGTTTACAAGCTCAAAATGTACTTTTAACTTAATAAATACATTGGTCTTCTGATATGATATATTCTTGCCTGTCACAAACCACATTTAAATATATAATATACACTACTCACAAAAAGTTAGGGATATTCGGCTTTCGGGTGAAATTTCAGGATGAACCTAAAATGCAC
>JAUMHL010000012.1:9815720-9846126 GCA_032362345.1 Sandelia bainsii
CGGCAATCTTCCTGGCACTTAACTGCGTAAACTATATTACTCTGTCTGTGCCGGGGGACCCGATCCTTGGGGTGGACCAATCCTTGGTGTAGCGTGTTTTGGGGTTTGAAAGCCTCTGAGACCCGGTGTTTTGAGAAAATGCGTCTCAGCTGTTCCGATACTCCTGACACATAAGAGATCACAAAAGGTTTTCGCTTAGGCAGCGCATGTCCTTCCTCTCTTCTGAATCGCTTAGAGCGTTCTTTAGGTGTCTTCCCTGCTTTGACAAAAGTCCAGCTGGGATAACCATATTTACTCAGGGCCTTTTTGATATGGTTTTCTTCTGCTTCCCTGGCCGCTGTGTCTGTGGGTATGGTGTTTGCTCTGTGTTGTAGAGTCCTGATGACACCTAGTTTGTGCTCCAGTGGATGGTGAGAGTTCAAATGTCCCCCATTGCCGATGGAAATTTCACAGTCTAAGAAGGCTAGCCCGTCATGTTTCATGTCCTCCCTGGTGAACTTGATGTGTTTGTCCACCAAGTTGATGTGGTCACTGAACTGCAGTACGTCCTGAGATTTGATTTTCACCCAGGTGTCGTCCACATACCTGAACCAATGGCTCGGTGGTGTTCCAGGATAGGAAGATAGAGCCCTCTTTTCCACTTCTTCCATATACAGATTGGCTACTATAGGTGAAACAGGGGAACCCATGGCACACCCATGCTTCTGCCTGTAGTACTGGCCTTTTTTATATGAAATATGTGGATTGAAGACACAGTTCCAAAAGCAGGCACACTTGGTCTGTGTTGAGAGAGGTCTTTTTACTGAGAGCGGGACCATCCTGTAATCTCTTACGTACTACCTCCACTGCTTCAGTAACTGGAATGCAAGTGAATAGAGATGTGACATCAAAGGAGACCATGGTTTTTTCTGCCTCCATGATGACATCTCTCACCTTCTCCACAAAATCCAATGTGTTCTGAATGTGGTGTTCTGAGCTGCCTACCAACGGGTTAAGAACAGCGGCCAGGAACTTGGAGATGTTATATGTGACCGAATTGATCATGCAGACAATGGGTCTTAAAGGAGAACCCTGTTTATGTATTTTCGGTAAACCATACAGACTTGGTGTAGATTCCCCTGGATATAATCTGTGGTATGCCGTCTGGTCAATAGCATTGTCCTGCACTAACTGCTTAAGACAATCTATCACCCTTTTCCTGTAACCACTACCTGGATCTCGCTTTAAGGGCTCATAATTATTTTTGTCACTTGGCAGAGACGAAATTTTCTCATGATAGTCTGTCTGGTTTAGCAATACTGTGCACCTCCCCTTGTCTGCTGGAAGGATGATGATGTTGTTGTCTTTACTGAGTGCCGTGAGAGCCTTCCTCTCCTCAATGCTGATATTGGATGCAGGGGGTTTCGCATTGCTGAGACATGCCGAAACTTTTGTCCACAGTTGTTCCGCTTCCACATCTGCAGTGTTGTTGTTTCTGATTGCAGATTCCGTGGCTGTGATCAGTTCCACTAGTGGGATTTGTTTCGGTGTCACCGCAAAGTTTAACCCTTTTGCAAGGACGTTTTTCTCTGCTTGGGTGAGTTGTCTGTCCGACAAATTCTTCACCCACTTGTCCACATCCTCGGTTTGTGTCTGGCATCCTTCTTTCTGCTGGCTGCAGAGGCCCCCCCCCTAGTGTGCTGGTTTTTCTGACGCACAGCAAGTAGATCAACCTTCCTCTTTTGCCTGGTTCTAGACTTTTCGTGCTGTGCTAGACGAGCCTTCTCGGTAAACTCAAGCACCTGTTGAAGTGTTTTCTCATCTAAAAGCGATGAAAGTCTTTGATGGATCCGCTCCTCTTTAGATTTTAAAACATCAGTGGTGAAGTTAGTTTGTCTCACCCGTTCATTTAGCAGCTGACTCTGTGCCTTCTGAAGGATTTTGTTAGCTCGGAGGCCCTTCACTGACGATTTCATCTGTAGACTTTAAGGAGTAATCCCGCTCTGTCTACATCTGAGGCTGAATCTCAGGTGGTTCCTGTAGTCTTCCATCTTACGTGCTGTTTGCTCATACTCACGTACCAGTTTTAGGCAGTCCTTGCCAAAGTGGGTCTCGATGTCTCCTAGAAAGTTGATTCTGTTCATCTGAACAAAGTTTTTCAGTGGGAGATACGTTTCAAGACACATCCGAGTCTCCTCCGCAGTCTACTACAGTCTAGTATTCTACTGTGATTAATACTATTTTTTGTTTTTTATGCTGTTTTAACATGACAAACATTTTATTTAATTTACCTGCATGCAGCTTTTGCATTTCCTTTGTGCATTGCGTTGTGGGAGAATGGTGTGTATTGATTCAAGATCCAAAAAAGAGAAATAGTTTTGCCTTGTTATAGTTGGCATACCATTCCTAAATTAATTCTGTCTGGTTTGAATATACTTTATTTTGTCCCTTATTCACTGTGAACACAACATAAACAAAACCTGTACTATAATGTAGAAGAACAGAAGAACAATAAAGTGTGTATAGTTGGAGAGAATTAATAAATTAATGACATACAGCTTATTTATTTCCGCAGGCATGATGGGTCCTAGACGTCGTATGGACAACCAGGAGAGCCCTCGCATGCTGATGAAAGACGAGGCATTCCCTCAGTAACACACTCAGCCACAAACACACATTCTCTTACCATCATGTGTGCATACACGCACAACTGTGCACACACACTGGGGAAGACCAATAACACTTCATCTTCGGTTCTTTATGTTGTGAAATGGACGTTGATGTTATAGGTATTTGCTGCTCTGCAGAAGCAGTCTAGACCTTCCACTCTATACTTGACTTTTTTCACAAAATCATTGCACCAACACTTTTTTTTTCTTTAGTTAATTTTTTCTTTGAAGTTTTTGCTGGAGTCCACAATAATGAATTTCACCAATGCAATTTCACTGCACAGAAGTAGATACTGGGGTAATTCATTCAGTGGCCAAGCAGAGGAGGCTGTGTGAAGAGTCACAGTGTGCGCATACAGTACTGTATAGTGTTTCTTAAAATACAGAAATGATTTCATATTAGGTGTGCTGCTATTGCCTCACCTTTTCAAATTCCATTCTTTAAAAAACATAATGTCAAAGACAATCATTGCTAATGGTTTGTCTTTTGTTTTCTTATTTACTCATGGGTCCTCAGTTAACAGTGTGTGGAAGCAGAATCAACTCTTAGTTTATCATTCACCTGTGGAAACTTCTTCTGAAAATGTTCAGTAAATGAACTTAACTGTACAAGCAGGTATTTGCTGCAGAAAGCAGGTTTCTTCCTGTTTCATTTTCAGTGGATAGATCAACTTGTTTTCTAGCATTCAAATATTTCTTTGTATCATGTGTTTACATTGTAAAGGTTACATATATTCTTGGTGTGATGTGATAGTGTAAATATTCCAATAGTTGAAGTGCTGCTATCATGGCTCAGTTTGTTTCATCTGTCTAGCATAATAAATGATTTGTTACTTGTGTTATGCTCTTATGTTAACTTGAATTACTAACCGGCACTGGATAAGGTTTTGATGGATGTAAAACAAAAACAGCCTCAGTAACTCTGCACAAGTGTTAGTGATCCAATAGGGGATGCTGTTGATCAAATGATGAAATTTAGACTTCTTTAGGTTTTGATCATTCTACATCTGTTGGATGAGAGGGTTATTCTGGTGTTATATCACTACAGTAGTGGACCACATGCTCTGCAAATGGGCATGTAGAAAATGTATGTATCTACTATGAACCATACTAACTGCCAGTATTATTTGAGATTTGTTTTAACATTTAACAGCAATTATGGAATGAAAACACATTGGATCTTTGCCCTCATCAAAGATGACTCCAGTTACTGGAAAAACTAGCACAGACATGTTGGAAATTAAAGTGGACCCCACATTCTGTTCAGCGAAGACCTTTCATACTGACTACGCACCCTTTAACGCCCCTGGTCTAAGTAAGGCTGGATCATCAACTGGCCAGAGCAGGCAACTGCAACACTTGGGGGGTCCAGTCTTCTTATGTCCACAGTGCACTACATTGCAATTTTGACAACAAAATTACAACATCAATTAAGGCAGTTTTTTCTTTCTGTAATAACATTTGTTTGATGATCTGAATCATTTAAGTGTGACAAATATGCAAAATCAGGAAAGGGGGGGTACAGCACTGTATTTACATTGAGTACATACACAGCATTGAGTGTAGCAGGTGGACGAAGGTGAACAAATGGGCCCTGTTTTTGCTTGGATGCTACCGAACAGGTTAATCCAGTCATGCCGTCAGTTAACTGCCACACACTGGCAGCTTTGGTGTAGAAACTACATTGTCAATGGAAAATTAAACTGCTTCCGACATTACTGCCTGACTATGTCACCTCAGGAACATAACCACAGCCTTTTCTCTGCACCTTTTGATATATTTATATATATTTATTTGGCACTACCAGGGTAGCAACCACAAAACATTACATCATAATACAAAAGTTAGAATAAATCAATGACATTAAAAACTACTAATAATACAATAATTACAAGGACAACAATAACCAACATATCTTAATATAAAATGGGATATACAATTATCAATAAAACATTTAATGCAGCTCAAAATAATGGTTGTCAAAATAAAAGCAACTTGGACAGTGAATTCATTATGTTCATGTGTCATTTTTAAAACTAATGAAAACAGGTTGTAATTGGAAACAACTCTGTATCCACAATTTATTAGACATCAGAAATCAATGAGATTGTGTATTGTGTGATTAGATATTTCTTTAACAAGTTTTACTTAAGTGTGTAATGTGTGACCGATTCACTTTTTGTAGCTCTGTCAACAAGTAACTGCCTTGCTTTTTCTTTCTTTTTTTAGTAACTAAATGCCTAAAACATGACATAAAACAGCTGCCAATGATGGAAAACATCCCCAAAGAAACACAAAATGACAATGAAGAGCCATAAAACAACTACAAAGAGGCACAAAACAATTCTGAAGAGTTGTAAAACCATGCAAGAACAGCACAAAATAGATTTTAAAAAAAGTAATCAAATACACAGAATGGCCATAAACCATGAGGCTGCATGGTCCTGTAGGAGGTATACATGGTCTTTTACATGTTTATGTCATAGTGTGGCTATTATGTTGATGCATGCTGACTGCTATTATGGGCATTAATTTGGTGTAAGTAACTGAAATCTCGAAATTCCCGACAGCTGTGAAGGCATCATTCAAGATTGCGTGTAGGCAGTTAAAAGAAGACTTCTGCTTTAGTCACTGTGTTGTAACCCGGGCGATAATATGTTTCTCATTAGTCTCACAGGGGAAAAAACATAGTTGTTGCTGCTAGTTAGCGATGTTCAAACTTCAGGACAAAGGAGGGAGATGACGAACAGCAGCCACAGCTTAGTGTCTAGTGAACAAACAGCTGTAGGTTGAAGCAAATCCCGGAACTTGAAACGGTAGGAAACGAGCTAACGTTAGCTAGCTTTTTGTTGACAGTGCTGTCAAACCGGACCAGAGCTCCTCTAAAGTCACAGTAGTTAGCTCGTTGTACCAGTGACGGTCATATAGCAGCCAGCTGGTCGTGTGTTTTCACCCACATTTACTGTAAGTTTCCGTCACTTTAAACCACTTGTGGATTTAGAAGATGGCATCAAGAGGTAGCTACTCTGGTCCCCCGATGACTCCCAACCTGAGCCCCATGAATGTTGGGCATGCAGCGGGCATGAGGATGCAAGGAATGCCTCAGCCTCCGGGTGGATATCCCCGGAGCATGAACAACGCTCCCCAGTACCTCCAGGTTGGCTCTCTGTTCAATTTCTCCTTATTAAATCGCGAAAGTTTCTATTGGGCGATATCTTCTCTTAAGTTATTTTTTTTTCTGTGGCGTCCTGAAGTTTGTTATTTTGTAAGAGTAAATACTGTAAATACAAAGTTTGGCTTTAAACTAAAGTGAACAAGAACAAACCTTACAGATCATCAATCTTAAATATCGAGGTGTGGACACTACTTCCGCATTTAAGAAGAGCATGTAAAGACTAACTGCCGCCAATAAACTAGCTACAACATTTTAATTCTAACGTATTTATAACAGCGATTGTTCACTGCGGGACATAAATATTTAGAGGCTTAATTAAAAGTATGATCTGAGGGCCATGTTTTGTGCATGTGTGAAAGAGTAAAATCACGTGGCTGCCCCTGGCCTCCAGTCAGTTAGCTTGAAAATAAAAGTAAGATCATCATCACCACCATCTGTCAGAGCGAAGCCTGCACAAATTATCCCACTTCTGCCACCATCTGCAGCTTCGTGTGCTCTTTACTTCACATGCATCATTACAGTCTATGTTTGTCAGTTAGAGCCACATTGGGTTCAGGTGTTGTTCTGTAAAGCATCACAGTTAATAACTTTTGGTAGGATTTAATAAATGGAAAAAATATTTTTTTCTCACAACCTAACATGTTGTTCTATATATGCTGATTATAACCAGCACTGTAATTTATGGTATATACAACAGAATCCAGTCTAACGAGCACTCCGCTCTTTATATATATCATTTGTGAGCAGTACACATTTTCATACTTAAAGCCATTTACAACTGCATTTTACTGAACACACACTGCAACATATACAGGAATTTGCAAGCATGCTAGCCTAGATACATAATTATTTTACAGTGTTGCTTCATTTTCTGCTATGTCTCCGTCCTCCATTAAATTATGTAAAATGTGTCCAAGGCTCAGTGGAACTCAGGAACTAGTAGTGACTGTTTTATACCCTTTGACAATGACTTTAAGTCTGACCTGAATAACACAACAGCAACACAAACATGTCTAGAGTAAACTATTACACCAGGAGGAAAACGTAACCACATCATCTGCATACAAGTTTATTTCGATAACCTCATCTTTTCATCAAGGGAACAATGAGAGTACTTTACCACGCCCAAAAAAGAAACTAGTTTACTACACAATGTGGTTTCATTCCTTTTTTGTTTTGTTTTTCAGTACAAATCTTTATGAACGTGAAAGGATAGCTTCTTTCTTTTTTCTCTAGCGCCCAGTAATGCCCCCTAATAGAGTGGGGGGTCCCATGGGGTCCATGGGGGGTCAGCTACCTGGTCCATCTTATGGTGGTGGGAATATTCCCATGCGGCCAGGCATGGGGCCTCCAGGCATGGATGCTTCGAGGAAGAGGTTCCTTCATCAACAGCAACACGATGCGCTGGGTGGAGGCCTCCGACGAGGGTAAAGTGTTGAGATGTGAAGTGTTAGTGTGTGAAAAGGAGAGAAGAGGGGGAGGAATACTGCCAGAGGTTGATTTACCAAGACAACCTGGGGCTGAACAACTATACTTATACTATACAGTAATAATATTGTCACAGTTATGAAAATTTAGTGGCCAAATTTGCCTAATGTAGCTCCTTAAAATTCTAACATCACTCCTCCATCATTCAAGGAAGCGCTGTTCTGTCTGCTGTCTCTTTATCCCATTTCTGTTCTGTTAAAAACATCTCCGATCACACAGACAAAAATAGTAGTATCTCATGACTGCCCTTTGCTTTCAAAGCACTAGACACGAGAGGGTATTTTTGACTTACAGATTACTCAGTGGCACCACGCTCCTGCTTGTGACGAGCCATGATGTGAGGCAGTGTTTAGACTTTTATTCACAATGAACCTCTTGTCTTTAAAAGTTTATCTCTTAACAAAATTCCCAGAATTGGAGAATTAGTGAGCCACAAGGCCAGAAGCAACATCCCAAATACTCGTTAAAGGGCTTCAGAATTAAATTTGAGTCTTAATGTGCAGGAACCATGTCATTTAATTAAAGAAACAAAACTGCTATTATGTAGTCAGTAGAAATGATGAGATAGGAGCCCGAGGTGCACCTTTCGGGGAGTTAATGAAGAGATAGCAGTGGCCAAGATTTTGTTATCGCACAGTGAAATCTTCACAAATAATTTCAGTGAAGTAAATGAGGTCTTCATCTCATATGTGGCAGTGAGTGGTCAGTTTCTTGTAAATTGATTTATTGAAAGTCATTATTTTAAGGGGAGGACAACATTGTCAAAGTTCAATATGTCTTTGTCTGATTAAGTTGTATTTTAGCCACTGGGATGTCAAAATGTTAGAAACATGGACAATTTGGTTTGGAACAAACAAACAGCGTAGTACTTTGAAATCATATTATATTATTTTTCTTTGTGATTTAGGCCAAAAAGACGCAAAATGGCTGACAAGGTTCTCCCACAGAGGGTAAGACAGTTTTTCAAACCCTGAATCATGTCTTAAATGCATCCAGCTTGATTAAAGTCGTCTGCAGTCCCTTAATACTTACATCCTGCTATTGGCTCTTCAGATCCGAGACCTGGTCCCAGAGTCTCAGGCCTACATGGACCTCTTGGCCTTTGAGAGGAAACTGGATCAGACCATTGCCCGAAAGCGCATGGAGATTCAGGAGGCCATCAAGAAACCCATTATGGTATCCCTTTATGATTGCATTGTGAGAGTTTAAGAAAATTTCAGTCCAGTTGATTTGGCAACGTTCAAGTCTCATGAAAACAGTAACACTGGATTACATGAATCATTTCCTGTGAATCTCTTGTGTATAAGAAGGCAATATGATTTCAGCATGGGAATGCTGTGCTCTATTATTAACCGAAAACTACAGACCAACTGCTACAGACCATGAATAGTTTTCCGAAACCGTTAAGGATTATAACATTAAATTGTACTTATATGTTTTGTCAAAGAGCTTAAACCAGTTAATTGCTGTTTTAAAAAGTAGTTTTTTCATGGTTGATTTCTGTTTGAAAAAACACTTTCACTAATGTATCTGCTTGTTAATGTCTGTCGAACAGCAAAAACGCAAGCTGAGGATCTACATTTCCAACACATACACCCCCAGTAAGCCCGAGGGCGAGGAGGCAGAGAAGGTGTCCTCCTGGGAACTGAGAGTGGAGGGCAAACTTCTGGAGGAAGTACGTGAATATCGCAGGCATTACATCTGAATCTTCTCGCTCCATTTCACAATCGCCTCAGTGTGATCTGGCTCCAAGTATTTCAGTCTCTGTTGTTGTGTTTCTCAAAACTTCAGTCACTCAGCTCTGGTTGGCCTGTGTCCTTGGCTCAGACCACGCATCCAGATGTGTGTTTACAGCTTTCCCCACTCCACCCTACATCTCCTAACACACACATTCACACAAGCAAGCTCATGTTCTCTTTTGAAACAGGGAAGTGAAACCATTGGCCGTTACATACCATGAACCAACATGCCTCTCCTCCCTCCATCAATTCCAGCTCATTGTGTCATCTGGGGCCACAAGAAGGATTTTTTTTTTCCTGCTACATTTTCCCCTCTGCCTCATTGGTTTAGGCATGCGTAGGAGTCTTGCACGGAGTAAAAGAAAAAGAAGAGGGATATGAAGGAAGGAGTGAAAGGAGTCATGTTGTGTAAACAGACTTTGACAGGACTTGGGAGAGGGCGCAGTACAACAGCTTTTTCTAGTTGTCTGCACTTATGTGCTTCACCAGTCCCAGTGTGGTCAGAGCTGAACAATGCAGCTGCACAGCCTGACACAGCACAATAAGAACACATAGATGACAATCTTGTCGCTCTCTTTTCACACTCTTTTATGCTATCTGTCCTCTTAGTCCGGCAAGCAGAAGAGGAAGTTCTCATCTTTCTTCAAGAGCCTGGTGATAGAGCTTGATAAGGAGCTCTACGGACCTGACAACCACTTAGTCGAGGTATGACATAATGTCATGAGCGCTGGATGTGATACTTGTGAAATTTTAGTCACATTAACACCAAAATGCTCTGGTTTTGCTGTTGGTTCACCAGCACTGATCAAAAAGAGGAGTTCAGCTGGAATCAGTAAAACTTTGGAACGGATCCTTTCTGTGCATGTTTGACAGCAGGGGGAGGTGGGGGATCTGGAAGACATCTTTCAGTGTTAGTCCCACAAGCTTCTGTGAATTGTGTATGAATCCAACCAGTAGAGTTAGACCAACCTTTGTGGAAACCACAAGTGTTTCTAGCTACACTATAGTCAGATTCACATTTGAACAAATATTTTCTGTCATATCTGTCACACAAAAACAACTGTGGTGAAAGCAAGTATGCCAGTAAGTGCACCCTTTAATAAAACACTGAACCAGTATCAACTTGGAGCATTTGCTTGTGTGTGTCTTCTAGTAGATCTACTATCTGTATTTTATCTGTACACAGAGACAAGCCACAAGTAGGTTGGGAATGAAGAAGAGAGTAAACACTGGGCTGTGGAGGTGGTGGCTTATTTAAATGAATGCGTAGCTTTTGATAACATATCAGCTTTGATTTTGTTGTGCTTCTGTATTGATGCAAATAAAAAATCAGATCTGATATTTTTATCTTTTAGTGGCACAGAATGCCCACCACTCAGGAAACAGATGGTTTCCAGGTTAAAAGGCCTGGTGATGTGAATGTCAAATGCACATTACTGCTCATGCTCGACCACCAGGTATGTGTGTGTACACCAAAACAGGTCTGTCTTTGAGTGGTATAATCTGGTCAAACTGCTTTTCCACTAACTTTGTCTTTGTCTAAATGTTTTTCAGCCTCCTCAGTACAAACTGGACCCGCGGTTGGCTCGCCTGCTGGGGGTGCACACGCAGACGCGGGCCAGCATCATGCAAGCTCTCTGGCTTTACATCAAGAACAACAAGCTGCAGGATAGTCATGAGAAAGAATATATTAACTGCAACCGCTATTTCAGACAGGTAATGGAGTAGTTTTGTGGAGACACCATGCTACAAAAAGCCCCAAAAGCCATTTAATACACAAAAAAAGTATTAAATATTTTAAATAATTCATACACTTATTGGAAATGGAAAGTACTATGGTTTATAGCATCCTTATAGTCTATGATAATTTGTAATTTAAGGACGTGTTATTTATTTCAGTAATTAATAAATATGTGCACATTACCTATTATGTTCCCTAAATTAATAACTTGTTCAATCAAATTAAATATTTGTAGATGTGTAATATTTGTTGATTTAAATTAGCATGATGTAAGCATTGCTAATACTTACTGCACTCTGTGACTATATAACACTTCAAATGTACTGTTGAGATATATGAATTATATTAGTATTAGTATATTAAACAGAATAACACAAAACTTTCACTTTTAGCATATCAAACCTAATATGTTGCTAACCAAATGCTGTTCAGATCTTTGGCTGTCATCGGATGAGGTTCTCTGAGATTCCCATGAAACTGGCGGGTCTGCTGCAGCACCCTGATCCCATCATTATCAATCACATCATTAGGTAAAGTGATGTGCATAATTCTCCCTCTTTCTGTGTTTGTTTTACCTGAATTATGTAATGTCAGGGTCTCATTTATTCATTGAAAAGCAAATTAAGAATTTTAAAGAGTGCTTCAAAAGATTTACGTTTTGCTATGAACTTTCATTGTCAAGCATTAGCTTTTTTGAATTTTTTTTATTGAAAAAAATTTAGCTTTATCATTTGAGTTTTCAATACTCAGCACTGGTCTGTTGTTAAAAGTTTATAGTCAACAACACTTCTTTTATTACAGTCCAACCTCTGTCTTGCTGTCTTTGTGTCCTCCCTGAGCAGTGTGGACCCCACAGATCAGAAGAAGACAGCATGTTATGACATTGATGTGGAGGTGGACGACCCACTGAAGGGCCAAATGAACAGTTTCTTGTCATCTACAACGAACCAACAGGAAATCGCTGCACTGGAGATGAAGGTTAGGACTCCCAGTCTACCACCTATAGCTCACAAGAATTTTTAGCAGACTCTTAATAAAAGGACAAACTGTTTGTTATGGAGTGTAACAAGTTACTGTACTGGTTTTATTCACTGCAGATCCATGAGACAATTGAGTACATTAACCAACTGAAGACTGAGAGAGACTTTATGCTGAGCTTCAGCAATAATCCACAGGAGTTCATCCAGGACTGGCTTAAATCTCAGTGCAGAGATCTGAAGGTAAATATCTGTTATCCAGTTCTAGCTCTATGTACAGGTTTCACAACAGGAGACCTTATAGGAATATACACATAGGGTCTGATTTACTGAAGGTTTGCATGTATAAAAACGCACAAACTGATCTACTAAGGGTGCACACTGAGGACTGTGTCTTTCAGACGAACAACATGTCTGTCCAGTTGTCTAATTTTGGATCTGTTTTGACTGATTTGGAGCCAGTCACAGAAAGGAGCCACGCAATACAGTCCATGCCAAAACTTCTTGCATCCCTGCACTTCCTTGTGTCTAGGTCATTTCCGTGTACTGTAGCTGGTGCTGCTGGGGAGCGTTCTTTTCTATAAATACTGAGATTTTGTTGCTGTAGCACGTCAGCCAGAGGTTATTAGCCTCTTCCACTAACACCTTTAATTCCTCTGGATTGAATTTCCTCTTACGTTTACGCTTTTCATTCTCAAAACTTTTCATAACAGACACCAAGGAAACACCCTCATTTAAATACAACTGCCTCCACCATGTTTACACCTGTTGTCAGTTCTTAGTAGATCACCAGCAAAACACCCACCGACAAAACAAATCAGGCCTGTTGTTCAGTCTGCCAAGAACAGTTTAAGTTGTTTTTTTTAACAAAATATTTGTCAATAATTGGGCTTCATAGCTTTCTGAATATTTCTGAATCTATACTCAAACTTTTAACTTCGGTGCATCATTCAATTTATGGCAAATTCGGCATTGTTTGCTCAAAACTAGATGAAGATACTTCAGTGCCCTTGCAAACATGGACTCCTGTAGATCCTGTAGATAGTATGCTTGCTAAGTGAATTGAGAAACCATCAAGCCTTTCAGTGCTGCTAAAATATATAAGCATCATTCGACTTTTTAAAAAGATTGTTTACTGTATTAAGTAAATCTGTTCTTCCACGTGTTTTCAGTTGATGACAGATGTGACAGGAAACCCAGAGGAGGAGAGGAGGACTGAGTTCTACCAGGCTCCCTGGGTACCAGAGGCAGTGGGAAGATATGTTTTCTCCAAAGTAAGAAATTACTGAGTCACTGCTAAACAATGTGCTTGTTTGATACATGTTTTATTGTAAGGTTCCAGTAAAGTGGTGTAGTTTTAATTTGCAGTGACACTGTCATTTTTGTTTCAGGTGCAGCAGAGAAGACAAGAGTTGGAGCAGGTTTTGGGTATTCGACTCACTTAGAGGGGTCACAGTCAGAAAAGCCATTCTCATGTACAAGATGCAAGATACCAGCTTGTAAGTTTGATACATATCCTTGTCATAATTGTAAAATCAACAACGTATATGGGACCAAAAGTGGTGATTTATATGTTTATAATATGTTTGTCTTACATTGTTCTATTCAAATTATCTCTGCTTTTCTTTGCTTTGCAATATGTTTTGTTCATGGTACAATATGCTTAACACATGTTAAGCATTGGTGCTGTCTGAGTGTTTTTTACCGTCACATTGTGTGTTATTTTGGAAAAAAAAGTGTGTTAGCTTTCACATTTAAAGCCATAACTTTTAGATAGGAACAATACCTGATGCCTGATAATATCTCAATAAATTACGACTTGGGCATGGCAGCATACTGTTTTTTTATAATATAAAATTGTGTTCCTGAAAATAAAGGAGTTGACTTACATAGGAACTAATGCGCATTTGATGCCAACAGTAATTGTATAGGTTTTGGTGCTGTTTTTCATGGGTGGATGTATTGTTTGAAATTAAACATTTCTTTGTTATGTGAGAAACTAGCATTTCCTGGAAAGCTCTACTCTGGGAAAGGATTGAGCTCTTTGTTTGTATAAGGACAGGAATCCTATGTGTTCAGCTGTAATTCAATAGCTCTTTTTTTCTATTTCTTGAATGTTTACATACTGTTTTCATTATTGGGGTTTTCCATTGTTTTAATGCCAGAAATAGGAACTGTGGCAGGCTCTTTGGATTAATGACCTCTGTGTTTAAGATCCATACCTCCCAGGAAGCTTAACCGGTATTAATAGTATAGGAATACAATTGTAGTGTGTCAATTAAACAATGCAACGACTTGTTGTGTACAGCTTATGGTTTCATAATACACCTTTTCTTTGAAATGCTGTTTTGTTAAGGTCTGATATGCAAAGATGTCCAGAATTTGTTTAAACATTCCATGTTAACAGATATTTCTGTGCATTTGAGAACTGTTGTGTGTACAAGTGTTTTTGTACAGCTTCTTTGTAAAATGTTTGCATGTTGTGTATCAATCAAAGGCTTTATCTTTTATACATTTGGAGTATTTTTACAATAAATGTACTTAATCTTTTTTGCTATACTGTCTTTTTATAAGTCTACACTGTATTACAAAATTACATACATTATATTGAAAGTAATAGCTATGTTACTGATAACGTTTTTAGCTGTTTCTGTGTCCATATAACATTTTATTCTGAAAAATGCAGTGTTATCTTTTTTATTATTCTTTTTACTATTAAAGGTCTCTATTTATGCTATACATTAGAAGAACAGAAGTCATGCCATACGTGTGCATGCTAGGGCAGGTTGAAGAGCCTCTGAGAGCAGCCATTTCAACAGGTATGGCTGGTGTTATATCAAAGAGCGTGGCCGTGTTTATACCACTCCTCAAGTAACGGCTAAGCCAAACACATCCTGCACTCACAGGTCTGTGTCTCAGCTTGTTACAAAGCAGCCAGAGTTGTCCAAAGTCTAAGACTGTACTACATATGTTGGTAAATGGTACGTTTATGAGTAGATAAGATTATGTTATATGAGAAGTTGTACAAAATGATGTACAAAAACCCAATAGGCAAATACTTGTCTTAAAAAGAAGTAGAAGTACCACTTCAAAATTAGTAAGTACATGCTCTAAAATTTAATATTCAAAAATGTCATTAACAAAACAATGAACACAAATGAATTTAAGCTGTTCATAACATAAGTGTACAAGTCTAGTCCAGATTTAATAAACAAACTTTCAAATTTGAAAAATATGACATAAAATTAGAATTAATAAAAAAATAAGAGCCAAAGATCTCAGTTACCTAGAGACCTAGTGTGGACCAAAAAGAACACAACTGGTAAAGATTGGGCTAATTTTGACCCTTTATGTATTGAAAGGTGGATACTAGTTATTTACTAGTAAGAACACATGTCAAATAAATGTTTTCCTCTGGATTGTAGTGGAGGAAAGGTTAAAGTAATATAAAATGGAAATACTCCAGTAAAGTATAATTACCTCAAACTGTACTTAATTACAGTTCTTGAGTGAATGTAATTAGTTACTCATCAATTCTACTTTTAAGAAATAACACTTCATTGACGTTGTAAAAACATAAGTTGTACTTTTTAAAAAGTACCCTAGGTGGCGATGTGAGCGTGTACTTCATAAAAGTAGAAGAAGAAGTTTTCCGGAAATGCGCCGGTTTTCAAGCGGAAGCAGAAATTCCAAGATGGAGGTGGACGGTGTTGATCATGTAGGTGTTTCTTTCTGCCGTTTTGTTGTTTTTACTGGTATATTATCAGAAACTCGTTAATGTGACTTTAAGAGTCGATTGTTTCTTTAAACCAGCTGTGAGATCGAATGATTGTGCGACTGTGATCTAAATACTGAAATATTACTTCATTCAAAACAGTGAATGTGTAGTATGCAGCCGCTTTGCTGTCTCATTGTAGCCTGTTAGCTACAAAACTGGCTAGCTAAAGCTCAATTGTCAATGGTAGGTTTAGTTACGAAATGTTAGGTACTCTGTACGTCGACAACACTCCCCGCTGTTTTTATGTTTAGATTACAGAGTGGTTACTAATTATAATATAAAAGAAATACGTTAATTTGAGGATCTCAAAGCGTTAAGTCATCTGTCAGTTCGAGTTAGCCAGCACTAGCTAACAGTCTTAGCCAGTTAAGTAGAAAATAAACTATTAATCTAGGAAGTTGTAGACAAGAATGGAAATGGTTTACTTGATCACTTTGATTCTTTGTCGCATTAACTTCTGAAAAATGACATTTTGCAAACGAAAAAATTGGCTATCTTAATTTGTCAATGCTAACCAGAATTGATAAGTTGTCAGTTTTCATAGATAATAACGTTTATTGTTAATGTAATTTGGTATCATTTTGAAAAGTCTTTAAATTATTTAACTGGGTAAACAGTAGACCAAATGAAATTTTATCAAAGGATGCTTAGTTAATTGTTGTTTAACTTAAGTTGTTTTTATTTATCAAAAAAAAATCCCAAATTTTGTATGCTTTTAACTTATCAAATGTGAGCATTTGCATTGTTAATTAGCTATCTAACTACAGTAACTACAAAATTTGAACACTTTGCATACCAAAAGATAACCTGACCTTAATATTCATCAGATAAAAATAAGTTATCAGTTACAGCCCTACCTTATGTTATGTTAAAGTTGGTTATTTTGTCCTTGGACAGATGGAGATGGGGGAGAGTAAAGGTGGCTCAGGTCTCCAGCAGTACTACCTGTCTAAGGTAGAAGAGTTGCAGGTGAGATAATAACATATTTGCATATTACTCAAGACTTTACAACTCCAATTTACCTACCAATACTGAACCAATGTTTCTCTACAGCTGACAGTTAATGAAAAGAGTCAGAATCTCAGACGTCTGCAGGCACAGAGAAATGAGCTCAATGCCAAAGGTATGTATCACAAAATCTAAGTTATTGATTCAAATGAAACAGACAAACCTTACCTATCTGTAGAAATATTAAAGTTCTATTTTTCATCTTTTCTTAGTACGTCTCCTTCGTGAGGAGCTGCAGTTACTACAGGAGCAGGGTTCCTACGTAGGAGAAGTGGTCAGGGTCATGGACAAAAAGAAAGTCCTGGTCAAGGTACACAGTGTGCTTGTTTTTCACCGCAGTATAATTTGATCACTGGTTGACAGTTTAAGTTAATATCTCTCTATAATTTTCAGGTGCATCCAGAAGGAAAATTTGTTGTGGATGTGGACAAGAACATTGACATCAATGATGTAAGTTATTAATTATACATAAATTGTCATCTTTGTAGTGGTTGCAAGTCAGAGTACTTCAGTTTTTTTTATTTACAGTAACTTATAGTAAAACTACAACT
Organism: Sandelia bainsii; assembly: GCA_032362345.1. NCBI lineage: Eukaryota > Metazoa > Chordata > Actinopteri > Anabantiformes > Anabantidae > Sandelia > Sandelia bainsii. The sequence goes on from JAUMHL010000012.1 coordinate 9,832,826, forward strand.
ACAGTAAACACAATATGCAAACAAACATTATGTCTTTAACTGAATATCAAATTGCACAAGCCATGTTTCATGTTAGGAAACGTGAAACCTAAAATCCATCTCTTTGTCACTTCGGCACCAGGTGACACCAAATTGTCGTGTAGCTCTGCGTAATGACAGCTACACCCTGCACAAGATCCTGCCCAACAAGGTGGATCCCCTGGTATCCCTCATGATGGTAGAGAAGGTGCCAGACTCTACCTATGAAATGATTGGTGGCTTGGATAAGCAGATCAAGGAGATCAAGGAAGTCATCGAGCTGCCTGTGAAGCACCCAGAGCTTTTTGAGGCTTTAGGCATTGCACAGCCCAAGGTGGGTGGTTGGCAGGAGTGTGGATGATGTACAAGACATTTTTATTCAGATTTTGTTCATCATATCGATTTTTAAAAGGTCACTAGGACTCATAAAACATGTAACACTCCTTAAGATAATGGCCAATTTCTATTGTCAACCATCTAAAAATAAATTGTTTTAGGTTTGTCTTGCTTGACAAGCAGCAGTTAACAGTTACTCTGCTGATTTATCTTCTCAATCCTTGAGTCTCTGAAACATCAAACAATTATGAGAAATGCTCATTACAGTTTGCTGTTTCGCATGTCTTGATTTGGCTGCCTAACAGTCCAAAGCCTAAGGATCAGTTTGCAATGACATAAAATAAAGAAAACAGATTTGAAAACCTGCAGAGGTTTCTGCATTGTTGCTTGAAAAGTGACTGAAATAACTAGTTGTTGGATGTTTTCGCCACCTGTCAGTGTCTAGTTATTTATTTATGCTATTTATGATTTCTATTTGTGTTTTCAGGGTGTGCTGCTGTACGGTCCCCCAGGTACAGGGAAGACACTGCTGGCAAGAGCTGTGGCCCACCACACTGATTGTACCTTTATCAGGGTGTCTGGCTCTGAGCTGGTCCAGAAGTTCATCGGAGAGGGTGAGATCCTTTGTCTCTTAACACCCATCAAATCCATTTCTGTTCTTTATTCATTATTATCAAACCTATCTGGTGGTGTAACCTTAATGCATGTGTGTCTTGCACCAGGTGCCCGTATGGTGCGCGAGCTGTTTGTCATGGCTAGAGAACACGCTCCCTCCATCATCTTCATGGACGAGATTGACTCAATCGGCTCATCTCGCCTGGAGGGAGGCTCAGGTGGTGACAGTGAGGTGCAGAGAACAATGTTGGAGCTGCTTAATCAGCTGGATGGCTTCGAGGCCACCAAGAACATCAAGGTATCACACACAGTCAACTGAATTTATTTGATAGGCATTATTCATACATATAGTAATGTTTCCTTGGTAAAACTTTACTTACTTACTCTACAACCCTCAGTGTATCGTTTATAATCATTACACCTCCTACAAAGACATTTTATAGAATTCCAATTGGTGTGTTGTTCATTTATTTATACTTTCATTGAGTTAAGGATGCTTCACAGCAGGAGTTAAACTTGTTGAGAGCTACATTATTAAACACTTAAAGGCCTTATTGTGGTTTACAACTACATTAGTGGTATCTTTATAAGCTTCTATGAATGCTAAACACATGTAAAATGTTGCTATTTCTTTTAACCTTATACCTGTTCTCAGTTTAAAGTACACATTTATTACCAGTGTTTACTTGTGTGCCTCATCCAAGTACTCATAACTATAAACAGTTTAATAAAAACAAGTTTAAGTAAAATTCATTTTCTTCATCACTGCAGGTCATTATGGCCACAAACCGTATCGACATCCTGGACTCTGCTTTGCTCAGGCCAGGCAGAATTGACAGGAAGATTGAGTTTCCCCCTCCAAATGAAGAGGTAGGTACTTGCATAAAGAGATGTAAAGTGTATATATGTGAGTATATAGAAATAAAATATGCTCAGACACTCACAATGTGCTGTGGGTTTTTTTTGTATTTAAGCATGTTTTCTATTCCACAACATTAGGCTCGTCTGGACATCCTGAAGATCCACTCCAGGAAGATGAACCTGACACGTGGCATTAACCTGCGAAAGATTGCAGAGCTGATGCCTGGAGCCTCTGGTGCTGAGGTTAAGGTGAGAATTAGCTCAATCTGTGGCAGCAGTTGGTTGTCAAATGGAGAAGTACACAATCAAATTTCTGGGTATGTGTATTTTTAGGGTGTTTGCACAGAAGCAGGCATGTACGCTCTGAGAGAAAGGAGAGTTCATGTTACCCAGGAGGACTTTGAGATGGCTGTGGCAAAGGTTAATAGAATAACGCTAATCCCACACCTCAATTTTTAATGTCACATTACCATCAGTACCTGTTTATTAAAACTGTTCCCCATTCTCTTCACCAGGTGATGCAGAAAGACAGCGAGAAGAACATGTCGATCAAGAAGCTGTGGAAGTAAAGGGTCTTGTGTAGTCTTGCACACAATGCAACCACATATGTATATTTTTCTTCTTTTTGTTTATGATTTGGTTTGTAATAGTTGCCTAAGTCATTCTAAAGTAAATGGTTTCCCCAGTAAATACTAGATGGCTCATGTGCTTTTTTTAAATTAAAACAAATGCGCTGATATAGTAGTGCCAAGAGATAATTAAACATGTTTCTCGTTTTTAATTCAGACTTTTGTCAGAGCCACGGCAGGTAGCAATAACATCAGTATAGTTTACAGCATGATCAGATGGTTTGTAGATTTATTCATTTTACAATACATATTTGATATGGCACTTCACATTCTAGCTGCTATTATAGTAGACATCTTACATAATTGATCATACAGTGCAGACCTGTAACTACAGCTTGCTTTAGGATCATGTACCACATGCTTGTTAGAGCTGTTACGCTGCCACCGTACTGTTAAGATATACAGTATATACCATGTCAGCTGTCATTTTACACAGGAATATGAGTCTAGCTTGACTCAGCTCGCTCAGCTATCACAAACCTGTATCTGTGGAATGGTTTATATGGCAGTAAACACTGGGTCAATGCAAACACTTGTCTGGAAGCTCTCTGCAGATGTATGTCCTCACACAGCAGTCCACTTTTTGACTTTGAAGGAGTCATGCTGACATAGGCAGGCTAGCTCCTCACCCAGGACACAGGCACCCACTGTAGCTCTATCTGCACCCTCTCCAGTAAGACTTGAAGTTCTGCTAAGGCACTGACTGGGTCCTCCTTCACCAAGACGTAGTCCACCCAATGGCCGTAACGCTGGTCCATCCGCTCTGCTGACTGCTTCATTTCTAATAGGTCTTCCTCCTGTTAAAAAGGAAAGAGAGTTGAGCATGCACAGATGGAAACTTACATTTATTAAGGTGCATTTCTTCAGGAAAACCTGTGTTTAGCCACCCTTTATCATGAAGGTTTTATTGTAACTCACTGTGATCCCTAAGCTGAGTGAGGAAGAGGAGCCAAGGTGTTTTTTTTGACTATCGTAGATGCGAGGCCGTACAAAGATGATGTATGGCTTGAACTCAGTGGTCCGTAAAATTTTCAGTGCCTAAATGTGGTAGGGGAAAAAAAGATTCATCACTTTCACCAAGCAGCTGAATAAAGCATAAAATATTTGTTACTTCACAAAAGAAAGTTCTTTTACCATCACTTTTAGATTGAGTCTGTCATTCTGTGTGACATTTGAAGGCCCCCTTTCAGTTCAGCATGAACAGTTCTGTAGTAGACTGAATCCAGGCTTGTGCTTTCAATAATAATAATTTCTGCTGTGTGAGCTGCAATAATCTCAGTGTGATACGAAAAATAGCTGACAATCTACACAGATTTCAAATACAGTATTTTATATCTCACCTTATGTCTGTACATGTTGCTGTACTAGTCACAAAGACAAGTTCTTGCACATTTACTAAATTAAATCTATGGGTACTTCAATGAAACTGCAGTAAAGCTATTGACATGACAGTGCTGTGATTTCAGTACTAACCTCAGGTTGCACATCCACCAGACAAACTTTGTTTTGATCCAAAATTCTGTGAATGGACTCCAAACTGGTGCCGTACAGATTATCTTTATACTCCCCATATTCAATAAACCTGCACAAACACAGCACCATCATGAATTATTCAGAATAAAACTTAAAAAAATATGCACTGACAGAGCTTTGGAAGACTTCAAACACTTTCTTATGGTCTGCGTCATTCATAGGTATAAATGAAATAATTTGTCACACTTACTTGCCATTGTGGATGTCTGCCTCAAAAGCTGCTTTAGTGATGAAGTGGTATTCCACTCCTTCTCTTTCATGACACTTCCTGGCTCGAGTAGTGTCTTCGGGATGCATGATCAGATGCAGCCAAGGAGGGAAAAAAGTAAAAAAACTGAGTCTCTATGCTTTGGGGGTCTGTCCGTGTTTGTGTAGTTTAGTATGCGTAGTTATTATGTCATCGTCAAAGCTGCAATGTAAAATTAATGACAATATTGTCCACTCCGAAAGAGAAGAGCATCATACTTTCACTCATGAGTAATGTGCACCAGGGATGAGAAAAACCACTTAATCCATCGTGCTCAAATGAAGAATGGTCATAGCTGTTGCACATATTTCAACGTTATAAGTGATTTGTTTTAGTGAAGCTTTGCATGAAAATCATCCAGGATTACAAAATTTGCCAACACCATTACTGTAAAGCATTACAAATAAATAATCAGGTTAAAGCCACAGCACCATATATATCTACAGAAACACTGTTTGAATTTTATAGGTATGTGCAATGTAAAAAAGAAAAACGTTTAAAACAGCAGATAGACTCACGAGGCACAGCCAAACCATATTGTCGAGGATTCTCAGCGATCACCTTCTGTTTGAGTTCAGTGATCCGGGCTCCCAGGGAACCTGTGATGACAGAACAGACAGTATTTTATTTAGATATTTTAGAAGACTAGCCAGATTTTGTAATTTATAGCATGTGTATTGATTTCAGTGTCAGAAAACCTACAGTGGATCCTACCTATCAATACTATAAGGCGAGGCCTTTCACCAGGACGCGGCAGATATTGTGTTACTTCCTCATAAATCAGAAAGTCTGTGTGATTTGCATCAGGAGTGTGCGGTTCTGATGATGAACCCTGGCAATCCTTCCTGAGGCGGAAACTTCTGCGCAGGCTGGCTGTAGTCAAAGACAGAGTGCTGATGTAAGATCGACAGAGATCCACGCCATGTAATAAAACCCTCCACAAGACTATTACAGATCACACTGTCACTTTGAAACCATGACACTGACAAACATGTTACAAGTTCATTAAAGAACAAATATCTTTCAAATCTGTATATCTTGCCCTCCCTAAATAAAATCTATATCCCATCCCATCCATCATACAACACAAACACTGTAGAAATCAATAAGAGTACCTGAGTAAAAATCCCATGAGAAAGCATGGCCACAGAAGGCAGGAGCTGCCTTACTCTTGGGAGAAACTACAGCTCATATTAGACCATTTATTCAACCAGCTTACTGTAAATCTCATCAACAGAATAGAAGCCATGCATGCTGCATCTGACTCTTCAAACACAAACAATGCACCTTTAGCTTTTGGCATGGTGAAGAGACAACATTTGTGTAGCACAAATGAGATAAATGAGATAAATGAGCTGCCATGACGCGCGTCAAAGACAGTTTGAGGCACAAAAGCCTGTCAGAGTAAGAAGCACATATTCAAATAATGTGCTGGGCTTTTTTCTATGGAGTGAGGGCATGAAAATACACCCACAACAATCACACTGCCACTTATCAATTCCTAGCACAAAAGCAGTTGAAGCAGAAAGTCCATTTTCAACCTGTACAGTTTTCACATTATTGTCCAATTACAAGTGCAGCACAAGTGTTTAATCAGGTAGGCAGATACACTGGCCTGTACTTTCACAGATAATGAACATTGTCCATCATCCAATATCTCATCCAATCAGAAAAAGGAAATGTAGTACATTACAGTAAGACAGTTTTACCACCAGTTTTTTTCAAAGTGACAGAAATCCAAATCTAGAATCCAATAAAAACTAAAACCTGTGATTTTCCAATTTGGTTGAACCTTCATTTATCTGAGACATGTACAAAGTAAAGATTTTTTGTGTTTTTACTGACCAGCTTAATTGTGTATTGCAAATATAAGCAAATTTAAAGATTGACGCCTGGAACACACTTTAAATAGTTGAGACGGAGGCAAAAAAAAGAGTCAATAAATAAACTAAAAAGATTATAAAATATTCAAGTAACTGTTCTAGATGATTCCAAAATTAACAGGTTAACTAAACAGGTGAACTAAACAGTTGATAAAACAAGCATACAACAGGCGACACTGCATGAGAAACCGTCATTCTATCATGATGAACATACCCGATAGACTGTAAATAGTCACACAGGTTCTGGAGTCATCAGTTAACACCCTTCACCACAGCATCCAGAAATGCAAGCTGAAATTCTGAGTTCATGTCAGATGGACTGAAGTACAGTGAAAATGTGTACTGTGGTCCACATTTCAGCTCGTTTTTTTGGCACAAACCAACATCGGGTTCTCTGTGCCAAAGGTGATAAAGCACATCCAGACTGTTAGGAAAAGATGCATCTAGCAGCTGATGAAAGTGCATCAAAGCTCACACCATGGGGGACTCGCATATGTGTGAAGGCACCAGCGACGCAGAGGCGCATGCGTACTGGGATCTCAGAAGGACATATGCTGCCATCAAGGCAAAGTCTTTTCCTGGGCACTCAGTGGATATTTCAGCTAAATTGCCATTTAAACAACTGCAGCAATTTTTTATCTTCAGTTCCCAAAGATCAAAAAGTGACGTAACACAGTGGATGTCTTTTTGAAGTGTTCTTCAAGCTCTAAATTTGCTTTTATTGACAAAATACAATTGAGTTGATATTGAGTTGATCAGTGAAAACACTGAAAATCTTTTCTCCGTGCTTGTGTCAGATTAATAAAGGTTGAAGCAAATTAACAAGTGCGACATTTTAGAAAAAGTCACAACTTTTCTGGAATGGGGTTTGTATATTAATATTAGTACTTTCCTAAATGAATCCAAGACATAATTTGCACTGAACAAACAGAAGAGATTACATTTAACCACAGACTAAAATATGTAGAATGTTCTTGTATCAAACACACAATTTCATATTTGAAGTTAGAGAAAAAAAAAAACTGGGACATGATTGAATCTGAAGTTGTGTAGTTGTACAAATTTGGTCAGAATCTGTATGATTGACAATGATGTTAAATAAAGTTCAGGTTAAAATGGATTTGGTAATGCAGCTTTGGTAATCAGCTTTCGGCAGCTCCCACACAACAAACTGAGAGAAGCAAAATCACATTAAAATCAGGCAGTGAGGAAACCTCAAGTACAAACTGATCAGATTGTTAACTGGGCTGTGAGGACATCAGTAGATCGATCAGGTGTGGGAGAACACACTTGGTCAGCTGTTATTTGGCCTTAACCAACCAATAAAGTCCAAAGTAATCCACTACAAAACCTCAAGTAATATTTAGAGTTTCAAAAAGAAGGGATGATTGGATTAGCAAACAGATTTAGCAGAAATGTGATGTTGCAGTTTAGTATGAACTCACTGATCGTGCCTTCTCACCTATGTCTTTTCCATTCACAGCACCATCACGGTCACAGTCTTCTGCAGGATGGTAAACAGGAAGAGAAAACAGGATAAGAGGTGCGAGGAGTGGTGGATGTTGAGGGTAATTTCACATCAGAACACAGCGGGTTTAGTACAGTTAACTACTAGGGAAGGATCTGTGGGCATAAAAGTGACTATAAAAGGAAAAAAAAGGAGGGAAAGTGCACTAGAATCTGTGTTTTGGGACGTGTAGTGAGTCCATGAATGAGAGATGAGCTCTAACATGAGGGTTTGTCTACATACCTCTCTCAGCACGATCATCTGAGGTTAGCAATGCAAGGAATAACACAGTATCACTGTAGAGAGTGACAGAGTATTACAATAAACTACACTATCAAACGTTTGTTGTGTAAATGTAGAATGTAAAGGTGCGCTTAGAAATCCATCAATCAGTATACAAATCTTTAGAGGATAAGGGGTTTTCTACTCATTTAACGCTTTTTTTTAATAACACTGCAGCATTACGTCTACATCTTTTTTTTTTAGAGTAGGGACTTGAAGAGTTTACCTTTGATGCAGCTAGAAGATATTTAGATGTAAGGCTTAACCTCCTATTGTTTAAAAGAAATACACTTTTATTTTACCTTTTACAATTGGATTAAGAATTGAAACCATGGATTACGTATTTTTTCACAGATTAACATCAGATCCCCTTTTCTCCTTACATAATCCCTCTTTCTGTATCTCCTTGACTAGATTAAATTTGACCTGGAATAGAAACTGTATCTGCAGATTAAAGCTTCTTGTACATTTATGGTTGTAAGGTTAGGGAAGAGCATTTGTCATGGCAAAAGGAAAACAGGCTTACATGCAGGAGCTTTGGCAGACACTGGAGTAGGGAGCGAACCCATTTTCATCCTGTATCTCAGGCGCCTTAGAAGAAAACAACATATTTTCCATTTGTTTTATTTGAAAATGACAACTACTATATATTTGACAGTTGAGTTTAATATACTACCTATCCTGGAACTGTGTGGACGGGATGAGGGCAGCACGCAGGTTACAGTCACCCACCCTCTTGGCCTGCCACCAGGTGGCATCCTCTTGGCTCACCACCTGAAGAATGTCCCCCCTTTTAAAAGGAAGTCCTGCCTCTTGGCACGGCGTGGCCTTGTCCTCAAAGGGTGTGTAGTCAAACAAAGCTCGAAGATAGACCTGTTTGTCGTTTTCACAAAAATCTTCAGTACTATTATTCTAGAGCTCTGATCTATGTAGCTTGTTTAATCCATCCATCAGTGTTTTGCTGACTGTCCAGTTTGAAGACGTGTTAGTAGACGTCATTAGTAATTACTGTAAAACATTTCTGGGAAGTACTGATAGAAAACTACTTTGTCAACAAAGGCAAAAAAACAAACAAAAAGGTTCCCAGAAAGTTGCAGACCAACCTTTCAATGTAGTAAAGATCTTACCTGTCAAAATGTGTTTTTGTATGACATAAAATGTCAAAATATTAATAAATTCATGCATTTTCACATCTTATCATCCTTGCCTTGATATTCCTTGATTCCTTTCAGCCTTTGGCTCTTAATACTCTGACACAGGTATTAAATTGTGTTCTCTGAGATATAAAAAATGCCTTTAAAAGTTTAAAAGTAAACTGACGTTGTGTACACAGCACAAACCCTGCTTATATTGAATGGATGGATATGACAGCAGTATCAATTTTCTAATAACTCAGCTGGAAACCAAATAAGCTTATTTCCAAAAATAAAGTCAAATCCTTTAATACATTTATCAAGAGATCAATTCTGCTGTTCCCATTGAGATTATCCTTAAATGCCAGTCATTGATAAAAAAAATGACAATAAAATTCTCAATTGGCAAATTATTAAAAACATACTTTTTAGAGGAATAGGTTGCTGCTGACTCTTTCTGAAGCAAACTGTACATTTAGACACAAAGTTCTCACCCTGCTTTCCTTCAGTTTGTCATCTTCAACAACAGCTGGGATGATTTTCAGGGTGATGGAGCCTTGTGACTGGGACTGATCAAAAACATTAGAGCATTATAGTTATCCCATGTATTCATAGTAATCATTGGTGTATAATCACACAGTATCTGAACTAATACTGCCACATGACAAAGCTTCTTTCCTCACCAGAATCTGACTAATTTCATCTGGCCTTTTGTGGGTTATCAGGTTTCCATTGACTTCTCGAAGCTCATCCCCTACATGCACCAGACCTGGAAACACGAACAACACACACCCACAAAACAAGTTTACTGAAAACAGATTTATTGGCCAAAGAAAATCAAGCAAATGCAAGTCCGTGTATGAGTAGTACCACTAAGAGTATTTTTAGAGTATGAGCAGCTCAGATGTTAACAATAATTTTCTATTGGCATGAAGTCCTAACCTCTCCATGGCAACAGCCATGAGCAACCCTTTTTGTAATCTCAAAATATGCAATCTCGTGGCACTAATCCCAAGGATTTGATCTCTGTAAACAGTTCATGGGGTTACACAACATAATCTCACTTCTCTGTCAGTATATTAGTAGTGATAAGAAAGTCCTCTATGATGGGGACTTGTACATATAAAAGGAACAGAGGTGAATTTGTGTCCACAGTCAGATTATTTTCTTACAGAGCTTTGCTGCAGCCAGACACTTTTTCACAGATAACAAAAAATACAACTGACATTTGAATTATGATTTATGTTGTATAAATAGTTTGTCTCACCACTGCGGTCAGCTGCCCCTCCCCTCATGATTCTGGCCACAATTACAGCTCCTGTCACTTCATCTCTCCGAATAGTTGCTCCCTGGTGGAACAGACCCAACAATAAACCAGATCTCGAAACACAGAGCCAATCTTCAGTTCACTGAGCTGATAAGAGTCCTCTGATTGACGGTAAAAGCTGCTCCTCATGCTCAGTGGCTTTTGTTGGAACAATCATCTTTTAGAATAAATGTCAAACCCTGTTTGACTGGAGAATCTGAACATCCCTGGTTTGAGTTCAGCTGGGGACCTTTGTTGTATGTCACACCCGTTATATCAACTAAGGCTAAATACCAAAAGATATCTTTACAGAAGTGGTATTTATAGAATCATAAATTGACACACACTCACACCCTGGAGCTTAAGTCTCAAAGTCTAAATTTATTGTATTTATTTGTATAGCCACTAAAGCTAAAGGAAAGTGCAGATTTTTCCATGTCTTCAGGTCTGAAGTCTCTCACCAGTGGCTCTTTGTTCTTTACCAGACGGACAATCTTCACCGACTCCTCCTCCAGGTCGTCATCGAGATCGTCTGGCAGCGGTGGAAGCACTGGGTCAAAGTTCTTTTGGGCCACTGTGTCGTGGGCTGACAGCACCGCCTGCATGAGCCATTTACAAAATGATACAGAAAAATGCACATACAAGTAAAATGAGCACCAATGGACATGAAAGGAAAATACAAATGATACCATGATACCAGAGAGAAACTATGGAAAGTGAAGTGTTTAAAAAAAAACATGTCATTCACCAGCTGGTTTATAAATGAACATTCTGGTTTCACAGCCATCATGTCTCGACAGAAAGCCAATAAGCTGAACATAATCACTTGATAAGAGTAATTAAGCAGTCGTGTCTGCATATGAGGGAACCAGTGAGGGCACAGACAGCTCTGATGCTGGTGTTATGTAGGAGATGATTAACAAATTCATGATGAGCAAATTCAGAGTAACTTAAGGTAAAAAGTACTAACAACCAGCAGCAAGCATTTACTGATGTATGCATGTGTAATAAAATACACAAAATGTGTGTGTGTGTGTTTACCTTGAGGTGAGGAGTGCTCAGCAGGAGAAGCAGTTCGCGCTCGTCCTCCTCCAGCGGCCCATTCTGAAGCTCTTCTGCCAGCTTTGAATCAGAAAATCACTGCTTACAATATTTAGAAATATTTTAAGCAGAGTACATATCACTTTATAAAATGACTTGATTGCAGTACATGTTTATTTAAACTAAATTAAATTATTCATCTTAAGATTGACATTTAAATGCTACAAAAGATGCACCTACATCTTCTGCCAGAGAGGAGGCGCTGTGCAGAATAGGAGTTGGGTTCTGTTTCTCATACTGCTTCAGTTTGTCATGGATCTGTGATGTGCAACCAATCAAAAAACATTTACTTCTCGTACAAAGGCAGAAAGAAAAACAGGTATTTTAAACAATATTAAATTTGATGCTCTTGATAACATAAATGTACACGTCTAGTCCAGATTTGTTTGACTAAATTATGGCAAAAAAGTATAGTAATGAATAAAGACAAAGAACTGTGTTACTATTGAGATTTGATGTATAACAAAAACAGCAGCTGGTAAAAGTGGAGCTGATTTTAACCACTTTATGTACTGACAGAGTAATTTATAATAATAATTGACTAGATGTATTATCTGCAAAAGTAACTAGTAGCTAAAGCTGTCAAAAAATGTAGTGGAGTAAAAAGTGCAATAATTCCCTCTCATTTGTAGTGGCTTAAAAAAGTCGCATAAAATGAAAAAACTAATACAAGTACCTCAAAATTTTATTTTAGTACAGAACATGAGTAAATATACTTAGTTATTAACTACCTTGTTTTTCTTTTACACAATACTGCACCTGTATATAGTGTTTAATTTATGAATAGTTTTGGTAAGGCAGTGTTAATGATATTGTTGCATTGCAGCAACCATGATAACCATTGATAAGAATTTTTTGTTCTGAGTGTTTTGTTCTGAACGGTAAAAAAGTACAGTGTGTGGCTGGAATTCCCTTTTTCCGATATGATTTCCAGACCCTGGTTAAGCCAGAAATCACAAATGACAAGACATCAATTTTGAGATATACATTATACCTTCATCAGGTAACCAAGGCTTTTCTCACTGAAGACATCTTTGAGGAAGACCAGGTCGTCCTTATGGTTGGCATCAGGGTGAAGCTGAGAGGTGAGCAGGGCTAAAGTCTCATGCAGCCCTACTTATCAATAAACCAGGAGATGTTTAAATAATCTGTTCAAACACCAATTTTATATCATGAATTATTAAAATTAGGGCACTGTCGATACAGAATCATTGTTACAGCAATTAAATAAACAGTTTTTTCACGTTTCATGTGAACATACTGGAAATATTTTGTTTGATGTTTTATTTTGTTTGTTGAGGTAGCATAACAGGATAAACAAGGATAATCAAGAAAATCTCTTCTGATACTGGTTTGGTACCAGTGTCACTTACAATAAAAACCCTATTATAATTGCTTATTGTGTCTTTGTTTAACCTCCACTAGTATATGCTTTATATATAACCACATACATTTTTATAGGCATCAGACAGAATAAACAAGTAGCTTGAACATATGTTTGGCTGTACCTGTGTTTGCAGACACAATGGGCATGGCTTAAATCATCCAATGGAGGCAGGAGGTTGCAGAGAGGGGGAGAACAGGGAGAGAGGGAAAACAAAGGTGATCAATTAATGTTCTCTTTTCTGTTTTCTTCTGTTCCTGGTTGTGATGAAAACTGACAAACACTAAACTGAGAACAAAAACAAAAATATCCAGAAACTCCATATTATAGCAGAATCCTAGGTCTACTTTAATTGAGAAATAATTTCTTGATTTCTTCATTAGAAACACATAAACTTCCATTGCTACGCGGATGACACCCAGCTATATTTATCTATGAAACCAGATGAAACAAATCAATTAGTAAA
>JAUMHL010000012.1:9846226-9857357 GCA_032362345.1 Sandelia bainsii
TGTAAAGTGCCTTGAGATGACCTTTGTTATGATTTGGCGCTATACAAATAAAGATGAATTGAATTGAATTGAATTCTTCATTCTTTATTTCCCAGAATTATCAGAAACTATACAGCCTTAAAAAAACAAGGGTATGGTTCTTTTAATTTCCTGACTTTGAAACACATTACAGATAACAAGATGAATCATTTCCCTGCTGATAGGTGCAACAAAAAGTTACAATAATGCTCACAATGAGGTTATACAAAAATATTTCAGCACCTTAGAACTCACTTAGTAAAGCCCTATAATTTAAAACCATTTATAAATGTAAATACATTTTGAATAAGCCCCGACCAGTCGCTCTTTGACAGTGATGAATCACCCCATTACTGTCCTGAACTTTTAATATAATTAATCTGCTCTCGTTACTGAAGCATAAAGCATTAATTTCATTTCAAACTGCTTGACTGTCAAACTACAGGAAAGTGAGGTCAGAGAATGCTGAATGCTTTGTCCAACTAAGTTTATGCAGCCTGCCTGTTTTTTTGTTTGTCCCATTTCCTGTTTTGTCTCTGCTCATAGTAAAAAAAACAAAAACACAATGGGTCTGACACCAAATCCACAGATATCAGATTAAAAAGAAATTACACCTAATTTGTACTTTGTTAAAATGTATAAAATTAAACTAACTGATTCTCCTTTGACTGTTTTGGAAGAAAACAAAGATTATAATATCATACTATTATAAAAGTAAAAAAACAAATACTGATCAATTACTGTGACTATTATAACAGTAGGATAACTGATCTCGGTGTTATGTTGAACTGATTCTTCCAGCTGTGTCAGTCTTTCACTGTACATCATATAATAAAACTGATCATGTGGATGGAAGGTGAACACAAACAGCAGATGCTGAACGCAACGCACACAGACTTCCAGAGCAGACAGGAAGCTGCTGAAATGCAAAACATCAACAGGATCCTCCACCTTGTTTGTCACCATGGTAACGCTATAGTAGCCTTAACTGTCTCTCACAGATAATTTAATTAAATTGTATTTGAGTTTGTTGTTGTTTGTGTATTCACTTTGTCACCAGCTGTAGCTTCTTAGCTTTTTGAGGATCTGCTACCTTTCTCTAATCTTTATTTTAGTAAATTAAGCATCTTTGCATCTGCATGTTCAAGGTGTTCAAACATTTTCCTCCACAGCTATCAGTATCAAGTCACAGTGAGCACCGGTTAGATCGTCATCAAGATTCCAATTAACAGTCCCTGCAGTAGTACACTGGGTGAAGCAGCAGTATATTCTTACAGCCCACCTGCTATACACTGGCTCAAACATTATAAGTGCTCCTGGTACTGCTGACTATGTAGGTGGGAGGATGAAACACTGTTTTGAGCACCACAAAGCCCAGCAGCTGCAGCAATGTAACAAAATGTACTTGTTGCCTTCAAGAGAGCAGTTGTCCATCACATTCATTTACACACCAGTACAATAGCATTAACTCTGAATCTCAGAACCTCATTAATGACATATAAATTCCAGTATTAAGTCCACATCAAACTATCACTGGTGGTACAAAACAATAGGAACAACAAGCAAGTGGCAGAGCACCTTAGATTTCCTGCACAGCTCTGACAGAACAAAGCTTCTGGCCCAACTCTCGAAAAGGCAAACATTACATTTTTACACCATAATGTGTTTTCCATCCACATGAGACCATATTGTATTGGAAATCCTGCAACTTTAAGAATCTATATTTAGACATATAAAGTGAATTCCAATCCATCTGCATCACCACCTTTTGCATTCCTGCTCATACTGGCGATCTTAAGTCAGGATGAAAAGTGTTTTTACTCATGATATGCCATTAGTGTGAAATGATAAAATACTGGTTACAGATACATATGAAGATACAAATAAATTACTTGACTGAATGGCCCACCAGAGACTGTGTGGAGCAGACATGGGCCATCTATGAAAAAAAAGTTCAAAGTAAGAGTCTGAATAGGAAATCACGAAACAATCTTGCAGTAGTGTTTTCTGTCAACTTCCAAAGCAGATAAATCCACCTGATTCATTGTTAGACATCTACAATCACCACAAAACATACCTGATGGTAAAAGAAGGAGAAGCCTGAAGCACCTGATCAGGATGCTGGCAGCAAAGCAAGCTGTCAAACCATAATCAAACTGAATTACTATTAAGACAAATGAATGGAGACGTCTAACAGACTGAATTGTCCAAGTTATTGTTACTGATATGTTTACATGAATCAGAAATCATAGCCATTGGGGTTTGCTTATAAATACAACTTTATCTGAGCTGGAAATTTTCTGTCATCTCATGTTGCATATTCTGACCATTTCATGAAAACAGTAATTCATAATTGTCTTATTTAAATTATTTTACACATACTGGTGCTTCATTGTCACATTTAGGTGTTCCAGGGAAAACATACCAGCTGTGAAGGCAATCTGGAACACTGATTGAAGACAGGATGGCACTGGGTCAAAGTGACAATTAGAATAAACAGCACAGCACAAACAGTGTTCATAAAAGTCAGGTAAGAGCCATATTCAAAATGTTTAAAGTGTAATGCACTTAATTGTACCTTAGATTGAAGAGCATTGATGATAAACAACCTTGTTAAGCTGCTCTGAAGTGCTATTACACATTATGATTGACTGTCTGTTCCATGTTGCTGTTTTATTCCACCAGTAACACATAAATGCTGTTGGCACCATTGCAAACGTTTTGAGAATTCAATTATCTTCAGTACAATTTACTGGAGTATAATCAAGACCTACATCTGTGCAATTCTTCTTCCTTCATTTCATATTGCATTTCATCATTTAAAGGAACAGAGGGAAACACACTAGCTTCCAGCTTTAACGGTGAGTGACACTGATCTCACGGAAGCATATTTTTTCAAAACACTGAATAATGTTGTGTAACTTGATTTCTGTGATTTCCTGTGTCTTGTAATTACATGCCATCTATGCAGGATCACTGCTGGAGATTGACATGACTCTTGACATTTTTCCATGAGTGCCCCTCAATCAGCAATCGATAATAATACCCCAGATTCAGCCTAATGCTGCCCCACCATTAGCCTGTCTGTCCTCTCATTCATTCGCTCAGCAGGGCATTGACAAAGTAGCACTTTTAAAAAATCCATTCTGCACATTATCGGTTGAGAAACACACATTTCGCCAAACTTACCAATTTGATAACAAATGCACATGTATATATATATATATATACACACACATAGACAAACGTGCACATATACTGTATATATCAAAGTGTGTGCCTTCGTGTGTGATTAAAATAATTCCATAAAACAACTGAGTGACACAGTTTGAAAACCAACCTTAGAACTTTTTCCCTGAACTTCACTGCTTTTGTAATTACTTTCAACCTATTATTGAAAGTTCAGATTAGAAACTTAAAACTAGAATTTTCCTATTTTACAGTGAAAGTCTATTTTGTTTTTGCTGTCTGCTTTACACAACCCCACTCCACTAAGAGAACTTGGTTCAAACAACAAAGCTAATTTTCTGGGGAAAAACTTCCTCTCACTCCCTCTCCCTGTGCACTTGGCACGTTCCTGACCTTCTTTCTCTGTCTCTTCTCCATCCGACTCTCTCTAATCACAAGAGAGGAACTTGAAGAGGAGCAGCATGAATATATTTCAGTTTCGCTTTCTCTTGTGCACACAGTGAGTCTAAATACTTAAAACTATCCATCAGCCATATGTTGATATTGAATGAATGCAATGAAGCAAATTCGAAAAAACTGTAGATTAGTAAACTGACGATGAAATCAATTACTGCTGGATGAATCCACGTTTTCAGTTTCCAGCCTTCATGCTTTGCTAAACTAACCAGCTGTAGCACATGCAGATATGAGAGTGGTGTTTTTCTTCTCACCTAATTCCAAGAAAATTTTAATATTTCCCAAAATGCTGAACTATAATATAAAATGCAGCTCATTGGCAGACACATCAGTCTGGCCCTTGCTGGTGAGTAAAAACACTAACATTTCATCCTGACTTCAGATCTCCAGTATGAGCAGGAATACAAGCTTTTTAGTCAATTTTCTTAGTTTTACCTGAATAATCTTAAACCAGGTTTATTAATTATTGTTCAACAGTATTCCACTTTACATCACTTATGTACAGGTTCTATTTAAAAATGAATAATTCATAATTAGTTGACTCCCACTGGCAACTTCTCTTTTTAATACCCCTGCCACGTCTCATTGAAGTAGGAGTTGCTCAAGGACACTAAAACAAACAGTGCAAACATTATACTGAAAACTTATGGTAATCACTTCAGCTTGTACAGATCACTGTTATTGTGAGCTGTGCAACTGTATAGATCCAGCCGAGATGAATATAGATTACTTGAGATGGCCACAGCATGACAGTGCCTTCGTGGCAGCATTTCATGTACCTACTCACAGCTGCTGGTACTCACAGTGTTTCTTATTGTCATGACTTCATACCCCAGATACTGTGTATCATGGAGCATGGAGGTTTATCCTATCCTACTACTAAACTAGGCACTAATAAAATCTAAAATGATCACAGCCATCGTAATTCATACATCGTGTGAGCAGAGCTTAACCTTATGTCACTGTCTTCTCACACACAAACAGGCACGCCACCTGTTTGTCTGACTCATTTTCTGTTGGATGGGTCCCGAGAGGGAGACAGAGAGGGGCGAGGTCGCCAACACACTGCTAACGCCATCTGCCCACCCCTCTGTATGTGTGTGTAGTCCACCCAGCGCCTGTGATGCCACCCACACAGTTGATCTGACATGTATGACAGATTTCATTCACTATCCTTTTGCAAAACAAAGTTGCCTGCTGTACATTTAGCAAAAATAATAAGATAATCTATACTCTGATAATGCCACAAAGGATTTAGAATGTGTTTCTCATAAAAAAGGCTTTCTATTGTCTTTACATAATAGAAAAACAGAAGTATTATGTTGTTATTATTATTATTATTTGTGTCAAATCACAAATAGGGGTGAAAGTGTCCTTCTGTACTTATCAGAACCTGAGGTGATGTCTTTAAATATCTTGTTTTGCTCAACCAAGTCCTAAACTCAAAGATACTCAATATAAAATGATGACATGTTCTCACTATTGTGAAGCTGAAACCAGAAAACCTGAAAGTAATCTTAAGTAAGTGTGCTTTATCTCTAAAGTCACACTACAGCTACAATAGTGTGTAGGTCTTATATGGGAAAGAAGGCATCTGTTTTGTTTTTTTTCCAAAATGTTGATGCCAACATGAGAAAAATAACTCTTGGTCAGAATTTGGCCTTGGTCTTACAGTACAATTAAGCTTTTGCTCTACTAGTTATATTGGATTATAATTGGATGAAAATGGTAGAGATAAAATAAAATGCAGTGCAGAGGAGGTCAGAAGCCAGATGGCTCTAAAGAGGCTTATAAGAAGAACATCATTTCAAAACACCTCCAACACATCCACTCTGAGACACAGCAAAGAATCCCTAGCGTCAGGATATTGAATTGGGATTTGGTTGTAAGGAAAGGAAACCCACATTTATGTCTGCTGATAGGCCAATGTCAATTTTCACAAGACAATTTCAGTATTTCAGCAGCCAAACAGGTTTTAGTGACAGTGGAGGACCTTGACATGATGGTTGATAAAGTGCCAATCTGGCTGGTAGGGAGCCAAACTTTAGAGGCTTTTGACTGGTGGCTGATGTTAAACTCCCACTGAGCTCATTATGATAAGTGTAAATGCTTGGAAAAACGGGTGTAAGAGGGGACACACATGGACAGATTATGAGACATGGCCCCCTGGGCACAAACATGTTACTGGCTCTTGCCCACCCTACATAAGAGCAATGCATCAAAAGTGAAAGACTACAAATGACTACAAACTACAAATGATGTAACCATGTTGTTTTTAGTCATTTTGATTCTCTTAAGGGTTTGTGTGTCTATTTGTGGTTATTTTGCATCTCACTGAAGTCAGTTTGTTTTGCTTTGAGCTAATTTTCTGTCTCTTTGAAGTCTTTTGTGTCATTTTTGGTTGTTTTGCAGCTCTTGTTGGTCACTTTGTGCCTCTCTGTGGTCGTTTCTGGTCCTTGCCAGGTTACTTTGCCTCACACTTTTGTATCTTTGAAGTATCTTTTGTTGTTCTGTGTCTTTGTCTTTGTGTGACTTTGTCGCTCTTTTTTGGTCATTTTGTGTCTCATTGAGGCTGTTTTGTGTTACTCTGAAGAGGTTCAGATTATTCAAATAGATTAGTCCAAATAGAAGCTCTTGACTCATGACAAAGAGACCATCACAAAATGCTTGTAAAAACCATTTCCTCTTAATCAATTAATAATTTTTTCTAATAAAAACAACTTCATTTTCACCTAAATCATGACAACATAATTATTTGTGATGAACATTTTACCTTCAGTCTTTGTTTACTAAAACCACAGTGCATGACCCTGACCTTCAGCGAATCTCTTTGCTTCTCCTGAAGGCCAATAAAGCCATAAAATAAAATCTATCCTTCCCTGCAGCAAAGCGTGACCAAAACATAAGCTATTGGATGACCACTCACTGAAGTGACCAATAAGTGTGTTGTGTTAATGTTAAATAGCTTTTTTTGTACAAAATGAGCGTTGTCTTTTAATTAACCTGTGCATCATACTCATTTTAACATATGGGCGACATCAACCAATTAAAGGTGAGACACGCCCCTAATTAACATGCAGCACAGTCAGACAGTCACATGGTTAATCAGACATGTGCTTAGAAACCACATTTTATTATAAGCCTCAAAACTAATTATGAATTTAATGGAGCTTTTGCACAAACAGACTCCACAGAAGATTCAACATCATTTTAGTCTAGATGAGTATAAATTAGGACTAAATAACCATGGTCCTTGAGCTTCTGACTTCTGTGTCGTTCTTTTCCTCTCTCACACACAAAAACACAATGAAGACTGTACAATTAATTCAGTGCACAGTAAGAAAGAAAGCATCATTACCTTGCTGAGGACGCTCTCAGCGTGCGTGTTTCTCTCTGTTGTCTGTCCCTCTCTAAACCCGCTGAGACCGCTTCTGTTGTGACACCACTGTTCCTCCTTTTGTGATTTCTCTTCCTTCTTTCTTCACGTATTTCTCTCTAGTCGCTCAGTCTGACACTGACTGGCAACACATCAGGTTTTCTCTCTCCTCATCCTCCACTCCACAGCTCAACGAGTCACCCCTTCCCCCTCTGTCAGTCAATTTGCTCTCACTCTCTCTCTCTCCACGCTGCCTTCAAGTGCTCCTCGTAAATCTCTACATTCAGGATTCATATATTCTAACAAAGTTGATCCAATACATACAATCAAGTTGTCTGCTCTTCACAAATGGAGGATTGAGGGTCCATAATTTATACTTACATTTTTTAAAACAAAGTAAAGATAAAGAAGTCAATTTATTGCACAAAAAGAAAAATTGATTGAAAAAATACAAATTAATTGTGTGAGCCCTTTAATTACTGCAACTTTTAATCTTTTATTCTTTTGGTCAAAAATTAGCTCCTATACACACTATAATGCACATAATATAAAATGACTCACTCTGACCATCTGCTTCTTATCTGACATCTGAAAAATAAAGTTAATGTCACTAGTGGTGGATATCTATCCACCATTACTCTGTTGTAATAAATGAAAAAATCCACACGCTTTAAACTTGTACTCACACTACAAATAACCAAAGGATTTTAAATAACCCAGCTTACAAAACTTACAAAATTGCAATGCATGGTTAACAGGTCTTTTTCCAACATCAGACATGTTCACATGTCACAGTGAGATAACCACTGGTAAATAATAAAATGAATCTGCTTCAGTTTCAAGGTGCTGACTGGCTCTCTGTCATGAGTTACTGGGAACGCTGGATATAACCAAGCCATTACTTATACAAATGCTTTTTCTATTATCTATTCTGACAAGTCAGAATTTCTCGTCTTGGAAAAAAGAATAAAACAAATCTGGTCCTCTCACTTTCACACTACAAACAGCTTCCTGGCTGTTAAGCAATCATGGAAAATACATTTTGGGATAATTCTTTGTGCTGGTTGTTGGTAGAGTTTCTGACAGCCTATGAAGGCAACACTGTGCACACATGCTGGAGGCTGCATGCCTCTTTGGTCCGCCCCTTTCACATCTATCCATTGCTATTCATCCCCTCTCTCTGTGTGTCTGTGTCTCGCAGTGAGCGGTACAGTACATGTTTTGGCTGATGCTCAAAGATGCCTCGTGGGGGCCCAGTGATAGGAAAACATGAACTATGAATCATCACAGACCACCACATAGAAACAGATCAGTCACAGCTATCTTTCCATTTCTCTCTTTTCATTTTGTTTCTACTCTTCTTCACTCCTTGTCCTTGTCCAAACCCCTTTTCTTTTCCCCTTTTTTCACTTTTCATTTGTTCATTTGCTGGTTGGCCTAGTTGTTGCAAACTCTAAGTGATGTGATGTGTTCAGACAGTGTGAGAGGGACAAGAGAGGAACAGAGTCATTGCTGCTACCCTGTGATCACAGTCTCAAATTGGATCCGTGTGATTAAATGGATGACAAAGCATTTCATCTTAGTTCAGTGGGTCAGATACAGTAACTGGGGATCAGAGTGGTATCTGTGATGAGTGAGTGGATTACACTAGTGGGAGCTTCAGTCCCGTAATAACAGATCCTCCTGTGATATGTACATCATCACACAAAGACAAGTACAAATAGGACTGTGTTAAGGGAAGAGAGGAATAAAGTGTGTTTATGTGGGGGAAAACTGTGAGAAATAGATGTTTGTATCTTATGCCTAATTATTTTGTTTTTCGTAAAAACACAGTGATAACAATTTTAATATTCTATATTCTTAAACTCAAAGTATCCATAAGGCTATAAAACAAACTTGAATCACTGCACTTACAACCTCCTATTCACTTTATTTTATGAGTACAAGATTTGTAAGCTGGTTTGTGTCACATTTATGCAATATGTAAACAAAAAATTAAAGCATTTTTTAAAATTACAGAAACAGTGTATGCCTGATGGATACTTAATACTGCCTATATGCCCTTTTTCCTTCCTCAGATACATTCAATCAATGCTTCAAAACTTTGCAACTGAGCACATATACATGCATTAACATGCACAGACAGAACCCGATAACCAACGATTTCACTGCCTTGACATCTACCGATAAAACATTTTCAACCCCCAGAGCATGTATTTATTAATGTTTTCAGATACTGAGTAAACACTGAAAAATTTGACCCGCGTCTCCATGGCTACCTCTGTGCTCCAAGCAGCTTGTTGTGCAGAAGTGACGTCAACATTTTCTACCTCTGAACCGTATGCTGGGTTCTCAACAGTCTCCTAAAATTACCAAAAGGTAGAACAAATATTTAAACAAATATCTAGATCACACTCGTAACAACTGAAGAGCTGCATTTTAGTACCTGACATCTACTTTTAATGATGAATGACAAAGTCAATAAGATTTATTATGTGCAGAGGTCTGAAAAAGTATTTGCACTCTGCCTGATTTTTTTTTTCCATATTTGTCAAACTTAAATTATTCAGATCATCAAACAAATTTTAATATTACACAACAATAACCTGTGCAAATACAAAATGCAGTTTTTAAATGATGATTTGTGCAATAAAAAATTGTTATGTAGTTTTTCCTCTGGCTCCGCATCACCTAAAGCTTGGTAGGTTAGAAATAGACGGCATGGAGGGCAAACTGTTCCGTAGCCTCTCCAGCAGGTTGGACTTGAACTGTCCAACTGAACTCTGTTTCAGGAAACTAAACATCCATCCATTATCCTAAGCACTCCTACTCTTAAGGGTCGCAGGAGTGCTGGAGCCTATCCCAGCTGTCAATGGGTGAGACTATCACAGCGCTGAGGCAGACAAACATTCACACTCAAATTCACACCAATTACCCTAACCCCTAATCATCTAACCCCAACTGCTAATGAACCTTTAAAAAAAAGACAAGTTTAGGTTATACGTAGATAAGATAAACTAGGCATGTTTGGGAAGCTTTTTTCCCTAATAAATGAAATCATCATCTTATCTTTGTGTAATATTAACATTTATTTGATGATCTGAATCATTTAAATGTGAAAAAAAAAAAAAAAAAATCAAGAAGGGGGCAAATACTTTTTCACAGCACTGTAGCTGTTCTGCCCTAATATATAACATTCATGAACTACTAGGTTAAAATGGTACTGTATTCCATTTCAATTCAAGCAAAAAGACATTGTCATTCTCAGGTAAGGATTGTCTTATAACGGGAAAAAGATCCCATAATTATAACCTCATTATTATAAGAAAATTATCTCAAAATGCATGATTCATCATAACTGTGAAAGCCATGTTTCATATTTACAAGGTTTTTTTCATGATTATGAGCCAAGATATGAAAGTCAAAGAGTAAATGTATCAAATTAATTTTACTTTGGTGAATGCAATTCACATCATTCACATCACTTGAATCAGCTATTTGTAATTCTGAAACACTAGTGGGTAACTGTAAGGCCACACTTGTCATCCAGAAGAAGTCATAGTGTTTTTCTAATATTTAATTACCAACTTTAAATTAATATTAAAAAAGATACGATCAGTACATGAATTTGTGTTTTTGCAGCCCAACTTTTCAGTGTGGTCTCCACTGTTGTCATTGTGGTCACAGTAATGTACCTAGGGAAGGGCTGCAGTGTCCTTGCACTGCATTTAAACTCTTCCAGTGTGAGAAGGACAGCGTCAGAATGAGTCATCAACACAAGTATGCCGGCAAGGGGTGGGTATACAATCCGTGAAAACAAGTTCGCCTCCACTAATCTAAGACTGAATTCAGAGCTTTCTCTAAAGTGTCACTGTTCATTCCCCAACTGTCAAAAACATAAACAATACAAAAAAAAGATTGTAAATGGACTTCCCATTATACAACACCAACACAAGCATACACAAACATACACTACTCACAAAAAGTTAGGGATATTTGGCTTTTGGGTGAAATGTATGGAAAACGTAAAGAGTTCACACTACAGTGATATTATATCATGAAAGTAGGGCATTTAAGTAGAAGCATGCAATG
>JAUMHL010000012.1:9857457-9870968 GCA_032362345.1 Sandelia bainsii
TGTTTTTCTAAAATTATTTTATGTGATTCCTATCTTCTTCTTCTTCATGTGAGACAGGTGGGGCGGCGCCCCAGCGCACTCTATTGACGAGCCGCCACTGATCCCTTGTATGTTTCAGTTTTTTTATTTCCTGTGATGTCGTTTTGACATTTCCCATTTTATTGGCCTTAAAGAGTAAGGTTCAGGAAGCTTTAGTGTTGTTTGGACTAATCCTAGGCAAGAAGCTAATGACTAGTGGTGCATTTGCTGAAAATTATTATAAATTTGGTTATGACTGAGTTTTAAGAAATAGCACATTTGTTGTGTTAGAAAAATCAGTGGTGTCAAAAATAGCACTGGGAAGGTGTAAGGAGCAATATTTATATTAGAAATAACCCTGACGAGCTACACAAAGTGTGGTGTATGCGTGTGAGCCATACATCCTTCTTGTCACTGACGTGCCCACAGTTGTACCTCTGGTTACATACACATCTGAGTTTAGATCAACCTCTAAAAGTATAAATAATTTAAAAAACATCTCTACTATTACTCATGTTAGCTTGTCAAGTCTTTGACTGCATATTTATTGACTCATTATCAGGTACATTTAATAGGCATGAAGAGAATAAGGTACATCTGTTTGCATTTTCCTCCAATGTATGAAATAAATTACTTACATGGACATCCTGAAAATATGTTTTCTAATTCTCAGATTAAGTTCATTATGGCTAGAATTGTAAAGTTGTTCAAGCGATGAATAATTGTGTTGATAACACGTGCTCCTCACAGGATAAACTCAAGTGTTCATCAGAACAGCCCCCGCAGTTGTCAGTGCCATCACACACCCAGCTCTGGCTCACACACAGATGGTTGCCACACTGGTACTGGCTCCTGGGTAAAAAATAGCTGTCGGGGTGAGGAAAAGTCGCTTTTTCCCTTGAGAACATCTGCTGATTGTGTCCATTTCAGCACTTTGCACGACAAACTTTTCTTATCAACATTCTCTCTCTTAACCAATGTACGAACACTCATAAGTGGGAGCTGTCCAGTAAGACCTATGTGATCGTTTCTGAATAAAACCCACTGGAATAACTACAACAAAAATCCAAGAAAAATAAATGCTGCACTATACGCCTGCAGGGGACAGGCAGCAATAATTTTCATGTTGTTTACTTACAACAGCTGGTCTCATCTGACAGGTCTTGACAATCAGGTTGGCCATCACACTGCGAAGCAGCAGGGATACAGTGACCTGAGTCACACTGGAATGAACCTGGTCAACACAGCTAGAACATTAACATGTCTGTGTGTGTGTGTGTGTGTTGTTTGTGGCCGACAGTATTTCAATTCAGTGATTCTGTGTGCAGTGTCTGCTCACCAAAGTCTCTTTAATCTGAGTAGTTCCCACAGTTGTTGTCATGGTCACATATCCAGTTCCCAGTGATGCACATCGAAATTCACTTTCAGAGCAAGACCTTGGCTCTAATAATAATAACGACATACTTTATAGATCCCATTGGGGAAATTGTTGTTGGACAGCTGCCAGACAGTACATGTCGGAGCTACTACAGGATTTTGGTGTCTTGTCCAAGGACACCTTGACATGTAGCCAGGAGCAACCAGAAATCGGTTCATAGACGATTGCCCTACCAACTGAGCTACTGCTGCCCCACAGTCACAATAAGAGTCACAAAAACATCTTTAGTGTGAGATAACAATACCTCAAAATACAGGCCTAATTGAAAATTATGCACTTTTCACTTGCATTTTCTGTGATTCACTGTCCTTCAATATTATATGAGACTAACAACAGTTTCTGTTATCTGAGCCATCGCCACAGTCATTGGTGCTGTCAGACTGCCGGCAGACGGGAACACAGTGGTGGTTGTCCCAACGAAAATCTCCAGATAATCACAGGTCACCTCATCTGTTGGAAGACTAAGTCAGACAGCCATAGAATGAGCTTATTTAAAAGATAACTTTGGTCAGTTTCTAAATTAATCTCCAACTAAAACCAACAATGAATATCCTCTTCTCACACCTAATGTAATCAATCTGAGCCATGGACAAAACAATTAAAAACACATTAGCCAAAGACATCACTCCACTGGGTGACATGTTTCTCTATTCCAAAATACCTTGTTGAGATATTTAAAAAAAAAATGTTTCTCCGAATGCACAGAAATACCATAGTCATGGTCTGAATACAATGGAAGTTTACCTTGCAGGAGAACTCAGTATCCTCATCGCACTTTTAGTTTGGATCGACTGAACACAGAAACATCGACAAGGAAAGAAGGAGAGAAAGGTCAGAGTGAAGCACATAAAATGACAAGAACATAGAAGATGAGAAATGATAAGGAAGTAATGAGACTGAGACAGATGATGAAAGCAGAAAGAAGAGGACAAGAGTGGAAAA
Organism: Sandelia bainsii; assembly: GCA_032362345.1. NCBI lineage: Eukaryota > Metazoa > Chordata > Actinopteri > Anabantiformes > Anabantidae > Sandelia > Sandelia bainsii. The sequence goes on from JAUMHL010000012.1 coordinate 9,859,856, forward strand.
GATAATTAGTTTGTGCCACTTACATTTTGAAAAAAAAGTGTATTATAACCTCATTAATTCACTCAGATTCCTCCAAGGACATCACTGAGTCTACATTGATTATATATCATTAAAAAACAGATAAATCTGTGCTTGATTAAACTGCCACCTCTGTTCTGCCACAGTGCATTGCTAGTGTCAGTAACAGTGCCTTTCCTTTTTAATTTACAGACACAAGCAGCAGGAAAGTTTGGCAATTTGACCTGTAATTTGGGGCAGCACAGGTTCAATTCCTGCCAGTCACTGGAAAAGAAATTTCACCTCTCTCCTATCACACCAATGTGGATAACAGTATTAGTTTAAGTCATGAGTTGTATAATTTAGTATCTTTCTGGCATCAAATCACTAAAAGTGTATTTAATTTGATTCCCTAATTACCTAATTTCATTTATTAAGGGAAAAAGGTTGTACAAACCTGCTTGGCCCTCCTTGCTAAATCATGAAAGAGCTGTGATTAACCACAGTTTTTGTAAGAGTTCAATTTCACTTGCCACACCCAGGCCTGATTACTGCCAGACCTACAGACATTTAAAACAGATGAGAAACTAATTAATTGACATGTATCAGTCTGGAAGGAGTCACAAAGCAATTTCTAAGGCTTTGGGACTCCAGCGAACCACGATGAGAGCCATTATCCACAAATGGAGAAAACTTGGAACAGTGGTGAACCTTTCCAGAAGTGACCTGCCTACCAGAATTAAAAGAACACAACTACTCATTCAGGAGGTCATAAAAGAACCCAGAACAACATCTAAAGAAAGGCAGGCCTCATTTGGCTCAGTTAAGGTCAGTGTTCATGATTCAACAAGATACTGGGCAAAAATAGCATCCATGGGAGAGTTCAAAAGAGAAACCCACTGCTGACTAAAAAGAACATCAAGGCTCATTTCATATTTGCCAAAAAAACATCTTGATTATCCTCATGACTTTTGTCTTTTCAATATGAACTGATGAGACAAAAGTTGAAGTTTTTGGAAGGTGTGCATCCAGTTACATCTGGCGTAAAACTAACACAGCATTTCATAAAAAGAACATTATACCAACAGTCAAACATGGTGGTAGTAGTGTGATGGTCTGGGGCTGCTTTGCTGCTTCAGGACCTGGACGACTTGCTGTGATTGATGGAACCATGAATTCTGAGCTCTACCAGAAAATCCTGAAAGAGAATGTCCAGCCATCAGTTTGTGACCTCAAGCTGAAGTGCACTTCAGCAAGTCCACCTCTGAATGGCTCAAAAATAAATAAAATCTAAGGTTTTGGAGTGGCCTAGGCAAAGTCTGGACTCCAATTGAGATGCTGTGGCATGACCTTAAACAGGCTGTTCATACTCAAAAACCCTCCAAAGTGGCTGAATTAAAACATTTCTGCAAAGAAGAGTGGGCCTAGGTTTAGAGGGCAATTACTTTTTCACATATAGCCAGGCAGGTTTGGCTTAATAAATGAATTCATCATTTAAATACTGCATTTTCTATTTACTTGGGTTTATGTAATATTCAAATTTGTTTGATTATCTGAATCATTAAAAAGAAAAATAAAGAATCAGGAAGGGTGTAAATACTTTTTCACAACACAGTATGTTTTCTTACCACATTGCAGTTATTGTTGCCATCACAGAACTTTGACTGTGGAATGCAGTTCCTATTGGTAAGTAAACTGGATGGGACAGCATGTCATGTCAGATCCTCTGCACAGAAACAGACAAAAAAATAAATCATTTCAAGTAGCATTAAGTCAGATATTCTAATCTAAGCACCACAAGTCTGAAATATTAGCTTTGATTATTGATTCACTATATCAATAAACAGGGCAGGTAGGCATGCTCATGCTCACTATTATCCTCAGAAACCTCTTTATTATGACCTCTATAGTTTTTCAGCGTAGATGCAGATGCTAGTACTGTCACACTTAACCTGTTCAGGACACATCTTGTCAGCTGGAGAGGGTCAAGGAGGGCACTAGATAAAGTAATACACACAGTGTCAGTGCCATGTGTGAATCTATATTAAAAAATCAGATAAATGTCAACTATAGTTACAACAATGAGATGACCATGCATACATAGCATGCATAAATCAACACTTTCTATGCATATTTTACTTTAGCTTGTTTATTTTTATCAGTCCACTCAAACTGGAAATCATACACTGTGTTCAAAGCCAAATTAAACCTTTTCTCTCCAGCTTGTCTGAGTTGTCCTGGTAGATGCTGTCACACTTCCAGCATGCTAGGATGCACTGCTCTGGCTGATAAGAGTTTCCCTGTATCCTGGATACAGTCTTTGCCATTGTTGGCCACGTACCGCTTCCCCTGATGAGGACTCTGGGCCCAGTGGACCTACAGAAAAGATTAAAGTAAGTGAAGGAATTTAATAACTGAGAATAACATAGAGATAACCTGTGCTATTAATTAGCAGAACTGTTTTTCTTTAGAGTCAGTGAAGTCTTTGTGAGCTTAACCACTCACCTGAAAAGGAAAAATTGTGTCTATAAGGATTTATACTGCTAGACTTCACTATAAAAAAGAATCATGTCTCAACATTTTGAGTCAATGTCACCTATTTCAAGGCCTTATAAAGACTGTAGTGGACTGTTAGGGAAGGGTTCGGGGCCTTGGTTATAAGCACCCATAACCACTCTTCTTGCCAGGATTACAGACATGACTGCAGCCTCAGTTGAACTGCTGACAAGAGCTGGAGCACGTCTCCTGCTTAGATGCAGCATAAGTGTAAATTACCTTCAGCCAGGACTGCAGGTCCTGGGCCAGCACTATGATGCCAGAAAAATCGTCTTTCCTAGCCCTAGAGACATCACTCTCAGTCCAGTCAGTCCAGATGATGTCCTGCTGAAAGATAGTAGGACTACAAGACCCCCTGTGTCTGTGTCTGGCTACACTGTAATATGTTGAAAAACACAACATACAATGAGGAGTCAGCCCAGTACAGCATCTGTTTCAGGCCATTGGGTGTTGTTAGGCTGCTGCTTTCACCTAGTGTGGCCATCTCAGTCTTATCTGGGATGCCCCAGTCAGTTCAGTAGAGGTAACTGGGAAGAGAGAAAAAACTTTGACTTAATTGTATTGTGACTTAATCGATTAATTAAGTAAATAATCTGAAGATGCATGTATCATAAAAATCGTCATTAGTTCGAGGTCTAGTGTAAAAGCTATAAAAATATTATGGATCTTATTCTGACTAACAACATTTATGTGGTCATAGCATGAATTTCTGCACACAGACTGAATAGAGTCCCTGTAATATTTTTGTCCCTACATGTGTTTTCACAAAATTTTCACAAAACTGAAAATAGAAAATAACACAACATAATCATCATGAAAGCTAAAACACAGTTAAATTAAGCTATTTTAAAATCTTACCTCTGACTGGTCAGTATTGGCTGGGTCTTTACTGGCCTGGAAGAGCTTCCAAAGCTTATTATCCACCCACAGCATGTAGTTTTCCAAAATCCCCATTCCTACTGGAGAGGGATACTGGGTCCCATACCAGTTAATCTGCCTTTTTGTGCTGTCTATGGTCATGCAAGAGATTATATCTAGAATATCATGAGACCAGTAGAGGAAAATCAATGGTCGAAGCCCGTTCAATTTTGGGCAATTAGCCACCATCACTCCAGAACAAGTAGCAAAGCTTGGGGCTGACAGTCAGATCATGAGGCTGGTTGTGAGAGGACCTATGGAGAAAGAGGTGGTGTTAATGGCAAGCACCTCCAGCAAGGTCTCCCTCTCTAAAGCATTTGTGAAATATAAGTTACCCAAAAAAGATTAAGCAGAAATGGAAAAGAAGAGAATAGTAACATCAGTACAAACAGAGGAATACATAGAGATAATGCTTGACAATGTATATATATTTACTTCTGCATGAAATTAATAGACTTACATTTATCCTTTTTACATTTATTATGTAAACACTAATTTATTTTCTGTAACTGAGTGGAGTGAGTGGATTAAGAGCTGCAACACAGTCTACAGCAAGGCCCTGGATGCCTCCTCTTCCAACACCCATTGTGATGATATTCTGTAACCCCCTCTGTTTGGCCCTAAAGGTGCCCTTGTATGGGCTGAAGGTACTGCTGTCAGTCCAGTAGACAAAGCCAGACTCAACCTCCTTTTATTAATCCAGATTGCAGATTCCAACCTGCTATTAATGGAGTAAGAAAAAAGAAATGTTAGGATTTTTGGCTTTTGCAAAGCTCACAATTTGCAAAAAATTTATAATATGCAAAAGAGGCTCAAACAATAAAGAGTGGTCAGATAACTGGATTATTATGAGGCTATATTACTATAATACAGCTAAACAACTGAACAATGTTTACACAAGTGAAGGAGGCCATTTTTCTCTAAATTATTTTTGGATTCATTAATGTTTGCTCACAAATGTTTTTTGTGAGCATGTTTTTTTCTCACTCCCTAAAATTCTTAAATATTTGCTGTATTTGTTCCAAGATCTAGACTCAAATACAGAGGTGACACTACCTTGGCTGTCAGGGCTCCCAGACTTTAGAATGACTTGCCAGGGCAATGCATTTTATCTTAAAATGTATGTCTTCTTCCAGCCTTCAAAAATGACAGATCATTTACTTATCCACACAGAAATTATATTCAAAAGGTGAAATACAAGTGGTGCTCCATCCTGTTGTGTAATGTCCTTGAGGACACTAAACTCACTGGTTCACTCACTGGCAGTAATTACTTGTTGCATAATAAAACAGTCTAGATGAAAACACCAAAATGTTCAAGAACAGACACCTCTCAATTAAATTAAAAAACACTTGATCCACATACTGTCTCTAGCATGCACTTTGAGAGCATGTAGGAGAGACATGGTACGACCACACTGGCACCAGAGTCCTTGCCCAGCCTTTCAACAACCTCAAAGTCCAGGTCAGTATAGTGGGTTCTGGAAGATTGTCAGCCCCATGGATGAGAAAGACCACTCACCATTGTCACCCACCCTCTGTCCATGGCGCCGCTCTCAACCTGGACAAACATCGAAGGAGATCAAAGAGAAGAAGTTTGCTAAAGGTAGTTGAATCACGACCACGATGAACTGAAATTTATGTACTTAGTTTTGAACATGTGTTCTGTACATACCACTTCTGAGTCCACTACACACCAGTACAGTTTGCTGGCAGAGATGTCAGCGCTCATGGCATTCATGTTTCTAGTGTAGAGATTCCTAAGATTTCCTCAGTCCATGTCAGCACTTCCAACATTAGGAAGAATTCTATTGTGTGACCCTTTGTCTGTCAAAAACAAATTAAAAAATCTAAATGTATTAAACAACTAAAGGGGTTTAATAATGGACAAAATAAATGAGTTAGTCTGTATACTGTATGTACCAAATTTGGGGGGGGGTTACATCCTTCCATGCTTACAATGACACTGGGAATAAAAGCTACTGTTAGACACCTACCTTTATGCTTGTCAGCATCCAGCTCCCAGCCAGCCTGACAGTGGCAGGTGTAGTAACTGGGTCTCAGGCTTGACAGTAGGCACAGCTGATAGCACAGGTGTTCTCTGCATGGGTTGATAGGCAAATACAAAAGCACACAGTCACCTTTAATCAGACTTCCTATAATATAGTATTTCATTCACATACTATCAGATTTTTCATTTAAAGCTGTTACAGCATTTGTGGTGGAATTTTTAAATGCCTTTGTGTAGTTTTGTGGATTATCCATTTAGAATTAGCATTTGTGTTAATTTTCTGCTATGGCTTACCAATGAGTTTAGACTGAATACTGTAATAGAAACACCTCTCTGTCTAACGAACAAATTAAAGTTTCAAAACTCACTCTTCCGGTATGCAGAAACCACAAGCTTTGGAATCCATTACTGTTCCACAAGCTTGAACCTCAAGTGGCTGTAGAGCCCACAGACATTTAAAAACAAAAAGTTGCAAACACAATGCCTGAACATTTATTAAGGCTTAAGTCAAGCCCATCTGCCTTAGTCAAGCCCAAAATTAAAATACTATAACATTGTAAATTTACAAATTTGTCACAATAACTACTCATGTTTTTGAGTATGTTTTTAGAGTTTCAAGTGTACAACAGAACTGTTAACCTGTATTATGTTTAGGTTTAACAGTACTGCAATCATTCCTTTCATGGTTAAATAACTGGTTAGGCTTTTTATCAACTTGATCAATTCAGCTAACAATGTTCTTAGTTCAAACACATATCCAATTAAATCTGAGTTGGAACAATAAAACATCCTTATGAACTCAACATTCTTTTTATTCATCTATTTTTTTTCGTGTGAGCTTACCACAGCCTTGTTCATCACTGCTGTCCCCACAGTCATCTCACTGGTCACATAAATACAGTAGCCATATGCGCACTTTACTGGCGGTTGAGACAGTGCAGAGATGCTGAAAAAAAGCACAGTGACTAAATTAAGCAGTGACCCAAAATGTGGGAATAATTAATTAAGACCTACTTGAAGTCTAGAAAATATTCAACTAACAGTAGAACGTGTTTGAATTCCTTAATCACTACAATTATTAGATACATTTTTAAAAAGAACTAACAGGCTAAAGTAAAAAACAGTTAAGATAAAATGTTATATTTATAAAAACACACTGGAGTATAACATTTAACTGATAAACAGAACTACCTAGTTAGCTAACACTATACAACAGTTTCCAGTGATAATTAGCTAGTTGGTGTTATATTCAAGTTAACCACTAAAATAATTTGACAACCCTTACCGCCGGATTAACCACATTTCTAGCTTCTTGAACAACATTTACCCAACTGGAATGAAAATTTTTTTATGTCAAGTGTTAAACAACATTTATTTTAGTTTTTTCGTTTTGACGTAACACTTTAGCTTAACGTTATACCAAACAAATATGGCAGGCGGAAATGACATTCTTCTTCTTCTTCTTCTTCTTCTTCTTTTTCTTCTGGTGTTTGTGACATTCTTCTTCCTACGTTGTACAACACAAACAAACAAAAACAAACAAACAAAAAACACGAATGTGTAACATAGAAAATATTAAGAAAATGGGATTAACATAGCTGCATAATAATAGACCTAAATGTTTTAAATTTGTGAATGACATTGAATGTGAACTTGTTATACAAGTTACTTTCTAGTTCTATTAGGTTTAAACCATAGACATATGGGTATTAAAAGAGTAATTTATTCTACAGCAGACAGTTGTTTATACCAGTATTCATCTCCACAACATGATAGCTATGAATTCCTTCTAATGTGAATTATCAGTGTAGTCTGAATAAGTGTGCTAAGGCCTTGAAATTCAGATACAGATAGTCAACATGGGTGAAAAGTGAGATAGAAAATCACTGCTCTAATTTTACACCATCCTCATTTGCAACTATTTTACAAATATAGCTAGTTGAGAGTATTCTGAGATTGAATACAGGCTTAAGTTTTGCACTGAACTATGTGGCCACCTAGTGGTTTTAGCAACTGTTCTGCACTTGAGCAGTTGCAGTAGGTTTTGTTCCCTGTGATATCCTTTTGCTTTTGAATATTAATGTTTATATGCCCCACTTTGAACCAATTTTCAGGACATAAATGTTTTTGAAAAGTCACAGCAAAAATGTCAACATAATTTGAGTTAATAAATAATGCAACATAAACAATCACTCTGCATACCAGAGGTTCTTTGTTCTTCTGAGCCGTCAATGCAGTCATCCTTCCCATGACAGACAAATCCCAAAGAGATGCACTCGTCATTTGTTACACACTTAAATTGTCACTATATGATGGCAAGTAAGTATATGATGGAGGCACAGGGCAAAAAAAATAAATAACTACTACTAATAATGCTTATGGCTCTATGATAGAGCTTAGTTTTGTGTTTGTGTTCTTCTTTTTGCAGTTCTGCTACATAACTTTATTTGCCCAGCTAACATGTTTTTGCACAGTTGTGTTGAATTTATAAAATCAAAAAACAGTTGTTATAATAGTTTTGCTTGGTACTGTCTGTGTTCTGAGTGATTGGTTGCTCACGACAGTGCAGCTCCTCTGAGTCATCTGTGCAGTCTTTAGTTCCATAACACCTCCAGGCTATGTTTATGCATTGTCCACTGGTGCACTGAAACTCCCCAGTGCCACAGCTGTCTGCAAAAAATACACAGATACAGAAAGGTCCATACATACAGTGCATGTATGTGCATACAGTAATGTGGTAGTCTATAAATGTTTATTATACAGATAACCTTCACATTTAACATTATTAAATGTGATTATAACATTCCACATTTTATTATCTGATATCCATGTTACTTAAATTAAAAGAAAATGTACAGTTTCCCTGTTAAATAAGTGACTATTTTTATGAGATCAGCAGCATTTATGCTTCAGAAACGGGAGTGTCCAGAGGAAACCTGCACAGGCACCAGGACAACGTGCAAACTCCACACACAAAGGGCTCAGCCAGCTGTCACATTCAAACTCTTGCTGTGAGGCAAGAGTGCTAACCATTGCACCACTGTGCACCACTCTCTCTATTAGCTTTAACATATTGGTTATTAGAAAGTGTATTGTTGTGAAATCAATAGGATATAAGTGCCTTCAATAAGGTGAATTCTTTGGGACAACAAAAGAAGAGACAGAAGATGGAGACCTTTAGAGTCCATTATTTGATTATCAGCTTTCGTCATCAGCTTTCTTGTGTTCAGGTGTTAGTTTGACGAAGTGGAACTAGAATGAAGTAGACCTACAGTGTGACATGGAATAACACATCTCTTCTTGGCTTGCCGCTCTTAATGGCTTACATCTATTAACCAGAGTTATTAGATTAAAAAAAAAAAATCTCAACTGTACATCCACAGACATATCAGAGCAATTCAGCACAAAGGATTTGCAGTATTTACTTGATGATATTATTATTAATGTAAAACATTTTTTCAGATCTGATTCAAATGTGATCATGAGAATGTCTAGGTAAAAAAGTTATATTATAGTTGTATTTATAACTAAATACAAACAATATTTAAATTATATTATAATATGAATATGAATTTATATTATTGGTAGTGCCTATGTAATTGGATACAGGCAGTACTCTGGACAATGACAGTGGTTTGATATTGGGTTCTTCTGTGCATATACTACTTTTTCTGTGTGTATCTGTATAATTACTTAATTTAATTTATGCAATGGTATGTAAATATTCATTTTTGAGTAGAACAAAAAAAGCATTGCAGATGCTGTCTATAGCATTTGAATATAAAGTCATTGGCGCAATAGTGAGACACACAAACTGATGATAGGTAGTTTCTTCCCTATTGCTTATCTTCTCTATTAAAATGGGTGACCTTGACACAGCAATATTGCTCAACTGGTTTATTGCATAGACGAAGATTGCTTTGTGGCAGTAAACGAGAAATAGTCTTCTTTTCCTGAAAAATAAAACTAAAGCTTTATCAGTATCTAGTGGTAAATGCTGCATGCCTTTCTATCACATTTATCCTGCTCGTAAGAGTGAAAGAAAACTGGCAAGGGCCACATCAGACATTCAGCAAATCCAATTTGAATATTTCTCAACACAATTGAGCTGTTCTTACCACCATGTGTTTCCAGTTACTGATACTAAAGAAAAATCTGAAAATCTGTTTTAGTTTTACACCTTGCTGTTCATGTAGTTTCTGTTTCTCGATTGCATGTTACTGAGAAATGCGTTACAGTGCTTTTAAAACAGACCCATAACACTGTGTATCTTAATGTACTATACTCCACTGAAAGTTTGCTGCTCCAAAGTGATCATACAATTGAATCAAAACCTTTCTAAAACAAAAAACTAACATTGATCTTCACAAAGGGATGATTTATTGCAGGACTGTTGTAGACTGTGTTAGTTTTTGTACCAAAGAAACGGCCAGCTACATGTGTACGAGGATATACTGTATTTACTGTTGATAGAACAGTAACCTGCACAATTACTCACCAAAGTTCATCAGAATACTTAAAGAATTATCAGTGGTCTAAAAAACACTATTTTTTTAAATCAAAACATATTCAGAGCATTAAAAAGACACTCTGAATGTCTATTGCTTTGAAGAGTTTTGCCTTCTTTTAGATCATATGTAATTAAAACGCATTGGCCAAGCTTAAATCTTGTGCTCTGTTGTGTATTTTTTATCAAATACTATGCTGTATTACCCTATGTTATCTCATGAAAAGCAAAGTTTGAAAAATATAGGTGTAAAACTTTTCTTTGACCTCAGAAGGCCTAAACTGAAACTAAATTAGCCCAGACAAACTAAAAGTATAAAATATTATATAACTATTAAGTGAAAACTCAGTTTTGATCTAAAAGGAAAAATGTATAACATGTGTGGCCTGCTGAGGCAAAAGGAAAAGAGAGAAATCATCTGATGAAAATAACTGTGTCAGAAGAAGAAGAGGGATGATCTACACTTGACTGTAACAAAGGGAGGGGGTCAGTCAGGGGACATGGACAAGTATTGGGTTTTCCCCAAGATGAGGAGGAGTAGCATTGACGGGGGGAAAAATGGGGCTGCACATGAAACAGCAGAGTGCTAATGCAGGCAAGATGTACACTTGAAGGATAGATGTGGTCCTCAAACTGTATAAAAGAGAAGCTCAACGAATAGTCTGACCCTGGTCTTACTCACTGGTTTACTTGTCTATTTTTCCTTTTGATAATAAACCTTTTACACTTTGATTTTTGTCTCTCTGCCTGATCATTTTTAAGAAGAACTGAAGAACTCTTGGACAACATCTGCTAAACACTTAGATTGAATTTTGTCCCAAAACTTAGTCAGATCTTTTGAGACAACAGCTCTCTGAGACACAATTTATAATTCAGTGGGCTGTCAACCTCAGAGGATGAAGAAATACACAGGCTTGGTGAATGGTCAAGTACTTCTTGGAGTTTATTTTACTTGAAAGTTATTGTAACTTAAACTCACTATACTTATTTGACAGCTCTGCAGATGCATATTTTTGACACAAAATATAACCAACTAGTAAATGATAATGGGGCGGCATGATAGCTCAGTGGGTAGAGCAGTCGTCCTCCAATCCAAGGGTGAGCGGTTCGATTCTCAGTCCCAGC
>JAUMHL010000012.1:9871068-9924005 GCA_032362345.1 Sandelia bainsii
GCGCTGACACAGGTCTAGCAGCTGTCCAAACAACAATTTCCCCAAGGGGATCAATAAAGTGTTAATTATATTATTATAATTATTATGTTATTAGTATGTTTCCAGTTTACAGCACAGTTGTGAAATCAGTTCACAATAAATATTTTCTTATTTTATTTCCCTTACCCCTGAAGTCGTTGTCTCCTTGAAGACCTGAACATCTTATTTATGAGGCACATGTGGAACAAATCTGGACTAGACTTCTATATTCTTGTTATCAACAGCATCAAGTTCAGTATTAAATACTCTGTTTTCTTAGAGGAATACTTGAAGTACTACTTTGTCCTTAGTAGTAAGTAAAGTTTAGAGCATTTAGAATTTGAAGTAGTACTTTTAGTTGTAGTGGAGAACCATTAACCACCACCAGGATGAAATGTTGTGATTATTACTGTAACATAACTGTCAGGTAAAGCTTGTAAGGCAAACTGACCTGTCATTTCAATCTCATTACATACACACACACACACACACACACACACACACACACACACAGTGGAATTCTTTATTTTATTTAAGAATTCAGTGTATTTAAAATTGTTATGATAAATTAAATATATGATATTATGAATGTTAAAGGAAATATAATAATAATAATAATAATATGTGGTGAATAATTTTAAATATTGTTAATTTATTTATGTTGAATAACAGCTTGGCATCAATCAGTCATGAAAGAGGTTAAACATAAATAAAATATACTCAGTTACACAAAATAGAAAACTAAAACATTTCCACACTGTAAACATTTTGCACAAATTAAACTAAAAATTGTGATATGATATCATGCTCTGATTTGGAGATAGGGCTCAAGTTTTAGTAGAAGAAAAAAAAATTACAAAAGAATTTTGACTCATCATAAACCTAAACTATTTTGCATCCAAATGTATTTCTAGTAGTATAAAATCTAGTAGTAGTCTAGTAGACGAGCAAGACATTAGCTGTGGAAGAGAATGATATCAAATATTATCCATTTTAGGTTCAAGGCCATCAAACAATCAAACATTTTTAAGTAAATAATATTATAAGTGATGATGGCAATTAAAACACTGACACATTTCTGAAAGACCCACAGTGTAGCTTATGATCCAAAGAGTAGTCAGGGAAAGAGAGAAATGGTTTATGACAATTTGTAATTAGCCAACCTACTACTTAGGTTAGGTGGTGAAAGATTGTACAGTAATATAACATTGTGCTTCTATTTATACAACTTTTACATTAATGTGATATATGCAATATAGTTGCTGATCTTGAAAAATGTCAATTTGGGATAAACCTTTTTGTCATTAGTTGAACCGTCTTCCACTGTAGTAAGAGTTGCCCTGGCCTTGGCTCTGTGCATATGGATTAATCTGAGGTCGACTCTGGGCATAGGGGTTGTTCTGGGGTCGTGTCTGAGCATAGCCGCTGGATCGAGACTGAGCGTATGGGTTCATGTCATCTTGGTCTTCGTAGAGCCGCTACAATTACAGGACAGTTTCTTTTTGAGTGACTTGTAAAAGAAATATTCCTAATTTTTCTTTTTATCCCTGCTGAATGGTTTTAAGGCATGCTTACCGAATTCCTGTCTGCAGGGATCAGGTTTTGCCGGCTGTTGCTCGGAGTCATCTCCAAGTTGGTCCTGCTGTCCCAATTGCTGGTGGTTGTGGCCCGTGGGATTTTAGGCACCCCGGGGTTGGCAAAAGCTGACCCATTAACAGATTGTGCCTGGCTGTTGCTGTTAACCAATGGTGACTTGGCAGGAGAATGACTGAGGTGAGACTTTCCAGTGTCTTCATATCCGTTACTCTTGGAGCTCTTCTTTGAGCATCTAACATAATAAAATGTATATATTACTGTATACTGTTACTATATTACTGTATATATCAGTTGTACAATACTTTTTTCAAAGTATTTACAAAATCTGTTGCTGTCTAAAATAAAATGTCAGGTAAAAACACAAGTCTATTTGATAAAAAAGACTCATAGTTAATGTGCCTAAATGTTAATGTATGCAATGATATATATAGACACAAATGTAGTACAGATATACAGTAGAAGAGGCAACAGTGAATGATTGGAAATAAAAAAATGAATAGTACTCACGTGACTGCCACTATTGGCAGAAGGATGAGTGCGATGAGCAGCAGTCCGCCGAGCACAGAGCCAGTAATTACCAGCGCCAACAGCCATGCTAACAAAACACAATGACAGGGACATAAATAACAAGGCTACACTTCTAAAATTACTTTAACAGCAACTTTAAAAAAGAACTTTCACAACAGGAGCAAACCAAAGACATGGCAGTGATGACCTCTGTGATAATACACATACAGTAAGAGGCTTTAGTTAATATTTACAGGTGTCATGAAAAAAGTTGTTTTCCACCAGAGGGAGCTTCATGAAATCTGATCAACTGCCTTAAGTCACCAGAATCAATCAGTCATTGTGAGACCATCAATGTGACTGTGTAACACTACTTTCAAATGGTGATATTGAGTGCTATTTTAAAAAAAGAAGTACTGTCCTATACTGTACAGTCAAACACAGTGTATACTCACATTCCTTGCAGCTCAAACCAGAATAGCCAAATCGACAACTGAAAGACAAGAAGAATTTTTACAAAATTTTACAATTTTATCTGTATATACAAACACTGACAATTTTGTTTGCTCTATGCTCTCTGCAAACACAAGTCATAGCCAGGTATAAGGGAGGGACAGAGGGAAAGACCTAGATATCTGGGTGGGAGGACATTTAAGCACTTACTTTACACATGCAGAACCCTGTACTGTCTGCCCACTGGGACAAGCTGCAAAATACAAAAAGGAAGTTGTCTGGAGTTCAGTCAAACTAAGGTTATTCTACACACATATTTTCATTCACCTACTCATTAAATGCCCTTACCAAGGCACACTCTGTCACTGAAGTCCATCTTAATGTAGTCCTCATTACAGGTACATGTATAAGTTCCATCTTTCACTATGCAAGTAGTGGTTTCCTTATCACAGGCATTCGCACACAGGTCACCCACTTTAAATGATAGAAACAAAAAAAGACAGCGTCAGTAGATCTAATTAAAATATATGCAGTGGTACAAAAAGTGAATAATAATAAAACTATGGTATGAACGGTGTACTATATTATATTATATATAGTTATTAGTTATTATTTGACAATAAAGTCTGTTCTATTCTATTCTATTCTATTCTATATACATAATGTATAGTATGTTACTGGCAGCTTGGAAATACCATTATGCATAAGACATTATCACTCACTGAATGATACTGTACAAAGATCAACATGTGTGCAATGACAGTCAGTGTAGAAATAAATATCAAATCAGATTTTACCATCAAGACCTTGGCAGAACTTTAAAACACTACACTGACTTTGATCACCTTTTCCATCTGGTGAGAGGATTGACTCTAAGTTATAAATTACTGACAAATATACCCTATATGTCATGTAGACAGACTCATTTAGTATTACCTAAACAGGCTTTGTGAAAATCATAGTTTGTGATTTTGTAATTTGTGATTTACTGCAGATATATTAAACATTTTCATAAAAACTCTTTTAATATTCTAATACAGCTTAATTCTATCATCTATCACCTCCCACCCAAAATACAGTTAAATTATCACACCAACAGATGGTTCTACATTTCATAGTCCTTACTGCGAACAAAGAATTATTAAAAATGACATTATTGCATACAGTGGATAGCATGTTAAAACATAATCCTTCAGTTATTTTCTACCAGGAAACAAATCTGTCTTATTTATTACTAGCTACTGTCTGTAAATATTCTCAGTCATCCAGGTGAAGCTATCTGGAAGTTGAGTCCTGGCAACTAGACTTCTTTCCTGGGTTGAAAAAAAGAAAGAAATCCAGACAAACAAGAAAGAAGTCCAGTTGCCATGACTCAACTTCCAGATTACTAGCTATTGTAAATGTCAACATCAAACTATATAAAGCTCAGACGTAAATACTAGATATGTGTAATTAACCTACTAACCAGTGAAAGAAAACTCTTGATTTCCCCCAGCTACAGAATTAAATTCCTCTGTTGTCATGTCAGAAGCTACACTGAAGACAATCTCCACAGATGCGTTTACCCCGGGTCCGTCCCTTGACCCAACGTTTCTTGTTTGAACTGGTCTGTATGAACAAAAATCACAATGATTCATAATTATACACTGAAAGTTCAACATACTGTAAATGAACTGTAAGGTCGTAAACAGCATTGCCACTCTGAAACTTACTGGATTTCGAGCACGATAGTTCCAGAATAGCCAGAGTCATTGAAAACACCTGACATCTGCATTTTGGAAAGAAAATACCATTTCAGTAAGGTTGTCATGTGTATGGTATCTGTAGATTTTGCTGTTGCACCAGACATTCTGCCACAACTGCTGGTATAAAGACTGAATAAAAAATGGGATGTGTGCAAATCACAGATAAATATATGTATGATTCCAAGCTACAGAGCCACATAAAAAGAGGAGATAACTAATTGCTTACCATAACATTAATTTCTTCTGAGACTTGTTTAAAATCTTCTGATGTCTTACTCTTCATTGTTTCATTATATGGTATTTTAGACACAATCAGCTGTCCGGGGAAAACTTTGGCTAAAACAGGAAAATATCATTTTAAGAAAGATGTCATAGCCTACTCTTGTGTCAAAACATTAACTTAAACGAATAGTTCCACAATTTGGACAATATACTTATTTATGTTGCTTCATGTCTTTTGGTCCAACTCTCTGAACAACTGTAGCTTTAAATATGTTGTGAAATGATTAACATACCACTGGTCTATGAATTTAATTTTGACTGACCTAATACTAAAAGAATTCACTTAAACTGAGTTAATAACAAATTGTTTAGACAGGATCATCAAGTCACTTTTTAATGGAATAACAACCTCATGAACGCAAACAAACACTTACCATTCGCACAACTTAAGGTGGCATTATTGTAGGCTGCACCAGGCAAACACAGGCATTCGAAGGTTTGACCAGCACGAGGCTCACAAGTGCTCCCACGGCCGCATGGGTTTGAATCACAAGGATTTACTACGTTAAAGGAAAACACACACGCACGCACACACACACACAAACACACACACACACACACACACAATATAAGTATTTACGGTATAAATAAAAAACCAACACTTAGATACAGAGGAAATAACACTGGTAGAAATACCTGAAGGCTTTGTAGTTGAAGAAGGTACTTGTGTTGTGGCTGAATCATCCGAACCTGTTGTTATATCAGGAGTTTGACCTGATGGTGTCATTGCAGACACAGTACTATTTGATGGTGCTGTAGTCTCAGCTGATGTTGTTGAACCTGTGTTTGGTGCCGCTGATGTTGTTGAACCTGTGTTTGGTGCCGCTTCTTCAGTCGTAACTGTTGTTGGTGCCGCTGATGTTGTTGAACCTGTGTTTGGTGCCGCTTCTTCAGTCGTAACGTTTTCAGATGAAACACCTGAGACTGATGAGACTAAGGAAGCACAATGTAGTAGTTAATAAGTGATATTAGTCAACTTGCTTGATAACCAAGTTGTAGCCTTATCTTCATCAGTTCATTGACAAAATCCAACAGCAGGCATGCCATGATCAAATGATGCCATGATTGAATTATATACAGTTTTATGATACAGCAGCGTGAGTTATGGGTTTATAGGCAGCCTTTTTCCATTACCTGAAAATAAAAAAGTACTAATCATAAAAACAACAGTTACCAGGTAATTGGTGAACTTGGCATTGCCCTGCTATATTTTATATTGATAACCTGAAAAAGTCTAGCTGGTCACTTCATAAAGAAGGCTTTAGGCTTATCACATGTTTAATTTTGTAGCAGCCTGAAACCAAAACCACTGTTACCATAATCATTAGCTGAATAAATTAACACATTTGCCCTGATTTTAGGATAAATGTAGAGATTGGAAAGTGCACAAAAAAACTAACAGTGCGACAGTGCTAACTTATCAAGTTTGATAAAGATGCAAAACAATAGTCAAATATAGTCTTTCACCCTGATTAGATCAATTCATATGAACTAAACAGCTACCCTTTAAAGTAGAGTTAGTTTGTTTTGTATTTTTAATATGTTTGGATACAAATTTAATGTAAAAAGACAATAAGGTTGTTTGACAGGCAAAAACTATATTCTTAAGTTTCTTCCTGAGCAGCTACATAAATAAATAAACAAATGAAACTGGTAAATAATTCAAAATCCTGTATTTGAGAAAGAGGTTAGAAAGTAGCAACGAGACATTTCCATTTCATTACACATCCTTGGTAGTTTTCTCACTTACAAGGGTATCAGTGGATCAAGATTTCGTAAGCTATGCCACAAATAGAAAACATATTTATATTTACTTTATTAATTGAAAATATCTAATGTGTGTGGAACAAGTCTTTACTTTAATGCCAATTACATTTTAATACAAAAGAAAAAGACAGGAATAATACATATAAATATAAAATTTGCCTACCAGCAATGGGTTTTTTTTTTTACATAAAAGTAAGTATAAAAAAATCAGGTGACTTACAGGCTACGATCAGCCAAAGGACGTACAGCCTTCTGAATTTTTGATCCATTGGAAAAGACCTCAAGGACAAAACTTCACCAGCAAGCCTGTAAAGTCTCTGAGTGGACAAAGCTTTAGTGCCTTAAAACCTTTGATAATGAGTACTCAGGTGTCCTCTACTGGTTTTAATCATTAGCCACTCCTCTGAGGGTGACACTGTGTGCTAAAGTACAATTCCTGCCCAGAAAAGAAGACTCAGAGTCCTACTTTCCATGTCTCTATGCTATACAGTATGTATATCTATCATCTCTATAGTATGTTTGTTTTTGTTAATGGCCATTAAGTTTATTTCAGACTTAAAAGCAATATAAAAGCCACTCCAGACACTTTGGACTATTTCTACTTAAAGAACATCCAAAGAAAAGATGACTACTATCTTTACCTCTGCTGTGTGAAATAATCTAAGAAACCACTTATTGAATCATCAGAAACCCTCCGAAAGTCACACACATTCACTGGCTGGTTGACCACTCACGATAAGTTTTGGATAGAAATACACTCATGTTTTCAGTATATGGTGCTATATGAGATAACAGTGTTTGTTAAATGTAGTATTTTATTTAATGGTAAACTAATTATGAACAAAAAGAAAGAAAACTGATAATTATTATATCTTTTATTTTATATTATTGTTATTCAACTAATTATTTTCCAGAGTAATCAGTGTAAAACCCTGCTGTCTAGTTGGCAAAAGAGCCAGTACTCTTGGCTGGAACCACTAACTTTTTGGCTTTTTTGATCATTAAATATAATAATAAATTTGATTATGATAATAGATACCAACTGATTTTCTCATGATCAAACAGAACTTTCAAACATGACCATTGACCGTTGGTTTAAAATTTAGTATCAAACATAACCAAACACAAAAATCTTCCCATGCATTAGAGTAGATCATTTGAAAGATCTCAATAAAAAACTGAAAATTGAAATATAATCAACTACACAGTGCCTTTGTAAATCATACAGTACATTTATTTTTCTCTTTTTTTTCCTTTCAGTTTTTTTAATAAAATTTGTGCGTGTACTGTGAACTTCTAATCCTGAGCTGGGCATATTAGATATATTCATTCATGACTGGTTATATATATTTCACCTGTTTTCAACAATAAAACTATAAATTAGCTTTACAGTTCAGGCATAATTAAAACCTAAATGAAAATCCAATGAACATGTATACTGTAAATTCCATAACTCCATGGACAGTTTGTTGTTGCTTTCTTGGTGAAGATCATTTGAGTACGAGTCAGTCTAGAACCACAGTTGATGAAAAACACAAGAAGTACGCAATGATCTCTGCCAGAAAAGAGTTAATAATATGAATTAAACAAATATGTAGCACAGTTTCTACATTTACAATGTAGAACAAACACATCAGGTACAGATTGATGTGTTATAATACTACTACTAATAATAACGTACTTTATTCATTGTTGACAATTGACAGTTGACAGCTGCCAGACAGTACATGTTGGCACTATTACGGTGTTGGGGTTTCAATGTCTTGTCCAAGGACACCTCGACATGTAGCCTGGCGAAACCAGGAATCAAACCATTGACCCTTGGGTTTATTCACAACTGATTTACCCACTGAGCTACTTGCTGCTATTTTTCTTAACTTATCTCCACGGAAACAAATATGCATATTAAATTAGACAATTTCTAGGACAAGAACAAAAAACAAATATGCTACTATAGTATAATGACAAATTATATATTCAAATGTTGTAATTTTCATGCAACATTTTATCCTTTGTAAACAATGTTCATCACCTTAAGCTATTAGCACAGATTCTTCTGTAGAGTTCAGTCTCAGACTTTATAAGTTACTGATTACTGTTCTTGCTGCTACAAGAGGAACAGAGATCATATTTCTTTCCAGTCTTTTTTATGAATTTATGGAAGCTCCACCAGTCGTCATTTGATCCTTCCACAAACACGATGGCCCAGTTAAAACATATGTGCAATCACTGAACACCTCAGAAGAAGCTCTGTCCATGAAGCCTGATGATATTACTAAGAAAAGGTGTAAAACTGTGACTTCAAGAAAATGATTCAACCCAGTTACAACACTGCTTTTGGAAACTATGTATAAAACAGGGTGGGATAAGGATAAAGTGACCTTTGATTTAAAGACGTCATAAGATAAGAGATAAAACTGGTGTAAAAATCTAAAACAATTTGAAGTGGATGAGACCTTAACATGAACGTTCTTACAATTTACCACATTAAAATGTCTTTTAAACCATTATGAAGAATTTTTCTT
This sequence comes from Sandelia bainsii, assembly GCA_032362345.1. Classification (NCBI taxonomy): domain Eukaryota; kingdom Metazoa; phylum Chordata; class Actinopteri; order Anabantiformes; family Anabantidae; genus Sandelia; species Sandelia bainsii. The sequence goes on from JAUMHL010000012.1 coordinate 9,879,962, forward strand.
AACTTTTTTTTTAAAGATCTATGATCTTCAAGTTACCTTTGCTCCAAGTTGCATATGAATTAAGGCATGATTCAACATTTATGCTACTTCGAGCTACTTTGAGGTTATGTGTGTCAGTGTAAAAATGACTAAAAAGACGTAAAGGTGAAAACAGATATGTTTTAACTAAACTTGACAAAGATCAAACACAAAATGATTTAAATTGGTGAATATAAACAAATCTGTTTAATCAATTTTGGGGAATGCTTCCAAATTAATGCAAAATAACAATAGTAATTTTTCCAGTATTTTGACTTCCTCATACACTGTGTAATATAATATAAACACAATACATAAGTGAATACACAAAACATATATTTAAATACATAAATACATAATTTGAATTGTTAAAAGGTTTGAATATTACATGTTAACATCCTCTCAGTGTACCAGGGATGTTATTTATTTTTCCCAGAAACAATCAACATAATCATATCAGTTGTGTCCAATAAGTTAAGACCACATTTCCTATACAACCCTTTGTTTTGTTGAACCAAAAACATTTTTAGAGTCACCAATTAACCTAACTGCATGTGTTTGGATGGTGGGAGGAAGCAGGAGTACCTGGAGAAAACCCACACAGACTAGGGGAGAATGTGTAACATTGACTCGTCAAAGAAAAGCAAAGATGTACAGTAAATAATTATAGCTGAATTTCCTTTAGCTGCTTCCATGTCGGAGTCCATGTTGTTCATGCTGACTCACTGTTACACTGTCGTGTCTTATTTGGACACTTGATTAGAACAAAGCTATTATCAGTGGCTTTAGTAACACATTTAGTAACACATTTAGTAACACATTTTTCCAAGATTGATTATTAACTTTTCAACTGGAGTTGTGACATCATGTTTTTAAAAGCAGTTAAACATAAAACGTTTGCTGCAAAGAGAGTAAGCCAGACAATCACCAGCTACATTTTTCACAAGCAGGTGTTATGAACGTTGCCATGAAGCTTGTCAACACGGAATAATAACTTCCTCTGTGTCTTCTTAATAACTGAAAGTCCAAAGTCATTTAGAGTTATAGCTGTCCTTAACCCCACCCAGCCTGCTGTTCCTGGCAATGATGAGTGTGATTAGAGTTCAGATATGTTGTTTACTGGGGTTGGTGAGGTGAGAACTGATATTGGTTTGGGAAAAAGTGGCAGTGCCAGTCATTCCCCTGAAGACCTTTGACTCTGAACTCAAGCAAACTGGGCAAAGACAGAAGGAGCTGAATATTATCTTCATGCTTCATGTATACAAAACATATTATAAATGAATGGGAAACAAACATTAAGTGTCTTAGTAAGCAAGTAGGCCTGCACTTAAGTACAATTAGTTTTGAGGTACTTGTACTACGTAATTATTCCCATTTTAGTGACTTTTACTTTTACTCCACTGCAGTTCAGAGGAAAATATTGTACTTTTTACTTTTTTACTACATTTATTTGACAATTGTCGTTACAAGTATCTACTTTGCAGATACTCATTCTCATACTCATACACTGTTATTACCGATTGACCTCATGGCAGTACATAAAAAGCACAAATTAAAACTTTATTAGCAGTTCAAAACTGTGAAATTAGTTCACAATAAAAAGTGTAGCGCCCAAACTGCTTTATTTATTGCTTCTAACTAAAGGGTCATTTGTGAATGTAATGTATTAAAGGAATATTAGTGTTTTTTTGTGAATGAAATTCTCAGAAATTTGTTTTTTTAAGTTGGTCTCTTCTTGACTGTGTACATGAATTAAACATAACAAAGATTTCAGCAGAAATGTTATTTATGAGGCACATGTGGAACAAATCTGGATAATTTAATACTTAGTGGAACAGTTGTACTCTTGCATGTAAAGTAATTTTAAAGTAAAGTACTGAGAAGATCTCAGTACTTCGACTTGGAAAAACAATTTGAAGTGGTACTTCTAATTGTAGTGGAGTATTTTTTGAGGCAAGTGCTTGAACTTTTACTTGAGTATTGAACTTGTGCACTTCTTACCTGTTAAAAAGACAAAAGTGAAAAGTGAATGGTCCACAGCCAGGACAGATTCTTGGCATTGTCTATAAGTCTTAAAAGCAATGGAAGGATGTAAACATTTTGCATTTTGATGATGGTTATCTAAAGTCTCCGATTATTGTGAGATCCATTAACTGCAAAGTCAGCATGTTAATTTTCTCATCAGACCAGTCAGTGATTGCTTATATCTTATAGGTTAACATGTACATTTGTTTTTAGAAGAGTTTTTAAAGCCACTGATTTGCATAAAATGTTACTACTGACTGAAACATGTTAAATCCCAGAGCTTTTTATGTCCAGTACAGATACAGATTTTTAGATTATTTGCTTTCTTATTATTTAAGGACAAATATGGCAAATAGAGAGATTACAATTTGATTTTTCTAAAATGTATTCACACATTACAAAATGGTTAAAGCTGCTGATCTGATCCATATAAATTATAAAGAGGCAATGGACATGAGAGTAGTGCATCTCTTCAGTATCGAGGAAACAGGACTTTCACAGTCATCAACCATCACACTGTGGTCAGTGTGAAAAAAAAAGAATCTATAAACCTATTCAGAAGGCCACTTATATGATACAGACAACATTTTAGGAACCATATTGTCAATGAAACTGTTAATAAACCATCTGAAATGATCTCTGTGAACAGATCCTGAGTTACTTAGAGGAAAACAGCTCCATCCTCTGGCAGAATGTTGCTTGATAAAACATATCTGCAGAAGCATAACATGGCAGAATATAAACCGGATTCAATCACAGTTGGAACAAAGTGCAGCCACTCTAAGTGTACAAGTCATGAAGTGACTCAAATCTGTTCCAATTTTTTAAAGTATTAAAACTTCAAAAATTATTTATTGTTTACTCTGCATGTGTATTCCTGTTTTCTTAAATAAAGAAAGCACAGTTAGGCTATTACTCGCACAATAACATCATAACATTTAATTATACTAAGAACTATCATTGTATTATTAGTGGCTTATAACCGATCTATAAAGCATTGGTAATTTATTCTCAATTTATGTCTTTGTAAATGTTAACTAACCCCTTTTTGTTTCTGGGTAATATAACATTTTGTATATATTGGGGATTTTAAGTGCTTTTGAAGGACAAAAAACCCCATGCTTTTTTGTAACAAAGTTTTATTGGCTTCTCTAATCCGGTCATCATCTCAATAACAGGTACAGCCTGGGAAATCATATCACAAGGGGTCTAGAACAAATAAGACAAAGGAACGGGGAGGCTTCTGCTACAAAATTTGGTATTGAGGTGACAGTCAGAAAAAAAGCCATACAAAAATGTCTTTATCATGCATACTCAAGAAAAAAAACAAAAAAAACCAATAACACACATTTTTAGTGTTTTTGCACAAATTTGTAAACAATATCCTTCTAGAGATCATATCAAAACACATTATGGCAAGTAACAAAAATAAGGGATATAACATGAGAAAAATGAATGTTCTAGGCATCTAGAATGCAACACTGCTTGGCTTGGATATTTTTACAGAAAAAAAGAATACATTTGCATTTTGACAACTCATTTGCTCTATAATTGTAAACACAGGCAGTGTTAAATGATTATACAATATGTCGAACCTATACTACAAATATTTCCACTACATACATGAAACGCGTGTCCCTGCTTTTCTTACGCTTTAGTGATATGAGGTATATCTAGGTCAATCTTATTGTCTTTTTTTTCCCCTCCATCTCTCACCCACTCTTTTTCTCTCTTTTAAAAGCATAGTGTGTGTGCGTGGAGTGAAGTGGCTGGTCAGCCAGTCTTTGTTCCCTGTGATCTGAGCAGCTTCAAAGTCTCTTGGCTGTGGAGCTCACAGACATAGGAATAGGAAAGGGGGGTGTTCGGCTCACAGGAAATCAACTAAATTAAATATCAACCCTGGCCGCCAGGATAGTATGGCTTTAGCCATGGAAGACAAAGAAGGCCATTGTTTATTCTTGTGAGTGCAGGGCTGCATTTTGGGAAGGGGAGGTGGGTATAACTTTTCTGTTAACTTTCACTTAACTGTTTTACTGAATCAGTTTTTTGAAATTACTAAAAGATCAAGGTTAAAAGAATCATTTAAAAAGAAGAGGGGGTAGGGGTGTAGGTCCGGTGATTACTTGCGAAAATAAAAAAATCAGCTACTGAGTTCTGTTGTGGCTAGTGGAGAATAAATAAAAGGGTTTTAGTATGCATCCAACATACTAATGGGATTAAAGATATAATGGTTCCAGCATGTCAGCCCATCTCTCAAAACACTTAAATACAAAGAGGTACTCTCAAAATATTGTATAACAAAATTATGGCAAATCATCTTTTTACAATATCACCCGACAAACCGTAAGAAGACCCCCCCCCCCCTGTCTTCTGCCCTTGAGAAAAAGCAAGAAAATACATTTAAATGCCCATGGTCATGCCTAATCAACCCCCATCAAACCCCAAATTCAACAATAATCCACCCGTCCTCTTCCTCCCTCCACTCACCCACCCACCTACCCACCATCCCGCCCTCCCTACCCACCCCTGTTCACAGTTTTCTCCTCTTAAAATAATAGTAATAATCATTAGCATAATAATCAGGTATCACATGTAAATTGAATGGGTTGTTGTTATGTCCAATGATAATTTCTTTTAAAAAGTGCTTGTTGATTCCACTGACACAAAAAGGAACAGCAAGGAGCGGAGTAGAAAAGTGGTGACTTGTTTATAAAAAGAAATCACTTCAGCAACAGCACGATAAAAGACCACGGCTTGGTATTCATTGCTTTCTGAAACAGCCTTAACGGCGGTGAGCAGGGTTTTGTCTAATCTGTCTTTTCTACAGGCGACTGGTGGACGCAATCAGAGGAGTGCATGGTTAGACAGGATCCATCAAAAGACAATGTATACTGACAAAACAACAGTCAGTTGTGTTCAAACATCCTCTTCATTTCAGAATGTGCTGTGTGTGCACCATGGCATAAACTCCACTACAATTTATACTACTGGATGTGTACATGTAGCTCTCTTCACACTGACACAACAGTACCATAATCTCCACAAAGCCACACGCAGTAGAAACCAAACGTGATCATCTGCTGTAATGTTTTGTTCTGACAAGTGAAATAAAAACAAGAAAAAAAAACAAACAAGAAAATCAAAGCTCTGTAGTCTCAAATACACCTGTAAAAATTGTGCTAATTGCATCTCATAATACAAAGTCTTATTACACAATTTTGCCTATTTTCCTGAGTTAATACGTTTCTTGTAACAGACAATATATTCTTTTTTGCCATTTGAATTCTGGGCCTTTCCCTGCCACAAATGTTATTATTATTGAAATTATCAAACATTATTCATTATTACTTTACAATGGTATCATGATTGGTAAAACAAGAGTTCAGAAAAAGAAAATCAAACAAGTTCATAGCTACCCACTAAATGTTTTAAATTACATTTAAATCTACGGTACGTCATATCAAAATCACTACTCTTAAACAAAAATGAAGCGACTAAATACATAATAAAAATGAGCATATTTTAAAAATTGCATTTGAGGCCACGGAAGACTCTCCCTGGTCATTTGTATTAACATTTAATGGCAGTGTTTAAAAAAACAAAACTTTGCTACAAGAACAAAATTAGGATGGGTATAGGGACAGTATGCACAGTAACAGAACAGCCCCCTACTGGATTCACCTCGTTTGACCCTTATCTGAAACTTTGGCTTGTCGGGGTTTTTGATCCTGTACTCACTGGCTCACTGACATCAGCTAACAAACTGGTATACCCTGAGAATTCTGACACTGGAGTCCTTATTCTGTGGTCGACCTCTGCCCCAGCATCACTAGCGTAGCTCAGAGGGGTTCGCCGCCCGGACTTGAACTGGGAGCCAAAGGCCTGGGCGAAGTTCTCAATCTGGTACGTCGTTTCTTTAGAGGTGTTCAGTGGGGACAGGTCTGGGTAGCTCGAGCCGTTGGTCGGTGCAGCGCTCGCTCCAGCCTTGGGCTGCTGCCCATTGGAGCCATCTGCTGTGGCAGTGAGGTCCTGGGGAGGTAGGTTGAAGGTGCCAGGGGAGTGCTGCTTCTCCAACTGCTCGGTCAGCTCCTGAGATGGAGTCAGCTGCTGGTGGCTGGTAGATTCCAAGCTGAGGTGGTAGCCTGCCTGAGAGGGGGAGCCAACTAGCATACCATAGTGGGACTTTGAGGAGGACGAGGATGAGGACGATGAAGGGGCAGCGATGGGCAGTGGGGACGAAACAGCAGGTGGGTAGCCACAATCCAGTGGGGACGTGGTGTACACGTGTTTGTCAGAGAACAGAGGCCCTGTGGGACTGGAGCTGCTGGACAGGAGTGGGAAAGGCCCTGCTGGGCCAAGGCTCGGGAAGGGTCCACTATGGCTGGTGCGCTCCAGGGCCTGCAGAAGGAACTTTGAATACTCGCTCATCACTGCTGTCTTATCACCACCATTGGGCGAGTCATCATCCAGCTCAGGAGTAACAGGGGCTGCTGGTTGGAGGTCTACGTGGTGCGGGTGGTCTGACAAGTCGAAAGTCACGTCATGGTGGTGTGTCCCTTCTGGCTTATGGCTATAATGGTCTAGCAGGCTTTGCAGTACCTCATCTGGAATACCAGACTTGTCATGCTTGAGTTCCAAAGGCGATGAGTCCAGCATGGCCAATGTAGGCTCAGGACCCAGGGAGCCCTGGATTACACTACTTCCCTGGGGCGCCATGTGCAGTGAGGCAGCTCCATAGTCACTGTTAACTGCATGGAGGTAGCGCCGCTTTTTCACAAACTGCATTGCATCATCATAGTTGCTGCTGGTGGTGGGCCCCTGCTTGTTGTCTCCGGAACCCTGAAGTAGACCCATGTTGTCAAGGCCAGAGCCCTCGACGTGATCCATGGAGCCAGGTTTCTGACCTAAAAGTTTTTGTCTGTCAGCGCTGTCTTCTAGAGAGAGGAGGCCTTTGTCCAGGCCCTTGCGGCCAGCTTTTTTAAAGACCAATTTGGGGGAACGTCCCTGCATGTTAGTGCCAGAACCTGAGGGGTGCTCCATGCTGAAGTCCTGCAGGCCGAGGTCACGGGCCATCTCCCCAGAGGACGAGGCTGCTCCCACTGATGCAGAGGCATTCTTCTTCCTCTTGCGCTCCCCGCCCTCGCTGTTTTTGGACTTGGCCCTCTTACGTCCAGAGGTGGTAGAGTTTCCCTGAGTAAGTGAATAGCTGCCCTGGCCTAGCTCCGCTTCGCTGAGCTCCAGCATGCTTGGGTCCAGGCCCTTCTTTATGGCTTCTCCACAAGTCCGTTTGTGCTTCAGTAACCGGTCTGTTCTTGAGAAAAACTAAAAGTGGACAGAGAGATGAAAGAAAAATATAAGATTTCAAGTAGATGGACATAAATATTTTTAATTTCATGTTTATTTATTTCAATTTTAATTATTTACTTATTTTTATAAGTAAAGATGTACTGCAAAGGAAATGAACTTCATTTACATGAAACATTATATTGCTTGACCTCTTCGTCCTCTTCTAACAACTAATCCTACTGAGACAGGGCTTTATAAGAGATTTAAGTGTAGGAAGTACAGAAGTCCCTTAAACAGACTACAAGTCACCTACTTGTTGGCAAGTATCGCAGCGATATGGCTTCTCGCCACTGTGTGTCCTTTTGTGCCGCTCCATATGGTACTTCTGGATAAAGCGCATGTTACACTGGTCACAGCTAAAAGGCTTCTCTCCTGAAAAACCCCCCCAGCAGTGACAGTGTCAGTATGTCACTTCGACAAAGTTTTCATAAACTAATACTGCTGACAAGTGATGATATATCCAAGTCCAGAAACTCACCACTGTGGATCTTCTCGTGTCGCTGCAGCAGGTACTTCTGAATGAAACTCATATTACACTGACTGCACCGGAAAGGCCTCTCACCTGTGCAATCAAAAGTACAACCATCCACTCATCGCATTAATTCAAGCCTAGCCTGTATTCCCCATATGGTCACAATAAAAAGAAGCTAGCTGCATTTTATCAAAAACGTGATACATACTTCATAAGAAAAGCTGAGATTATATTAAAACATTCTACATAGTAAAAACATTTGTTTAAGAAACTGCTAGTGTATATTTAGAATAGCACAGAAGTATTTCCCATGTCTAAATTATTACATACTATTATTCTAGATGGCAGAAGCCTTCTGTCTCATAAAGTTACAAGAAATAAAAACAGAAGGAAAATCATTCAACACAAAGGGTGTGAAAAAAGTAGAATTTTCCTTTAAGTCATTTATGAGTTCAAAGAGCCATGTGAGGAATTCCCAGCAAAGGGAATGACTAATATGCCCAGAAATACATGAGTAGTCATTGAGTCACTCTAGACTTCAGTGGCTGTCTGATTTAACCAAGATCCCAATCAGTCATGGTGAAGAGGAAAAGGTAAGAGTAAAATATATTCTGAAGAGTTCTGTTCATTTGTGGTCTGAATTTGATTTTGTTGAGTGATTTACTCATTATCTGTAAAATCTTATTGTATGTTTACTTTGTGAGATTGTGATAACAAAGTTGTAACCCCATTTGCTTAAAAATCCCATATGGATGTTAAGGAAAGACATACATATATGACTAACAAGCAGCAAACATCTCTCACCTGTATGTATGAGCACATGTCTGCGCAAGTGGTAGGAGCTGCGGAAGGCAGCATTACAGTGCTCACAGATATGTGGCTTTGAGTTCGGGGACAGGCAGCCTCCATCTGCATCCAACATCATTGCCTACAAAGAGAACACCATAAGAAGTGTGGTGGTACAACAGTAAAACTTGGTTGACTTTTCCATGTCATGGAACATAACTAACGAAGAGCTAAAAGCACAGAGGGGATAAGATCAATCTTTTTATGCAAAGAAATGCTTTTTAGCCAAAAAGACATTTTTGAGTAGTGATTTAGAGGTAGAAAACAAGTAAGTGATTTACCTTTGCAGCATCATTGCGTTTTCTTCTGGCTTTGCCTCCTTGTCCGTCCCCATTGCTCCTCCGCCCTCTCCTACCTGAGGACTCTTTTGGCTCTTTACCCGATCTTCCAGGCATCTAAAGACAAATACAAGAGAAAGTATGTGACACTCTGTAGACTGCAGATAGAGGCAGCAATCGCTACTGTAAGAGTAATCAAGGGTCTATAAATAAAAGTGTGTGCATTAAAATTCCTGCCTAGGCAGTAAGGTGGGAAACTAAGTGGGAACAAAAGGCAAACTGTGTAATTTATGTGGCAAGCTGTGTGTTAAACTAAGCACTGTGTGTTAATATTTAAACATTTCAAATATTATTTCTCACCGGTTCTCCAAGGGAACGAACATTGCTGAGGCTGAGGTCATGCAGGAGCATGTTCTGGTGGTTTTGGTGGTGGTTGCCGAAAGACATGTCCGGCATGTCAGTGCCACTCTTCCCCGCGCCCCCTCCAACACAGTTCACCCCTAGTCCTACACCCCCGCCATAGAGGGGCATACGGTAATCCAACTCGCTTAGCCGCTCCTGCTTAATACCCATGCTGTGGAGGAAGCCCCCTGTATTTGCAGTAGTGGCACCCTGGTGTTCTGGCGGCGAGTCACGTTCTTTCTTCAGGTTCATCTCCTGGGGAAGCTCACCCATAACAGACTGGGAGGCCAGCCGTGTAAAGCTGGTGACAGGCGGTAGGTGGCTGAACATAAGCATACCTGGTGCAAAATTGGGGTCCATGCCACCGTTTCGCAAAAACTCATTGCCTAGCTTGTCTTGGATAATACTCATGGTGGTGGTTTTGTTTTGTGCAGGGGAGAAGGAGGGCTATAAATCTAAAGAGGAATGCAGGAGGAAAATATCCTGAAAGAGATCAAGATAAAAAAAAAAGACAAACATAAAATTCAAAGCAACTGCCACATATCTTTGTTACATTTGATTCAAGTTTAATGGGATTTATTACGATTTACCTAAGGCATGAGCATGAGATACATTTAATGTAGACTAAAAGACTATCGGTATGACAAACCTCTAAATGACTGTAAATACTATGTAACACAGCAGAACATATTGAAATGTTTCTGTAAAATGAATAAATACTGTTAATAATACATGGTGATTTATGCTAGAAAACTTTAAATGTATGAAAAGAAATAATACAAAAACACTAAGTTTATGTTACACATCACTAACAAAAACCAAAGCAATCCCCTGGACACTGCAACCTTTTTTTTTCAAAATCAGCCATATCACCAAGACTTTTGGAACAGCTTACTTGAGAAACCTTTTAAATGTAAAATGCTACACATTTAATATGTCATTAACACTTGAAAGGAACTTATCCATCAACTAAATGTCATATCAAGCCCCAAAGGAAAAAGGGAAATAAACCATTTAAATAGGAATGTGAAATACTATTCCATAAATGATTTAAATATAAGAGATTAAACTTCCTCATAATTAATTAGAAACATGTAGTTAGTGTGTTCCTACATATTGATAAAATATATAATGGGTTCCACAGAAACGGACATTAATGATGAACAGTAATCTAAGATGTATGAGTAGCACAAATTAAAAGCTCAACTGCATCAAAATACGTTTTCACGCTGAAATGTTTTGAAAAAGCCTCCCTCCGTAATATTTATTCCACATCTCGTATTGTTCCACTTGCAACATTTAGCAGCACATGTGATTTGGACTGCAGCCAAAATAAAATCTGTGCTGTAGGCTTGTTACCTTTTGATCTCCATTGTTTTCACACTTTAATGCATGTTGGACAATACCACTTTCAGTCTTTGGCTAATAACCCGAATTAATTGCAAAAGCTGGGGGGGCATTGGTTGCTATATTGGTAAATTAATCGGTTCGCCACACTCACCTAAAACAAACGATATTTAGGTCAAATCCAGCGACACATTTGAGTGATTTTAAGAAGTCGCAGCCGGGTGACTAAAAGCTACGTGTGTGTGTAAACGAGCACAGAAGAATGGCTGAAGTGAGAATTTATTGTTTAGTCTAGACCAGCCGACCATTTGGCTACTTGACACTCAATTCAACAGAAAGCAGATGAGCTTTTGTGATGCATAATAGTTAGCCAGCTAGTTAGCATAGTTAGCTAGTCGGCTAGCCACAATGAGACACAATCAACGCATCTTTACGTCCTTAATCAAAACAATCGGCGATGGCGCCCTGCATACCACAATAAGTAATTCAAATAAAGTCACATTAGCACTCAAAGTTATGTGGACTGAAATAAGCCTCATTTATGATCAATTATTTCTAATGTGATCCATTATAACCAATCTAACCTAACGTTTAGCTTGTTACCTAGTGTTGCTATCAAGCTAGCTAACGCTAAAACGGGACCCACGACTTGATGCCATTAATGCATATAACTAGTGACTATTTAAACCTCAACCCCATGTGGGAAGCACCCAAAAATGCACGAATTCACTCAATGAAAAAATAAATGAAAGTCGATATAGTGAAATTAAAACCCAAGTTTGCTTTAAAGTCGGGTCAGGCACAAATTGCTCATTCTCCAATTACCAAGCTTTGATGACGCTTGTGAAATTAAATCTGTCTGGCTGCGAGCAACGCTGGCGCTGTATTTATTGATAGCTAACTTTATAGCTAAGCTATAATTACAATCGGATAATGCTTACGAGTATATTTAGCTAGCGAGACATTCCTTGACGCATAGGGTTTATAAAACTAACCATGGTGAATAAAACTATGTAGCTGCTTTGAGGCAGCTGTGTTTATAACAATCAACCTGCCACGAGCTAGCTAGTTAGCTGCTAGCTGCCCCGACTGAAAACCCGCATTACGGCCCATGCAACAGAAACAATGATGCTGGGTCTCTGTGCATCTCCCGTTTGCGCCCGAGCCAGACAATTCCGTCGCGTAAATCTCAGCAAAACCAAAGCATTCGCCACCAATAAAAGTCCATTCAGTTTCCAACTCACCTACACATGACCGCAGTTGGTTTCAAACGTGCCTGTATTTTCTCCGTATTCAACGCTTTGGGGTTTTAATGCCAAAACATTGTTCTCCGGCGGCCGCTGCTTTCTTCCATCTTGTCCTGGCGCGGGGAATTATGGGTGTCGCGGACGGGTCGTGAGAGGAGACAGGCGAGCGTTTGAGAGCCTCACCGGACAACGCTCTGTTGTAATGTAAACACACTACAAAGCTGTGGAAACATTAACCTGAGAATGTGTGCACCGTAGTTCAAAGTTGCATTCTGGTTATTTGATTAATTAACTTTAGATGTATATGAAAATCAATAATAAATTACAGTATCAACTAAAGAAGGCTTGCGTTATTACAAATTAATACATACTAGTTTGAAATGTCCATGGGTTTATGTTTAAAGGATTGGTTCACTTGGTTTGGTTTTTCACGTTTTGTCTTAAAACAACAGTCATGTGCTCACATGAATGCCAGAAAAGGTTGTGCGTCTGTGGAAAGTAAACTAAAAAGGCTACAACTGTGGAGGATATCCACGTAATGACTAATTTGAAAACGTAAGTCTTTTGTTGTCTTCAGATAAACTTTTTAATGCATTTTTTTAAACATAGAGAGAGGGCTGTGGATTTTGTTCCTCAGCATGTATGTTGGGAGCATTTTAGGAAAGGATCTCTATAGGACACTATTAAAAGGAGAAAGTATTAATTTAATTCAATTTATTTGGGCTATTTGTACCAAATCTCAACAGAATCATGTTAAGGTACTTCAAATTTTAAAGTCAACACCTCATAGAGTTATAAAGAGAGACAACAACAATCCCCCTTGAGCAAGCACTAGGCGACAGTGGAGAGGAAAAACTTCCTTTAATGGAAGAAACCTCCAGCAGAACCAGGCTCAGGGTGGGAGACCATTTGCCTTAGCTGGTTGGCCTGAGTGGACAGTGGAGAGAGAAAAGGATAGCAGAAAATAAGCAACAGACAAAACATGATCAGGGAGAATAGGCCCTAGAAGAAGGATACAAAAAAGAGGGAGAGGCACACAGCCTGTTTGCTTATGTGCTTGGGGGGAGAAAGAAAAAGGGTTAAATTAATGCAGCAGTTTTCAGGAAAAAAAGGCAGGACTACTATGAGCTACACTAAAATACAGGTTACTCGTTAACTGAGACTGAAACCAACCCAGCAACCAAAGACTAGTAAACATAAAAATTCCTGCCACTACTTCAACATTAGGTCATATAAATGAGTTTTGAGTTTAGATTTAAATACCTCAACAGAGTTAGACTGTCTGATTGTGGCAGGGAGCTTATTCCAAAGGAGGGGGTCACCGTAGGAAAGGGTCCTGCAGCCTGCTGACTGCATTGTGAGAGCGGAGGGTATGAAGTGGAGTATAAGGTTTGAGGATATCAGACAGATATGAAGGGGCGCTTCCATTCAGGATTTTACATGTCATCAGAAGCACCTTAAAATCTGATCTAACCAGGTTTTGGTTAAAATTCTGGCCTTGGAGTCCCAACTTTGCTGTAAATTGATTTGAGGTATTTTGATTCATTACAAATTTTGTCAGGAGATTTGCACCACTCAAAAATATGAACTAAAATGGCGATTGCATTATGACCTTGGCTTAATATTTTTGAGACTCCCATTGTGGCAACTTTAAAACCTTAATTTATTTTGTTTATATGTCTCTATTCCAAAATAAAAGGTGGTGGTGGGGGTCAGTTGGGCCCCAGTTTTTGCACCATGATGATCACTGTTCTTTTACCTGCTTAGATTTTACTGCAGTGGTCAGTGCCAAGTCAGTGTTCAGCTCTGTAATGGCATTCCTTAGATTGAATAGAAAACAGAAATCTGTTGGTGTGTGACGAATTCACTGTAATGGAAGTGCCTTTACTTTAGGTAGTGAGAGCACTGCATTTGTGGTTGAGTAGAACTGGCTATTTTGATTACTTGCATAATGATTCTTGAGAGCTTTTCCCTTTCAACTGATGCATTTTCCATTTGATATTTAACACTAGAAGTTTTTGGAAGAAGAGAAGACAGTGTTTGATTTGTTTCTGTCTGCAGTTTAGAGCACATTTAACATATTTTCCTGGGCACAGAGTCAAGGCTGAATAGGAAAAACAGTCATAGTGCAAAGCAAAACATCTTTAATCATTAACCAAATAAATTCATGCTGTTTTCATTTTCAACTTGAAATTTACAGCTATCAGATTAATGACTTACAGTCACGAGTTGAAGCTGTGTAAGTTAAAATTTAGCTTTGGAATCAAAGCTATCGTTAAAAAGCTCAGTCTCACAAATTAGCAGCTTATGTTTTGGAGCACTTCATTTGAGCAGACTCATCAGATGCATCCTGTGTTGTGTGTTGTGTGCTGTGTTACATTAAGCATAGTATTTTTTGATAACAATAAAAAACAACTTTAATTTTGATGGAAATTTTAACTGTTCATACATTACAAAGGTTTACAGCTGAATAGTCATTTCTACTTCTCTCTTCATCAACCTACATACACTTTTCTAGTCTAATACGATCACATACAATGTCCTTGAATTAAATCTTATCTCTGTGACGTTATTGACAAAGTGTCGGCATAGTGATGTTGTTATCTTCAGCTACACTATATTGAAGGGTGCTTTTTTATCCACCACATTCACGTGTTTCATGCATCATAGTCCAAATGACTATGGAACAACTGAGTAAAAACTGAAAATTGATTAAGAAAAAATTGAATTACGTTAGGTGAAGTCATGTCATGTGATCTTTCCCTGGCCACAGCTCCTCTCCCAGGTCATCCATTCATACAAAAATCTGCATTATATTTATGTTCAAATACAAAAACTTCCAGCAGTAGATGTGGTTTACCATGTTGTTTTCACTGCCATTCATTTTGTATATACACCTAATACTGACCAACTCATTGTGTGGAACATTTCATTTCCTGGGACACGGGACATGTGTAGTTTTGTTGAGACATTACTCCACCATGTCTGAAACTATAACTTTAAATTGAGTGTTGCGGTCATATCAAGTTGCTGGCATGGGCTCAGGTTCACTTCCAGTGCAGTAACGCTAGGGGGAATCAAATAGCTGTCCATCACCGCGGGTACTAATTTCATGGTACAGTGTTCAAGATAGAGATAATTAGGCGGCATGAAAAAAAAAACTCCCTAAGTAATGTGTAGAAAAAATAAAATTAAAGAGTAAAAGGTTTCCCACGGTTGATTTCACTGTTACATTGTTTTCTCGCTCTGATGCTTTTACGTGATTGGGTACAAGCCAAAACATTTCCCTCTCTGTTTACCCCACATGAGCTCCCCCACGCCCCCGGAGAAAGAGAAATGTGCCGCCCGTGCTGCAGTTTTACACTCTTTAATTTGAAGTCACTCCTACCTGAACGCGCTCCCGCTGGCAGAGAAGCGTACTGTGGCCTTCTATTCACATTCACAGGTTTACTGAATAGCAGCATCTCAGTGGATTTACCAAGGACAGAGCTTTTGAATTCAGCTCAGTGAATACAGCTTTGTTTTCTATGTCATTTTGAATGTGTCCTTTTATTGTATAGATGAGACCTGAACAAAAAGTTGGCACTTGCAGGAGACTCCTAGGATCGACTCTGAATCATGTATTGCGCAGAATCTCTGCTCACTTACGATTAATTTACAGGAGAGAGGCGCATCTCCATCTCACAGGATGCGAGTCGCGCGCTGAGTGGTGTTGCATGGTTTGGGGCAGGGGGTACCAAACTTGCGTAAAGAGCCCGATTCTGCACAAGTATTAATTGCTCGTCACAAGTAGGTGTTTGATACAATGGCAGCCATTAGGAGGAAATTTGGAGAGGACTACCAGGTGGTAAACACCAACCGGGGCATGACTTTTTCCGCACCGGTGAAGAAAAAGAGGCAGCGGTTTGTGGAGAAGAACGGCCGCTGCAACGTCCAGCACGGTAACCTTGGCGGAGAGACCAGCCGGTACATCTCCGATCTCTTCACCACGCTGGTGGATCTCAAGTGGCGCTGGAACCTACTCATCTTCATCCTCACTTACACAGTTGCATGGCTGGTCATGGCATCAATGTGGTGGGTGATCGCCTACATCCGCGGCGACCTGAGCCACGGCGGCCACGACTCGTCCTACACTCCGTGCGTCGCCAATGTGTACAACTTTCCCTCCGCGTTCTTGTTTTTCATCGAAACGGAGGCGACCATCGGCTACGGATACCGCTACATCACGGAGAAGTGCCCGGAGGGTATTATCCTCTTCCTCTTCCAGTCGCTGCTGGGGTCAATCGTGGACGCCTTCCTCATCGGCTGCATGTTCATTAAGATGTCGCAGCCGAAGAAGCGCGCGGAGACGCTGATGTTCAGCCACGACGCGGTCATTTCGCAGCGGGACGGGAAGTTGTGCCTCATGTTCCGAGTGGGGAACCTGCGGAACAGCCATATGGTGTCCGCGCAGATTAGGTGCAAACTCATAAAGGTAGGCTACAGGTTATACAGTGGAGGAGCACAACATATCCAAAATCACCACATAACAGGTTCACTTTGGCGCAGTGAGCATTTTGCGTCTCAGCTCTTGAAATTCCATTATCAAAGCTGAGTCAGTTAATTTGTACAATCAGTTAATTTGTTCTGAAAATCGCTCATTATGTTTTATGAGCGCTTTCCAAGTCGTGCATTGAATTTCCATTCATCTCCAGAATAGACTGCATTCCCCGCAGGTCTTATGATTTATAGAGGGACTATGGTTTCAGCATAAGATGTATTTTAATGAGTGACCATTTACATTTACCCCCTGCAGCAACCAGCTTACTTAAGAGGTGAATTTATCCTGAACGCAGCCTCCCGTTTCTGTTCTCCTCCCTCTTCCTCTCTGAGCTGCTGGGCTTGTTACAGTCAGGGTCATCACAAACTACAAACTACAGTCAGCAGAAAGGCTGTAAATGGGCTTTATATCTAAGTTCAGCCTCTGCTTCAGCTGTCTGTAGTTTAGATGAGTCGGCCCCCAAGGGACAGTAGGTGAGAAACTACATGCTTACTAACTTAATATTTGTTGAGCCAATTTCTAGTTTGCCACAATGAAGTAAAGACTGTGTTACCTCTTGCCTAAAGATAAAAATCCCACTAACCTGAAACACTGCCAGCTCCATAAAACAGTCATATATCTTCTGTGTAAAATGAACGTTGGTTTCAGTGCTGAAAAGTCCACTATGCTATAATCTGCATAATAGTTACACTTAATGCTTAATGATGTGTTTCACCCTCGTTTTATCCAGATGTATAATAGCATTTAAAGCAATGATTTTATGCTCAGTCTGTCATTTTTCATTTGATTAGCGTAAAACTAAACTGACATATACATTAGAGAAATAAAAGTCACTCAGTTTAACACATTAAAAGTCCCAATTAACTTATTATCGCCAGTGTTTCAGCTTTCTCTAGGATGGATTTTTCATTTCATTTCATTATCATTTACTCTTTAATTAACAGCCCAGAAGAGCAAAGAAAAATATGATTTGTTAATTTTAATTAATCAATGCAACATCATAGAGGCACAAATGCTATATCATCACTTTTTCTCCATCCACAAAGGCCAATAGTTAATATTAAGTTTAGTTTTATAGGCTGTGCTGTAATATTTATCTGCAGTTACTTTCTGTGATAAAATGTTTGCTTTTTATGATTTGAAACAAAGTGAAAGTAGTAGGATATTCACCCGTGGTCCATGCTGTCATCTTTGACCCTGGTCACATTCGTCTGCACAATGAGTGTGTTATTGCTTTAGTAGAATTTACTTATTTTTGTGGCATCATGCGCCACTGCAGATTTTTTGTTAGAGGAATTGTTTAAATTAAGTTCTGGAGGAGATACACAGAGGAATTTGAGGAGAAATGTTCAGTTCCAATTCACCATTCATCAATAACATCCTGCACTATAGCTGTAAGACATTTAATATTGCAGCTAAGCTAGAGAAGCAATACTTTGGCTATACTGTACCTTGCTCAACTTTGCTTCTCTCATGCAAATCAGTCTAAGAGTAATATAATTTCATCTTAAATACAGTGTGGTGTTTGTTTTTTATATTGTTTTTTTAAACTTTTTTTCAGAGGTCAGTTGATTAGATTTAGATGATAATCTGGGATTTCAGCCAATAAACAATGTTCTTATAAGCGTTCTATCATTAAATTATCTTTTAAACAGCTATTCATGTGTTGATGGAAGGTCACTGCCAGGACTTTCCTAATTACTGTATCACATCAATGTACCATCAATCATGCTCAGTGAAAAAAACAGTAAATATGGTCTCTAAGTTCACTTGTGCCCAGTGCAGTTTCAGATGTTTCATGGATTTTCTTGGACATCAAGATAATATCTTGAAAAACGGCCTCTGGTTTTTTTTAAATATGCTGTTAAAAAGGCTTCAGTGTGCAGGACATCATTGTTGCTAAGTAGCTGCAGTTTTCTGTCTGCTTTAAAGCATTACAGAGACAGTGATGTTTTAGTATGCTGTAGTATTGTGGTGTTGGGTTGTTCTATACATTGGGGTACTTCTTCCTGTAGTACTATACCTGCATGGAGGAAACAAAGCTGTGGGTTGTGTTCAGGTAACTCACAGCTCAAGGTCAGTGTCAGATGGGTTGACTGGAGAAATGAAGCATGCTGCAGTAAATCCTAATGATGGACCTGTGAAAAGGCAGAGACGTGGAAACTGGCATCCACTGTCAGTGCTAGTAAGGAAGAGGTGTGGGTTGTAAATTCTTAGGGGACCTGAGTTTAAAAATTTTTTTTTTTAAAACAAAATTAAGGTTGGCCACATTCTTGCCCAGCAATTGTGTTATTTACAGTGTTGTGTAATTGAAATGCAGGAATGCAGCATTAACATTTGCATGTTTCTTAGAACACCTGTCAAGGGAACCTAGCCATGTTTTTTTTGCTTATAGTAGATAAGCAACAAATAAGCACATTATAAGGAAGCACATTTTGGCGCAGTATTTTAGTTTAGTTCGTTTTTTTGATTTTGTTAACAATACTGATGAAACATGCTGATCCAAGAAGCAGTAACAGAAGATTATTATCTGAATACTTACATCACCCCTATGTTTTCATTCTCCAACAAGATTTTATCAGTCATGACATCTCCTTGACCTTTTTATGAAATATTTTCTACAAACCACAAAACACACACTGTTGACCACTACTCAGATTAGTGCCTTCCAGCATCTACATAGGTGGTGGTGCTGCTGGCTGTTTTCTTATGAATGAACAGTTGTAAAGTCGGAGGAACCACTTGTTCTGGAAGTGGTATGGAAGTAGTGTTTTTTCCCAGTTCTGTATTTACATTACAAATGTTATTCGTCAATCTGACATTGAATCTGTGAGGAAAATGTTGACCTTAAATCCAAAACAGAATTGAGTTAAGCTGTACTCACAGTATGTTGTCAATTTTTTGTCAAGTATTATCTTTAGCTTTTCCTCACTGAAGGCAAAACACAATTCAGAACGTTACGCATTATTAGTAATATTATTAAATAAAATTCTACCCTGAAACCTTTATTTACCCTGTCTTTTGCATAATTGTCTATCGGAAAAATGAAAGGGCATCTTAAAGAGCTCCTCATGCTTCACAACTCTATGAAGGGATCCAGAGTTTTTAGGCTCTATACAGTTGGAGTCTATGATCCCTCACACTTGCCAGTAAGATATTCTGTACTGTTAGCAAAACTTCCATCCAGGAACAGGTAGAACATGTCAGCTCTACACAGAAAGGCCATCCAATGTATTTAAACCAATGTCATACTAGCTGTGAGACAACAGTGCTAACCACTATACCACCATGCCACCTTGCTAAGCAATACTAGTTAGGAAATGCTTTGTTAAAAAATGAAAGGCATGCATTGTCAAAACTGAAATTTGACAAAAAAGAACAGCAAAGAAGCAGTCTTTTTAGTGTGAGTTACACTGCAGTTACATACTAATTTTCACAGGTCACCAGGTTGCAAATGCCTGCACTTGACTTAAATAACATATTTAATCATCAGCAAAACATTATTCCATGGCAGGACTCTGTATCCATAATGCATGTTAACTTAAACGATAACTGTCCTTGAATTTTAATTAATATGAATGCAGCTATTATTATAAATTAATGCAATGCAGGGGTGCATTGACCCCTGTAGCATGGGGCAGAGTATGATTTTAAAGCAGAGAAACATGTTTGCATCCAGTTTGAATAGAGGAAACACTCTCGTAAGAAAGAGGTGTTGAGAAAGAAAGAAAGAAAGAAAGAAAGAGAAGCAGTAAATAGCCCCCATGTGGCAAACAGAACTGAACAAAAAGACAGAGACACAGAGGGAGAGAGTGACAGCTGGGTGGTGCTCATCAATGTCAGCAGAAGCTCGTCTCAGTATGTTGGTCCACAGCGGGATATAAGTGATAAGGGCTAGTAGAAGCAGATAGACAGGCATGGATGCAGGCGTTTAGCTAAACAGGCAGCAAGACATGTAAGCATGACTTGCCACATCTGCCACTATATAATGCTGAAGGACGAGCAGAGAGACAAGAAGAAGAGACAAAAAGACAGATGAATTACACAGATGAATTTGAATTAATGGTGCTGTAGACAGATTGAGAAAGGCAGCTCACATGTGATGTCTGAGTGAATATGTCGTGTTCTATGTCCAGCTCAAAGGTTCCCACTAGACTGTACATGGCGTACCATATGCACACACAAATACACAGTTACATTAAAGGGACACACAAACATACACACTTCTCTGACTTTTCCCGTCAGTGTTTTTGTTTCTTTGCATGCACACACCTGCACACACACTGTCACCGAGGAGGAAGTGAGTCACCAGGGATAGGGCCTGTTTTCACTCAACCTCAATCTCAGGTGGCTTGTTAAATTAAGCACTCTTTCTATATCAGATCCTCTTCCAAAGGCCATTAATTTCCCCCTTGTGGCACTGACTGTTTGGCAGCAGCAAGACAACACACAAGGATTTCATCTTGTTACAACCATTCAAGCAGGTTTCGACTTCCTTGCAGAGGTATAACGTTGCTGCAACTAGTCAGTGGAGGTACGAACAGTATTTGAAAAATAGAAGATGCACTTTCATAACTTGAGTGCCTTAAATATGACTTCACAGATATTTGTTTCCAATCTCACTGACATGTAGGGAGCAGGTCAGGGAGACCTGCCAACCTGTACCAACAATCTACATTAACATACAAAAACAAAAGGCCTTTAAAAGGGATTTAATGTACTCCTCCCACATATAGGAGATGGAGCAAGCTTTGCAGAAGCAGAGATCAACAGAGATGTGGAAACATCAAATATAAAATGATTACATTCATCATTAAAGCCTGGGTTTGGGGCTGGGGGATGGGAAGAATGAGAACCCAATTAATATTTAAGTAACAACTACTTTGTCACAGTTAGCTGCACAAAAAATATAATCAAATGAAAATATCAAATGAAATTTTAACTAAGCCTGCTTCAAGGAGCATCGATTAGAAAATATATTCATAACAAAGATATACTGATGTTTTGATGTAAAGCACCATAATAAACAGTACTCCGGCTGAATTTTAATATGCATTTAAAGGACACTGAGAAATATGTGTATTTATAAAGGACTTATATCATCAACAGATTTGTTAATTAAACATAAGGCTATATCAGCAGGTCGTTTGCTTAGCTATAGGCATAAATACTGGAAACAGCTCTGTCCAATAGCAAATTTGGTTTTGTATGCATTAACCAATATACAGTGTGTTAATTAGTGATTTTTAGAGGTGCTAGTAGGTGAATTTTGTTACTTTTAGACAAAGCAGGCTAGCCTTTCCCATTGTTTGTGATAAAATAAACTAAGCTATCTCATATTTGTCATACAGAGTGGGATCAGTCATTTAAACTAAATGCCAAACTAAAACTATAAATATAATCAAATCTGTAATTAGAGAGGGATTCCATCTTTTACTTTTGGAAGTAACAAAATAACCTTAAGATATTTTATTTATGTAAGAATAGCCTACAGACTAATAGATTAACAGACAGGCAGTTTTTAGCATTGTTATGTATTTGCCTTTCTTGCTTTCAGGCTTTGATTCTGATTTAACTTCAGTAGACGTGTGACATAGGTCCACTGTCTGCATATTATGTGAGCGCCTATTACAGATACAGTATGATGGGTGACACTTTGCCTCACCAAGGAGAGCCAGAGATCTGTGGGCACAGACGTCTTCCTGTGAAATGTCACACCCCTCTGTCCTCAACGTCACTGTGAATACAAATGACAGTCTGTTTGCCATCTGTGAAACCAAGTGGCTCCTCACTCAAAGGGCCAGGAAGATTATTCTGCATACAAGTTCAACATGAGGCGATAGGGTAAATGATTTGACTTAAGCAATGGCAGAATAGAGGATTTTATCCAATTTGATTATTTTTAGCTTTTTTATTCACTCATGTGGGGGTTTTAGCAGAGTTTTAGGCCTTCTGCCTGAAACAAACACCTTTTCCTTTCCGAATCATTCACTCTTGACATTTCAGCTGGAGTAAGAAGCTTGCATTTGACAAGAAAATAGGTTTTATAAGCTCTGGGTTTCTTTTATTCCCACCTCCTCAAGCCTCTTCCCTAATTCCATGTTTTAATTTAACAGCTTGATTGAACTTGGTTTCTCAAGAGTGAGCACCAGTGTCTTCTGTGTAATCTAATGATAGTTGTTCTCAAGACCAGGCTACTACAGAGAGCGTTTAAGTGCTCTAATGTGCTGGCAATGAGGAGGTGTGTACACAGTAAATGATTACACCAAAGTGTCATAAAATATAACTGTTACCAACACACATGTTGTCTGACAGAGATGTGGGAGGCTGCTGCATTTTACACCCTTATTCTCACCTCTAGCCATTGATGCATAGTGAAATATAACAAAGATCTGTGAAGTGTTTCCCCTCGAGATATTGTTCCGTAAGTCAAACTTTTTGTGTATTTTTTATATCAACACCCACCCATTTCTCTGCCAGAATTGAGATTTTTGTTGATTCATCCTGCAAATAAATGTTCCAACATATTGTTGCTTAGGGATTTGCAGAAAATCTACAAAACAAGCAGGTCTGTCAAGCAAATCATCTATAGCAAGTGCAGGTTTGTCTTCAGGTGCCATCATTTTGCAGCAACATCAATATGCATCCTGAGACTGAGGATAAAACCTTTTCATTTCAGAAACAATCATTCCTCCTGCCTGTGGAAGCAGGAATGAAAATTTGAACAGCTATGATCGCTCCAGTTTACAGGCTTTGTCCCACCAGCTTTTGAGCTTTAAAGTTCCTCCTCACTTTAACCCCCACATAAACATCCCATTTCATGTGGAACCATGTTAAATCCCAGAAGAAAGTTACATTCTCAAAGCTATTTCCTGGGACCCTAAACAGTGATTCAGTTACATTCTTATCATGATTACACTGGCAAAAGAATACAAATACACATTTACAGAATCTTTAGACGTTTTAGATGAAAAATGTCCACCAAGATGGCACATATTATCCAAGAGAGAAAACATTAGAATATCCTGTCTGGCCACCAGACAGCAACCCAAGGTTATAGAAACATTTTCTGTACAACAATGGTGTAGTGCCACTGTCATGCCTCAGATTACATTTTCTTTTTCTTTGGTAACAAATGGTGTCTTATACAGACAGTTCTATAAAAAGCACAATATGATTGTGGTTGTGACAGGTTTATATGTGAACAGAATGAATCAATTCTTTGATAATAATTCTTTATGTTTATGCTTTTCTCTAATTTCACATCAATTAAATAATTAATAATTAATTATCCTATTGTCGGAGATTACGCTGTATGGAAGCACATAACAACCACATTAATATTAATCTTCTAAGCAACTAAAGCCACATTCTGAAGTTTAACCATGACTGAACACTAAATATAGAAATTCAAAGTAGTATAATAACATTTTTGAAACATTTTGTTGAAATAATCTTCTCATGTTCTGGCAGAGTTAGATGAGAGGACTGCAGTTAACTAGCTGCTGACTGTAGCTTTTTATCTAGTGTACAGATTGACTGTGTTATAATCTCTTCTCCAATTCTTTGCAAGAAACAAGTTTCCTTTAACTAATAATAAATTTATACTATTGAAATGAAATCTGTCTGAATAAATGTCTCAGTATGTTATTTCAATGCACAACCACATACATTGAGAATGATGTTTTTTTGGTATTTAAATTGTTAGATAGTTAAAATTCACAGTTAGTTATTTAGTTTCTAATTACATTCATGCCATTTGTTTCAGTTTATTTTCTTGTGTAACTATGTGTCCTGAGTCCACTATGGAGGAGAAGTTTCAAAGGATTATCCTAAATTAGGGCTATTAGTAAAAATTTACATGTATGTTCTGGTTATTTGTGTTTCCAGTCTCGACAGACCCCAGAGGGTGAGTTCCTGCCCCTGGACCAGTGTGAGCTGGATGTGGGTTTTGGAACGGGGGCGGACCAGCTCTTCTTGGTGTCGCCTCTAACCATCTGCCATGAGATCAACACCAAGAGCCCTTTCTTTGATCTGTCGCAGCGCTCGCTCATGAACGAACAGTTTGAGATTGTTGTCATCCTAGAGGGCATTGTGGAAACCACTGGTTAGTGCAAATTATTATTTTGGACTAAACAAAAAATACTTATATACATTATACTAGCTGAATAAGCTTCCCTTTCCTAATCATTTGTTTCATCATCATTTAGCCTGTGGTATAGTGCATTTTTCAGTAATATAAAATAAAATATTTAACAGAATGTTTAATTTCATGTTCTTTAATTATTCAGTAGCACAAGTGCTTCTCCCTCTCTGTTGGATTTTTTTGGTCTTTTTCTTCAAGTAATTCACCATTTTTCATTTTTGTTCCATGTCTTGCTGTCTGTCAATCTTTACTTAATAGCTCACTTTCTAAAAATTTCTCTGTAATGTTATGGTGTTTTTAGCTGTACCCTTTTTGTCTTTTTCTTGTCTGTATTATTCCTCCACTCTGTTTTTTCTCTCCATCGTAGGCATGACATGCCAGGCAAGGACGTCTTACACCGAGGATGAAGTCTTGTGGGGCCATCGCTTCCTCCCTGTCATGTCACTGGAAGATGGCTTCTTTAGAGTGGACTACTCCCAGTTCCACAACACTTTTGAGGTCCCTACACCTCCCTACAGTGTCAAAGAGCAGGAGGAGAAGTCCTCATTGACGTCGCCCAACCCTCTGCCTGTTGCACCCACGCCCATCTCCCCTCTGTTGGGTAATGGTGGCCGCGGAGGCCGTAGGGAAAGGCTCTTGTCAGCTGACTGTGCAGACCATGTAGAGGACCAAGCCTCCAGGCTGCCGAGCAAACTCCAGCGCATGAGCTCTACCAGGGAAGATCAGCTCTGGAGGGGGGTGAAGACGGGCTCAGCCTTGCCAGGAGGGAAAGCCTCCAGCATGGGAGACCTACCGCTTAGCATTCAGAGGCTGAGGTCCAGCTCCATCCCAGTTGCTAGGCTAGGACATCAGGAGGAACAGGTCCAGCTGTTGTCTTTGGATGTAGAGGCTGAGGACGGAGAGCTGGAGAAACACAAATTACCAGCAGCAATAAGCACCATCACTTCTCCAACCCCAACACCAATTCAGATCCCCTTCATAGGTAGTCGGCCAGAGGACAACCTGCCCCCCAAACTGCGCAGAATGAATGCTGACCGCTGACTCCTGCAGACTACCTTTAAGACTAAACAGACATTTGAAATTGAATCAGGCTTTACGGGCATTGCATATAAATAAAGACTACTGTGATATAAGTTTTATTTTTTTCTGCAGATTCTTGTCCAGTATTTTACATGTATTTATGGGCTCTATAAGTTGTCCATTGCCACAAGTAGAAGGACAACACCAATAAGCCATCCGTCCGTTCATACTGTGAGTCATTTTTGATAGATCACCATCTGTGCCCTCCCTCCCCCCACTGCCTTTTAACACTTCTGCCCTTGTGCTTGTTTCTTTCATTCCTGTTCATACACTTGTATCAATTATGAATTATTATCTCAAACAGCTTTTTTCAATTAATCAAGCACCGAAGAGGCAGTCACAACCCTTCCACCTATATTCATAGCTTTGCAACCATTGCTAGGCGTTGGCAGACCTGTCAAGCTTTGGATTATACATTTGTAGCCTACATGGGGGATGGCAGATTTTTTTCTTTTCACTTTTTCAAAACCAAAACATAAGAGCAAAGGATTAAACAGTGTGTTTGTCTGCTCTCAAATACTAGGGAGTATGCTGTTCACTAATTTTTAAACACAAAACCTAAAACACAACAACCTAAAAGCCTATCTCTTACAATGTTAAAAGTGAAAACGTACTGTGTTAAAATCAAAACTAGTAAACTAGAAAGCCAAAAACAGCTTAAGTATTTACCCTTCTTACACTTAAGGCCACTCCAAGTGTCCACATATACACTGTAGTATTCATGATGTAAATTTTGTCAACCTCCCTCATCAGTGAGGGTCTGGACTCTTTACGTCTGTGCACATCCCAAACATTTGTTTCCCCATGCAAACTGTCTGCAGTTCCTGTGCACTGACTGTGCATGTGCCAAACAAGTAAAGTAGATGCTTGGTTCTTGTATTGAATGTACGTAATGTTTATTTCTATATGTACAGTGTAACGATAGCATGCACTGCAGTAGAGTGAGTGCATGTCTGTTGGAGCGGAAGCGGAAAGTATAAATTGGCCTTTACTATGACTAATTACCTTAACACTGCAATACAAGAACCATACTATTTCTTTATTTCTGTGTCTACGTGGATCAACAGCTGAGGATGCTGACTTTTTATATGGGACCTGTTAGCTTTAACTTCAGTCTTTTAGCACAATATCATGTAGCTATCAAGTTCTTATTTTTATTGTTTCAAAAGACTCAACTGGAAACAGTAATGCTAACAATAACTCCAGCCAACTGAGCTAACAACAAAAAAACTACATTGATGCTTACTGTTTAGAAATGAGAAACCTGTATGTCTACCTCATTCTGAAATCAAAGACCCATTGTTTTGTATTTTATCACAGATTTTGAACGATAAGTCTGTCACCATTATCACTGTACTACAGCTGTGTGAGAACAAAAGCTTGATGGGTATGTCAACTGTAACTGGGGGACAGGTGCTCAGCGAAAAGTCAATCATCCTGAATTAGGTAATAAAAATCAACAAAACGCTGATACACAAGTCAGGTTGACACATTTATCACTTGTAATAATTGTTTATTTGATTGCTAATTTCAGTTGTATGTTTACTACTGTACAATTTTAGCTACTTTTACCTCTTGGTGCAGTGTTTGCATTGGCCCGTTATATGCATGGGTTATCAAATGTAATCACAGATCGGTTTTGGAATATAGATTTCTTTCATCATGAACTGATTTATTAAAATTTAAAACAAATATCTGGGAATGCAGGGATGCTGACATCAGGGGATACATGTATTATTGCCAATACAAAGGCAGCACAAAATTTCATATTGCAAATGCTATATTAATAAATGAATTGAAATCACAACTGCCAAAGAGTACAGAATTTTCTTCCATATAGAAAATGCTTTTCTGTGGGCTTTCAGTTGCATATTTGCTGATGGTGTTTGATATTCCATTTAATTTAGCTGGCAGAATGCATCATGTGAAGTTTGGTGCGATGGTTAAACCAACATTCATCAAATGTTAAAACCTTAAATATGAGTGTGAGTAGTTATGTTCAGAAGACAACAGTAGCCACACTGTTTACAGTACCAGACTCAGCTCAGCACTTAGTTTATTTAGTCTTGATTTTAGCTATTGAGATGGAAGTGCTCTAGCATGGCAATTTTTTACATCTGATGATGTCCAGATCTAATTAGTTATACAGCAAAGAATAGCAGAAAACATAAATTAGATTATGTAACTTGCCAACAGTAGAAAATGACCTCTGTCCATCTTAAGATAAAATTAACTCCGATAAATGATGTAGAGAGGAATAAATCATAGATCGCTCTTCACACAGACATAATACTCTGTAATGATGAATGCAACAGTAAAGGAAAATGTGTTTTTTTTCTCATTAAAGTGAGCTTGGGAAATGGATTGGTCTAATTTTCACTTCAATGTCACTTCCTCAGGGGAATGAAGGTTAATACATCTATAACAATGGATAAATTATGCTATGTGTGCAAATCGGGACTAATTTCACATCTTCCTGGTCTTCCTGAAATGAGATTCAACAAATATAAATATTTTCTGTGCCTCATGTAAGTTATAGTGGTGATGGTAAAGGTCCTCCTGTGCTGTAAAATAGTCAAAGTCTGTTTCTGTGGCCTTTTTAATTGTTTTAAAATCTCGAAATTCCCTTGCAAGAGTGAATAGTTTTTAGGCAGTATCCAGGCATATGTGTCACTGAAACGTCAAATCAAATATGCTGTTAGCATCAAGTGTTAGCATAAGCTCATCCCTACCCAGTGCTACACTGAGATACTGCATTACAACAGTTCACTAGTATGAAAAATTGTTGAGTGGTGCATCTGAAAAAAATCTTGTTGAACTGGATTCCAGGCATAAATATCACCTTTATATTCCACACACTTCCACGTTTTTGGGCCCAGAGAATATGCACTGTAGCCTCCTCCAGTCAAGCCTCTTGGTTCCCCACACAGATGAAGATAAAGCAATCTTACAGTTACTGAACCAAAATAATCAAATCATGATAATAAAAATAGTCATCTCACTGATTTTGTGACTCCAGCTATACACAAGATGTATAATTGCTTCTTTTGTAATGATTCTCTATGGAAATTTTTTCTTGGGCCAATGTGCATCACATGATGTACAATGAAATTGAAATTGAAATGAAATAGTCATGCAGTTTTATTATTATTTTAAAATTGCTTCACAGCTCAGCGCTGTTCCTGAGGGCTTGGTGTATGTAACTTCTGTAGTCATAGTTTGCATTGCAGCCAGATAAAGAGCAAAGCGGGACATCGGAAATGTGTTACTGCTGGTTGCTCATATACTGTATGTCATGCGTAAATTTATTTCTGTTTATTTTAAGTACTAACTAAACTTGAAGTTTTAAAGCTAACATTGTTTTCTTATGTTAGCTAAAGGAAAATAATGCTAAAGAGAGTTACTGCTTTATGCTATATACATCCAGCAGCAGCCATTACTGAAGATTAAGATGGGGTGTTCAAGAATTTGGGTTATTCATTAGGTATTTTGATTGGCTGGGGGTGGAGGCCCAACCTGCAGCTGGTCAGAATAGGTGTTTATGCATTATGCAGAATTTGTGTACATAGCTTCTGAAACACCCTGCTGCAGGACAACAGGGGAATTGAGCAGTTTGGAAAGATGGATTTAGAGAAATGTAAATATTTTTTGATGAATAAAATCTCAGCAATACATTCAAAATACATAAAAATGAGTCATAAACGGTCAATACCACCTTTTTAAGAACAGAAAATAAAGCAGAAAGTAAAAAGTTACTTGATCACACAGTACTGAAACTCAATGAATGATGATGAAACAGTAACACTTCCAGCAGTGATGAGAAGTACATTTACTCAAATCCCAAGGCATATTTTGAGGTACTGGAACATTTCTTAAGTACTTCCATTTTATGTTACTTTAAACATCTATGCCATTACATGTAAGATTAAGTTTTCAAACAGTGTGAAATTGCAGTTATATGCCACCACAGAAGCAGATGTGGGTGCAGCATGTGATTGTGTGGGCTCTCCATGTTTATCTTTGTGCATGCGGAAAAACTGTGAGACGATATCAGGAGGCGCACAGCGATCAGATCACAAATCCACATTGACCAGATGCTCATCCATAGTCAATGAGCACAGAAATTGTCACTTCACAGCACCATTAGCTTCATGAGCTGGGCAATCGTGTGAATTGACAGATCCGCTGGGATGTGAGGATTCAGCTCTGTTGTATGTGTTGTATGTATTTGACCTCTTGACACATGGATACAGACATTTACAGGTACATGCAGCTATGAATAAATCTGTATCTATGAGCTAATACCACTCAGCAGGTATAAAGTCAGCTTGCTCTCGCTGATGAAGAGACCATTAAGCTACTGGACAAAGTAGAGTGGGAGTTACCTCCCTAAGTGGACAGTGGACACTCTCTCTCTCTGTAAATGCACCCCACTTCTTTTGTATAATGTATCAGTGACATCAGCTTTAGAAATTGACAGAACTATAGTTTGACAATCTTCAACACCTTCAGGATGATTTTAACTGTGCAAGAAGAGACTTTCAAATACCACATATTTCTATTAAAACACAAAATGCCCACAATCTACCAGATTTAAAAATATCCTTTTGATCACCATGAGAGATTAAAGTGGGCATCATTTACTCATGGTGTCAGCAGTGCTGTGCCCACAGGCTCACTCGGGGCAGCGTAGGTAAATAGTGCTCAGCTGCCGCTGCAGAATCTCAATTGCTTTTCTTTCTTCGCTTTTTCCATGAGTCACCACACATCAATTCAAGTGCTCTTTATTGCTGTGGTGTCCTTTGAGCAAAAACTCCAGACTGAGGAGCGTGAGAATTACTTTTGGTGACTTTACAAAGGAAACAATCTCCATGTTTTCACCCATATTGGAAATATTGCATACACTGAAAAAAGAAGACTGCAGTTTGTTTCTTTCAGTGAACGATTAATTAGAGACAGTATTATATTGTGTATTTCAGCTGAAGTCTCACTGCATACCTAAATATTGTTTTTTAATTTTTCATAAAAAAACAAGCAGTGTGATAGAGGCTTTATCTAAATACATGTTCTTTATGTAAACTGTTAATGTTCTTGTGTATCTTAAGTGTTTCTATATAACATTAAAGCAGCTATAATCTGTATTTTCTATATAAACAATGAATTTTAGCTAATGTGAAAGGGGACAATCATAATAATAAATCCACAGGTGCCTCTGTCAGCAGTTCTACACAGCTCAGTTGAGTGTGTCAGCATCTTTCAGTTTAGTGTTTTGATTTTCAGGTCCACAGCTTTAGTTTTCAGATCAGTCTCACAACTCTCATATTGTTGCTTTTGACTGTAGCTGTTTTAGTTACAAATCTATCACTGGATGCTACCTGCCCTCAGAAATGGCTTTTTATTATTTGAAAAATAAAGCTGGAGTGCAGGCGTCTGTCTCTCTAGCTAAAACAGAGAGATTAATGCATGCTTTTAGATCCAGCAGGCAGCAGTATTACAGTGTCTGGTCTACACCAAAAAAGTTATAAATCAGATAAAATTGATTCAGAACTTTGATGCCTGAGTGCTGACCAGGACCAGAAGGAAAGAACATATTACACCTGTTTTAAAGTGATTACACTGATAGATGGAGCCTCCAATAAGTTCCACACACAAAGATAAGTAAAGCAAGTGCAAACATTTCTAAAAACACGTTTTACTACAGGGTACTGAATGATGGGATGAATGGCAGTGAATAAAGTAAATGGGGAGTGAATACTCTGAGGTGTATTTCTTAAAAACATACAGTATTGTTTTGCAGTAATGAAACAGGCATGGGAGGATTTTGTATACATATTTCCCAGCAGGTCATACTTCCCAGGACGATCCTGATTGAAATCTGCTCGGAGTGAGAGCTCAGCATGTACCTGTCTTATTACCAAACCTGTCACTCCATTACAGAGTGACAGAATCTTATTACGTGCCTCGTCTTGGCATCCTAATTGGGTTTTCCCACCAAGACTTTTTCAAACCCTGTGAATTACAATCCCACCACTGTGAAAGCAAAAATCACTCACCGCACATTAGCAGACGATGCACCTCAGAGTGAATGCTGCTGTTTTTAATGAGTAAATTGGACTTTATTTGCTTTATATGGAAAGGATCTTGAATTAATTAAGACTCCGGTGAAGAGTTAGTGAATCAGACAGAACAATTTGATTGGTGTCTAAATGTATAACTTCAAGAACACAATGTTAAAAATATGACCTAAATAAGTAATAATATGCTATGCCTGAAAACTATATGACTACAAT
This sequence comes from Sandelia bainsii, assembly GCA_032362345.1. NCBI lineage: Eukaryota > Metazoa > Chordata > Actinopteri > Anabantiformes > Anabantidae > Sandelia > Sandelia bainsii. Next base: position 9,911,999 of record JAUMHL010000012.1, read on the forward strand.
CTTCAGTGATGTATGATGCTTTAAGAATGAATGGTCACTTCTGATTATGATTTCATAAGCAAACTTAAGGATTTCAAGGTGTGCATAATTCCTCTTTCATTCAAATAAAATTGCACTCTTTCCTGTCACTCGCCCACACACCAGCTGTGCTATGAGCCTTAATTCTGGTGAGATCTTCAGTGAGTGACAAAGACACTATTTTTCCATCTTTGAAATAGGAGACAAATGCAGCTTGAGTACAACAACAACCTCATCCCACTAAAACAAAAACCTTTGATCTTGCAAAAGGCCTTGCACCACTCACACATTTTAAAGTATTCATCATATTAATTCATCTTGTGCCTCTGGATTAACTAAGCAACACATTCAATAAATACCATGTGGGATAATTTAGTAATCTTCAAAGAGAGGCTTGAGAATGAAGACTTGTTCATGTCCCAGATAATTTACATATTTTCAGAAAATTTACATATCTTCTGGGACACTATTTTCTATCTCAGCCCTCTTCTAGATGTATCATCCTCACAACTTTTAGATAGAAAGGTTTTATCTAGACCTTGATACATGAGACTTCAGATAACCAGCACTTATGTACTGAACATAATGCCTCTAATGTTCTCTTTTTCAGGTGTATCATTTTGAATCGAATTACCTCCATTACAAAAAAATCTGATTAGCTGAACACACAGACTTATTCAGTGCAGTGCTGTGACAGCTGATTGAGTTGTGGATTTTTCCTGCACACTAAATTTGATAAATAATTCAAACACATTAGTTAACTGTATATGCAGATTCTAGGAAGCAATTCTCTGAATAGCTGAGATGAGACATAGTGGCTGCAGGAGTGAACTGAGGAGTGCTTCCTCAAGGAAGTCAAGTGTAACAAATAACATGTATGTTTCCACTTGCTGTTTGCATTTTTTCATTCATAATTCTTACAGGAAAATATGAAATTTCAGCTGTGGCTTTGGCTACCGACCTTGTTTGTCTGTCATACCCTTTCCGTCATTAACACCACCAACCATGTTCCAAATGTTTTTGTTTTAGTTAATTGTCTATCTTATAATATCGACCATGTACTTAATTGCAGCTAGAGTTTTTACTGGAATTAGCAAGAGAGATCATATTTCTCCTACATTAGCTTCTCTCCATTGGCTCCCTGTAAAATCTAGACTAGAGTTTAAAATCCTTCTCCTCACTTATAAAGCGCAAAATGATCTACCTCCATCATATCTTAAATACCTCATAATACCATATTATCCCAGCAGAGCACTTCGCTCTCAGAGTGCTGGTCTACTTGTGGCTCCTAGAGTTTCCAAATGTAGACTGGGAGGCAGAGCCTTTAGCTATCAAGCTCCTCTCCTGTGGAACCAGCTCCCAGTTCAGGTTCGGGAGGCAGACACCCTCTCTACCTTTAAGACTAGGCTTAAAACCTTTCTTTTTGATAAAGCTTATGGTCAAAGTTGGTTCAGGTGAATCTGAACCAACTCTTAGTTTTGCTGTTATAGACTTAGTCTGCTGGGGGACCTCCCTTGACACACTGAGCTCCTCTCCTCTCCTCTCCTCTCCTCTCCTCTCCTCTCCTCTCCTCTCCTCTCCTCTCCTCTCCTCTCCTCTCCGCTTTTATGTCCACTCATGTGCCACCATGTCATTACCTTTGTGTCTTCTCTCTCCCGTTGTTGTGCTTCATCCTCTCTGTCTCCCTCTCTCTGTACCTTTCTGCTGGTATCCCCGGCCTCGGAGCTGTATGGTTCTTGTTGCAGTTACTGGCCCTACCAACCCACCCAGTGTCTCATCTGCTGCATGTTGTTGTTCTTTTGCTCTGTTCTTCTTTCCACTCAACCATTCACTCAATCCATTCACTTGCAGCTAACTCTTTCAAGCAGAAGTTAGCTAGATTTTCTTTAGCTTTAACTACTTTGATTTTTAGTGAAGTTACATTACTTTGCCTATCTATTTCCACTTTTTAATTTCTGCTATTTTGACAATTTAAAAACATAAATAATTTCAATTTTCATTTCATTTATTATTTTTAGCTACTGTAACTATTTAAGCTTTTAAGCTAAAATTACATTAATTACATTGCATTTATCCAACATTTTCAACTTTTTTGCTCACTTATACTGTAATCATTTTCACTACAACAATATTGAAGTGATTCCACATGTAGATATTTTACAAACCCAATCCTATTCTTTTTTATCTGTTTTTATCAACTATTTAGTTATATGTGCCAACTGCACGTATAATGGTTGCGAATGACTGTAGTTTGTATCTGGAGGCATATGAAAAGTAAAGACAACAACTAACAAAGTGGTATTTAGGTCAAACTCTTACTTATCTCTGAGGGTTTTTGGACACAATAATTGTCACGACTATATAGGTTTGACTGCCAAACTGGGGACTCAGAACAGATTTGCTATCAGTGGAGCAGAATAATGACCAATAAAAGGCTGTCTCACACATTTGCCACTTTCAATAATAAACAGCAGCTGAGCAAACAGGCTCTTCAATCTGGCAAACACACAAATGCTGAGTGTCCCAGACACAATGCCAGTCTGTCTTCTGGGAAAATGATGGGTTAGCCAGGACATAAGTTGTGCAGAAGCTGCACATGTGCCCTGAACCTTCTCTCTTATCCCACTCCTGCCAGGATGATTTACAGTCTCTTGGTGAAGTAAATCATGGAATGGTTTAGGGACAAATTGGTAAAGCTGGAAAGTGAGTCATGGGGACAGACCTTGCCTTCCCGTAGTCTTACTTGACACAGTCTCACTTATTGGGTTTACTAGCTGGTAACACAAATGTCATTGCAAAGCCAGCCAGCTTTGTGGTGCAGCTACTCATTTATTTGGCCAGCAGTTTGGATCAAAGTTAATGTTCAATATTCTGTTGCCTCTTTGTATTACAATATGAAGCCATTTAAGGAGAACATGTGTGTGACTGTGTGAACTTTCACCAGTGGCAGTGACTTCTCTACTTTATTACACTGGCTCCTGTATCTCAGTCAACTGGGAGCAGATCCAATCAATTAGCTCTGCATTATTTACCTAAGTCCCTATAGGCTTCATTCAGACAAAAGCAATTACTGTAACACTCATACCACTCCCTGGCACTCTGCAGGCTAATACTGTGACATGATTCCCACTTGGCACTAATGATTTATTATTTAATCACTTATTTGTTCACTTGACTAGTTTCATCCTGAAAATCGAGTCACACACGAAGGACAATCATGAGTGAAATTTATCTTTAAGACACATTTTGTAAAAATGGATGAGACTTGAGTTCGGAAGAGCTCTCAGCCTGTTTTCTGCTTCGTGTTGTTCACATAATCCTCTCGTACACTTGCAACGACCATCTGTGACTAGACTATCGGCAGCAGGGGGGAGCATGCTAAAACAGCTACTGCAGTCCTAAGACTTGTTCTTGAGGGAATACTATTAGTTTCCACTTAGTGAGGGAGATAGCCATCTGTGGTTATAAAGCAAATTTTAGTATGTCCTGTCCTCTGGCATTGAAGAACATTTGTGTGCCCAATTACTTGTGGGCACAGTATCCAGACATTATTTTTTGGCTTTGGCATTGTTATGCTTTTCACATTTTATTTGTATGAAACCACAGCAGAGCAGAATGACACTTAACCTCTTTTAATAGAATAGACTAATGGTGTTAATCATAACATTAATCACAAAGCACTATTGCAAATATAATCTATAAAGCACATAACCAGGGTGGGGCAGCTACAAAGTGTGCCCTCGCATTCACCCCGTATCTGCTGTTGAGTTGAAGCCAAGTCTATTACTTGGGATTGATAAAACTTAGAAGTGCATTAAAATACGACCTCATGTAGGTTCTGTGGCCTGTGACAATTTCAGAGATCTTTTGGCAGTAAAGTGGGTCAAGTGATCTGCTCACACTAGGATTTGATGAAAGTCTCTTTCATTCTCAAATCTTGTGTAAGTGTCACAGCTGCTGTCATAGTAATTGTTAGCTGAGGAGAATGGCTTATATGTTAAATGCCCTTGAGAAAAAAAAAGCTGCATGAACAATATGTGCTTATGTGAATTTATCACAAGATAATGTGGCAGCTGAAATGTTGTTAGGATAAAAAACATCTTTTTTATGCTAAATGCTTTTCCAGAGAGAAGTTCTTTGCCATCTGGCTCTATTGAACTGTGCAGTAATTGTTTCAAAGAGGCAGGTTTGAGCAATTAGGATAAGCAGGAAATGGTTTGCATGACTTGAAATGCGCAATGACCTACAGCATAGTCACAGGACAACATATAAAGCACAATGTAATTCTGTGAAGTGAGTCAGCTGTCTTTCTGAGGCATGAAAATAAATATGAGTTAAATGTTGTGGTGCTTGTTTAAAAAAAATAACTGCACTGCTTACTTTAGAGGGAAATTCCTTCAAACAATTTGTGTTTTACAGAAGCTGGCATGTAAATGAGATGAGATGTTCCTTTTGCCTTCTCATTATATTGCAGATGTTTGCAGCTCATACGTTTGCACATGTATAGCTTAAAGAGCATACTGTACTCTGCACACAGTACATAGTACACCTCTAGCTGCTCACATATTTAGAGTAAGACCAGAACTAAAAAATGAATTAACATCTAATTTTATAATTACATTTTGTCAGTGGATGGAACCAGCGCATGCACATAAATGGGCTGTTAGTTATGTGTGACGTTAGTAATGATTTCCTACATTGAGTGGCTTTACCCTTTAACTGACTCAGCTCCAGTTCTGAGGCGGAGACACTGCACCTCCCTCTCCCTCATCAGTATTCACAGTGAGCGTCATGTCCTGAAATGTACTTGATAAGTCTTGCCATGCTCTAATTTACCATAGAAAGGAAACAGGAATTTCTCCTCAGAATATAATTCCCACGATGAATCAATATTCCACTAAAAAGTTGGTTGTTTGATTTTTTTCTCCCGGGGTGACCCTTTGAAATACTGCCGACAAAACTAGTAACATTAAAACCTATTTGGTTAAAACGATTGCACAGCAATACGAAGAGAGGTGACTGCAGGTTGCATAGAGAAGAAAACTGCTTAATTACATTGGTGACAGAGCTCTCCAGTAAGTGCTGAGCGCAAGATGTGTAAAGAGGTGTGCAATGAGAGCAGGGGAAGAGATTTCTTTTGTTCTATTCTCGCTGTGAATAGAAGGTTCATATTTCTTTTTGGGTTACATTTTCACTTCATGTATGAGGGCATCGCTCACAGCACAGAGAGGTAATTCTTCACATCAAGGGGTCCTTCAGAGCTCAGCAGAGTGTCAGTAATATCTGTGACAGTCAAGACCTGGGATGTTCACTGCCTGACTTCTTTCTGTGGCGCTATTATCTGTGATTGGCATGTGTGTCAACAACATTATGACAAGTCAGTGACTGACTCTCTCACACACGCACACACACACACATTGCATTTACAACAAATATTATTTACATTGAAGTAAACACGATTGAACTAACTATGCTGTTCTGCATCCTGCTGTTGAAACAGTGTGTGGAGGCAGGTTACATTTATTTTCATTAACAGCAGACAAATTGTGTTTGGGAGGGACTTAATCAGATTGCCTGTTCTGTGGAGGTCTGTGGTTTCTTATACAACTGTCTATCAGTTGGGGAAATTTTTATATCTCATTACTTGATTGATTTGATTATTCAATAATTTGATTAATACAGTAACTAATAGGAAACTGTAACACTTAAGAGTCTCAAATGATTTGGGTTTATGGATGTGATGAAAAACATGAGCATTGTCTTTACAATGTGCATAAAACTACAACTCATATATGTTTACATACTTTAGTAATATATTTATGACTATTACCTATTAATACTTCATGCAGATTTTTAACACACATCTGCTAGCTTAGAATTTGGTTTAGCTAAGAATGATCACATTCATACCAGAGGAACTTTAATAAAATGTCCTTACAATAAAATACCCAGGTACATGAAGCGTTGAGGATGTTTTTATGAGCATTATAATTGGATTGTTGTTGATTTTTTTGTTCTCAAGAGACGTTAGCTTGAACCTCTTCTTACTGAAGTGTATGACCATAACACACCAATATCCTTGTGAGAACTTGCTTTTACTGTATATTAGATATCTATATCTATGTCTATATCTTTTGAAAGAGACCTGAGCAGACAAAACAAAAATAGGGTAGCCCAGATGTTCAAGTTGTAAAATCTTCATTCCCAATTTGTTCAATTTAGGTGAAGTACTGGAAAAAACTGTTCAAAAGTGCCGGTGTCAGCCCAGCCATGATTTACAGTACACTACTGCCTGTTTAAAGGCTTGAAAGATCACGAAAGCCAACAAAGTAATCACAATGTGATAACGCTGTTGAAAACACTGTAGGCCACTGCTTAACTATTAGTCTTATGAAACATGCTTGTGTAGGTCTTACAACCAGCAACAGATTAAACTGCGCTGAGGACGGTCATAGGCAGTGTTGAACATCATGGTGTGATGCAATTGCTTCCTGATATAACATTTCCTTTCCTTTATACTTTTCTCCTCACTATTAAAAGGACATTTCTTTCAGTAGACTGTAGCACAATATCAGATTTAAGTGGGCAACGTGTGCTGATAATACAACCATTAATTTACATTTATTCCATTTTTTTGTAAAGCACAATAGCCAATTGCATCATAATGTGTTAAGAACTTAGATGCTTACTGTGATGCAGGAAACTGCATTTCTGTACTTTAATTTTTTAGGTCTACAATGATGATGCAATTGCTATTCAAAAAATCATAGTACATAGTGAGTGACTACAAATCTCTGAATTGAACTGAATGAAAAAGCTAAATCACAGGCAATTTCCACCTTGTCTTAAATACATATCTGAATAGAAAGTTGGGTCAGACCAAGTCACAACTCAGGATAAATTAGAGTTGACCTGCAAATGATCCACTTAATAAATGAGATGAGGTTAGAGAGTCTCACAGTTCTTTGCACAAGAAAGGGAATGAAATGGCCTTAAAAACTGAAGGCACTCTACTTCATTCTGCCTCAAGTACTGGTCTTTAAGGTCAAACAGGGTCAAACATATACAATACTAAAGGCTTTGTGCTTTACGTACTGGGGGAATCCACTCATTTTCTGTACACAGACTTTAGCCATGCATCAGAAGCATGAACCTGCTCTTTGGTTCATCACTGTCAAATCCAAGAGAGACTTTCTCTGTTGTTTTTCATGTCTAGCATTTATTTAGCAAGGTAACATTCATTAACCTGAGTCATGTTTTTTTGTATTTCTAGAATGTGCAGACGCTGACTCACCTCATCATTGTCTTCATTTTGTGTTTCCTGATTTCCCCAGGTGTCCTTTCTGTCTCATTTCAAAAACAGCCTTTTCTAAATAAAACACTAATTGTCTGGGGATATTTTCAAAATTTTGCCTGCAGTGATTTGTGCCTCAGCTGACCTTCTAGGGGTGCTCAAGTAGCACATCTCTGTTATTGTTTCAAGGTAAAATCCCTTGGTTCAGCTAAACAAGTGAAAGGTCATGATTCTCCCCCCAAGGCCCGAGGACCATTTGGGATTTCAGTTTCTGTGCCTATCACCATATGCTAATATCTTAATCACTATACTGGTGAGCACAAAGACCTTATGACATTCTTTAGAAAAGCTGTTTCAACTGGCAGAGGAAGGATGGGGCAAAATAAGATATGAAGAGACTAAAAGAGAAAGAGACAGTAATTTTAAAGCACTATAGCACAAAGGTGCTTATTATCGTCTCATGTCCTTTGAGCCTTAGTTTGTCAAGATGCAATCAACTGAATTCTATTGAAAAGTAGTAAAAACACAGCAGTTTGTTCAGCTCTTCTTCTTGATGTTCGAGAGGTTTTCTTTTATTTACCCTGATCGTAGTGTTAATTGACACACGTCCATATCCTCATTACATGTCTATTGCAGTATCGTATCGCATCAATGGGTCTTTGAATTTGCAGCCATGCTGGTGGCTCTGTGAGGCTGTTCTTTGCCACAGCACTGCTTGGAGCTAAATGCTAACATCACTATGTTATTATGTGATTCTCCATCTAACAGTTCTCAAGCTATTTCACACAAAATCATGAATGTGAACCTCATGGTGGCATCTGAGTAATAGTCAGAAACTCACCAAAGCTAGTAGGATTCATCCTCTGGGCACCATCAATATCTAAGGGAAATTTAAAGGAATACATGTGATAGTTGATGAACCTGTTCTGCTAGCTCGGCTAAACATGGGGTCATTTCAAGTTTGTATTGGTTTTGTTAACATCAAGTTATTGTTATTATTGACTGCACTAATTGATTGTTAGTAATGCCATCAGTGCAGTGACATGCATTTATTTACTGATGATCTTGAATCACATGCACCAAGACACTCTAAGACGAAGAAGAAGAAGAAAGAGACATGGCTGATTTGGCTATACATGACACATACAGTATGTGAATAAATACATATTCAAATGCAGACACTCCTTACATGACACTTGGTGCATGGTGTAAACATAGGAAAGAAAGATTCTCCACTTCTCCCCCTCCCTTTGGGCTAGAATCACTGAACTAGACTGCAGGACACAGATGTGACTCAAGATATGAAAAAAAACAACAAATACAGTTGAAGACGCTTGCACACTCAATACAAGAGCTGTTGTTTAACAATGCATAAGCCATTAAAGTAAAACATGTTCTTTTGTACCTCAGGCCCTAAGAAAGCAAATGTATTTGGCTCTGAGGTTACAGACAGCAGTGCTGCTCTGGCCTTGCAGGAGATAACAGAAGATTGCTCAAGTGAAACAACGGCAACAGTAGAATTTCAGCTGACACCGGTTATGTCTTATTCTGTCTAAAAAATCTATTTGTAAGCTTGGTACAAGGTTAAGGTGGTAAAGGGAAACACAGCGTCAGTGAAGACAGGGCCACTGCCAGTCAGAGGGGACAAAGTGTCTAACTGATAATGTAAGTAACTTAAACAGAAAAGTCTACTTTATATAGTTTGAAAACTGGAGCTGACTGGTAACTACAATGACTAATGTGATTCCTATGACTGGTACCTAACTGCTCAGAACAAGAATATTAAACAACTGCTGCTGTCTGTTGTGTTATGTCACCATCAGGCTTTTAAACTGAAGCATGATAAGCAGTAGATGAACACAGTAAAGCTTCAGTTCAGAACTGAAATATGTTTCTTTCTTACCTCTTGTAATCATTTTGTTTTATTTGAGATATTAATCTCTGAGACTTTTATCATGGTTCAATCCTGCATTCCTAGTTTTTTTTTACTTATTTTGCTTTTTATTTTGACAGTTTTCTGTTTAGGAGCTTGCTGCCTACGAGTAGGTTGAGTGGTTACACCTGTGAGGTGACTCTTAAAGAAACCTGTCTGCTCCATTTCTTTGCCAGATTGTTGCTTCTACTCTAGCCTGTTTTTTCCTTGAATCCTGTCTGAAGCCTTCTCTGGGGTCCCCGTTATACTTGCTCTCTGAATCCTTGAATATCTGACTCTCTGGACTGACTGCTTTCTAAGTCTGTGAACTGTGGATTGGATCTTGTTGTTTGGACTGTTTGACGAGAGGATTTTATTTGGACTGTTTAGAACAGAAAGTGTGGGCTTTTATTGTGAAGAGGGAAGTGACCTGCGTTGTGAAGAGGATTGAAGTGGAAAGTTGTATTGTGGCAGTGTTATGATGCAAGCACGCAAAGGTTCACTCACCTTCTCTGTTCAGTACAATATCTTTCAGTGGTAGACCACGCAGTAGACGCCGAAACCCATGGGCACCGCAATCTTGTCCACCATGCTCTGTCGCCATCTTACCTTATCTGCCAGTTCACTGAGTGACCTCTCATCTCTCATCAACAAGCTTCTCCACCAGGCTGCCAGTCTTTCCTGGCACTTCAGCAGACAGCAAAATCAACTGCCACTCTAAGCAATATTATCTGTCAAACTTAACTTGTCATCCTTTGGCTGTGTGCTTAGCAATCTCATTCTGTCTTGCAGATGTACCATGATCCTCCTGCCTACAGAGGGCACTCACCTCAAGTCATCAGTTTCAGTCTTCTTCATCGCAACACAGATCCACTTCCTGCTTTTATTGTCTGTTGCTTTCAATTAAACATTTTAAACATAACCTCTGTGGGAGTGTGGGTCCAAATACATCGCTTACACTTTTAAAAATTCCAATAAATTATGTGTCCCTATTACTCTGGATAATCCACAAAACATCAAGTCAACAGTTTTCAGACGTAGTGGTACAAAATACTGTAGTATGAACTACACGAGTAATAGCAATATAGATCTTGATTCTAGTTGGGGAACTTTTTTGCATGTCCTGCCACACTCCATTTTTCTTCTTTACCATTTTTTATTCTCCCTAGGGCTCCTTATTTTTATCTTGCATGTCCTGAGCCCTAAGTTAGAAACAACTTCCTAATGTGAGGGTCTAAATGTGCCGTTTCAAAGATTTCTTCACTCTGCCACAAACATAATTGTTGTGTAACTATATTTAAATTTATTTGGTACAAAAGCAGCCTTTAATTTAAATACAAATGCCATAATGAATACTATGTTATACTGTAGTTCTTATATCCTTAAAATCATCAAATAGCAGAAATGAGAATGAGGACATGACTTTATGTCACCAAATAAAGATGTAAAAACACAATCACACAATATCAGACACAGATGTCTCAAGCCTGAGCAAAAAAACCTATAAGCTTGATTACTTGCGTTACTGAACAATATGAATGGTAATGATTAAAAAAAAGAGTGAAAAAAAATGAGACAATCACAAAATCAATTTTAACGCACTCATCATGACTAAACTGAAACAGTATCAGATGTCTGTAAAGCCAGCACTCTTGAGGCACACTCACGTCATGCAGGAGTTAAGCAGATCACCTAAATTTAAGAGCTCCATTAGTTCAGTAGTTGACTAAAAGAAATTACCACAAAGCTTAAAGTTTCATAATGAGATGGATGTTGGACATCCTACACCCTGCAGTTACTCATGCAGATAAAATGAAAATGAAGTGCAAACGGGTTCTCAGCTGATGCATATATTCAGCCATTTCATCATTTGATAATAATTAGTGGGAACACCAAGGAGGTAAATTATAAAAGAGTGCAGTCCACTGTAGAGAGCTGGAGTGGAACATGATTTGTTTAGATATCACCAGCTTCCAAAGACTCTTCACTTTAGGGAAACAACACAGTCTTAAGCCAACAGAGTTTTAGCATTTGAGATGTAGAGGATGTGTTGCAGCACTGACAGTATGCATCCTTCAAGAGCTAATTAAACAAAGAAATCAAGACCTGTGTCTTCTATAAGATCGAGCCTTAAGAGAACAAACATGCACATATATTCTTATATACTATGTAAAGCCAAGGTCAACAAACTGCATCCACGCATGCACTTGTGCAAAACACATCCATGCATGCAAGTCTCTCAGGGATTTGCTCCTGTTGACCACCGCTTATTCATGCACACATTAAATACAGTTTTCTCAAAGGCACAATGCACATGCATCAATTCCAGAAACACACACACAATACCTAGATGCATTCACTATCGCTTGGTTTTCTGGTTTGCCTCCTGGTAGTAATAATGAATAAAAAGTACAGTGTCATGGCTCATTATTAATTTCTCTGATTGACGTAGCCATAATTTGTCCTCACTCAGGGAAACTGAAATCCCCTGTCTCAATCTATTGACAGCCATGCTAGGTCACAGAGGTAAACAGCTAAGTGGAGGTGAAGATGTACAACTCAGGGTCACCTTTGCCCCTGAATGTCTCATTACTGAACTTTTAGATAATAGAGAAGCAGGAGGTGGAGGAAGGAAAAAACACGATGGCACACGTCTCTGAATCTCTCCTTCATCTTCTGTTTGTGTTACACACACACAGGTGGCTGGTGAAATTATTTTTATGGGGGGCGCACTTTTGTAAGTCAGTTTTATGTTGCGCTGTAACCACATATCACCACTTGTG
>JAUMHL010000012.1:9926958-9941430 GCA_032362345.1 Sandelia bainsii
TGTAAAGTGCCTTGAGATGATCTTTGTTATGATTTGGCGCTATACAAATAAAGATGAATTGAATTGAATTGAATAATGAAGCACATTTTAATGTAGATTTTTTTTTTGCTATTTATATATTCATGAGTTACTGATATAATCTGATTGAAATTTCTGGCAAGTGAGACGTCAAACTTGGTTTAAGCCTTCTCTCATTCAATTTTTTTTGTTACGTATAACAAATCATACAATATGCTGCATGTAAAAAGATACTGAATTTTGTGTCATGATATAGAAATATTGTACATGCTTTGTGGCAAACCAGTGAAACCCTCTCCTGATTTGATGAGGTTGATTTTTTTATGTAAACAGACAGGGCTGCGCACCTGTTTATTTTATACTTGTATGTAAAACTTTTAAAGCATGTTTTTATAACCCATGTCCTGCCATGAGTTTAATCAACCAATCAACATCCATTTGGAAGACTGACATTTGGATAGTCTGCATCCTCTGCAACCTGTGCTACTCATTACACCCTGACTACTTAGGTTAGCAGAGAGGTTTATGTATAACCCCAGAAAAATAAAATTCAAGTTTCAGGTGTCAGTCCTTGTGATCTTATCTTAAAATGTATTTTTATAAGACTAACCAAAGAAGGTTGCGTCTTAGACAAATCTAAAACGTGAAACATTCACATTTTGGAGGTACACGATTTTCACAGGAAAGCTTTGTCATTAATTATGGGTTGTCACAAGTTCAATCCCTGCAACAGCCATGCTCCTCCTGCCTGCTCAGTGCTTTCTCTTTATAAATCATTTAGGATAAGTCAGCATAAACTCTTTTAAAAGACTGTCTTCCTTCTGCAGCCACCTCTGCTAAAGGTGGTTGCACTCTACTGCGGGACACAATGAAATGTGTTACCTGTGCTTCCCCGAGGCACCAGCTGCATATATGTTCATTAAGTTCATTGCACTTGTGATTTTCAGCCTTGCAGTCACAGTTGAATGTGTGGAAGGGCACCTTGAGGGTCGATGGAGGGCTGCTGCCCTTCGAGAGGCTGACAGAGTCATTTATCATACGGGAAAGGCCATGAATTTACCGCACCCACTGTATCCGCATGTTTAACCCCCTGCACTCAACACACACACACACACACACACACACACACACACACTCATGCACCACCTGCCCCTGCAATGTACGCCATGGGATCTGGATCTGATGGAATTATAGTGAGATAGAGTGAGACAGCTAGGTAGAAGGAGACAGTGAGGGAGTTTATTTAATTATGGGGAGGCAGGAAGAGGACTGCATGATATCATTTCAATGTCACCCCTCACCAGTTCTCTGTCAAGAGGCCCATCTGCTAGATACAGTACATGACACACACATCCACATTCATGTCTATGCACACACTGCCATTTAGTATCCACACAGACACACAGACCAGCATGTACACTGTGTGCTATCTCACTGAGTCAGTAGCGCAGACAAAAAAAGGCCTCTGTTTCACACATCTGAGCTATTAATCAGCTCCTTCATCCCCACCATGGTTCTGATATTCTGCCCGTCACTGATCACGCAGGGGTCTATGGAACCAGGACCACCAGCCTAGTCACATGTCACACACATGTCAGATATAATATCATGCAAACCTAATCCGAAGGGTTTTTGGAGAATGTATGTGTGGTCAACCTGCTAAAGATGGAACTAAACCAGTAACACATACATACTGTAAATGCATTTTAATCAAATCAACATTTCCTTAGGCAAACATAGTCAAATCAAGGTTTCTCACAGTGCACATAAAACTTATGTAGGCTGCACTCAATCTCAGTCACAATCTGCTAATTTCAAGCAGCTGTCGTAGAGTTAGTCACACCCACCTATCAGCTATCATCAGTTCAAATTAATGAGTTATTTAGCATACACTATAATCACGAAAAGATTATGGATATGCACTATTTTAATAAAAAAATATCTCCAGAATACCCAATTACAAGGTCTATTGAACATTAGGCGATAGTCATCTAAATTATTCTCCTTCCACATAGTACAGTAGTCTCCAATTTAACACCCATGCCACTAGGAGTAAAACTGCTACAGAGGTAAATTCAGTTGATATCCCTTTGTAGCAATCACTTCAACTTTCTCAGTGACAAAGTAGCTTAACAAAGCTAATTTTTGAGCACAAAAGTTAATTATTGTCCTTGGAATCAGTGTTACAAAATCATCTCAATCTACGATGCACTCAACTCACAGTTTTCAGAGCCTTTAGGGAAGCTTCTCCCTTTTTTCCAACGTTGACTTATGAAGACTAAAAACTCGACAAGAGCTAATAAATGCTAGATATCAGTTGATTAGCAACCACAACATGAGTAAAAGTACTGTATGTTCTTTTGTTGCTTAGGGATAAAACTAAATCATCCATGTGTCCCCAGGTGATTGTTTCTCCTTACAAGTTGCTCAGTATAAGAATACTTAAAGATTTTGAGAAATGCACTTAATTACTTATTGGCCTAGAGGCAGATGTAAGATTGACCAACCCTGTCTCCTAATTATTATGTTACTAGGCAACTAAGCTTCAAATGTCATTGTCTTTTTGTGAGACATATTCACTCAATGCATTATGTTCTAGTGCAATATGTTTTAAATGAATGAAGCACTACAATAATGGAAAACAAGTCATAATATAGAAGAACGCATAGAATTGTCACACCACAGATCTGAGTTAAACTCAAACTTGAGCAAGAAAAGCACTTTGTGTAACATTAAAGAAACATTGTGGTTTTGTTTTTATGCTAAATAAACACGCTATGTGTAAGTAAAATATTTGTCTATTTAGGTAAACTTCAATTTTTCTTTAACCTTAACATGCTTAACGTGCTGTAACATGTAACATGTAATATTTGACATTTTCCACTGATGTTAATAGACAACATATGAGAAAGAAAATTAATTTGTGTTAACACAAAGTAAAATAAAAGTAAGTAGTAAAATAAATGTCTAAACAAGTGCTGTAAAACAATTGTAAAATGTTTATTTAGCTTGAATATTTTGAAGTGCTTAACAGTCTGATTAACACCAGCTGTGTGATGCAAAGCTGGTATCTATCACCAACGTTCCTGCATTAGCCACCTGTAAGTCCATATGGGGTTATGTGATGGAGAAAGAACAGAGACATCAGTCACACCAATTTAATCATAACATGGACTATGTGAACAGTGTTATCAGATTTTCATCCTGTTTGTTGTTTTTTATCTTTTCTGGATAAAATTTTAGCTACTA
The DNA here is from genome assembly GCA_032362345.1 of Sandelia bainsii. Taxonomy (NCBI): domain Eukaryota; kingdom Metazoa; phylum Chordata; class Actinopteri; order Anabantiformes; family Anabantidae; genus Sandelia; species Sandelia bainsii. Next base: position 9,930,226 of record JAUMHL010000012.1, read on the forward strand.
ATTGAAAACACAGTACACATGTTGTGTTTCTCTCTTTAAGAGCAGTAATGTAATGTTTGATGTGTACAAGTGGGTCTGTATGTGAGATTATGTGTAGGAAGTACAGTATGTGTCAGATACTGAGTGTTAATTATGCTTCCTTGAGCGTGTGTGCATCTCAGCTCGGAGGGGAGATCGAAACAGCCTCAATGGAGAGCCACATAAGAGGTGAAGTGTTTTTTGTGTATTTCGGTGTGTGTGTTTGTGTGTGTGTTACATGCACTGTGGGATGACTGAACCTCCCATGGCTGGATCAGTGGCTCACCACAGGGGATGAGGTGTCCATGAGAGCTGTCAGTGAAATACAGCATGACCAAATTTTACACATGAGCAGGTGATATTTAATGGATTAGCTCTGTTTACACAGATGGAAAATATATTTATTAAAATGGATACTGTTTTTGTGTAATTAATTGAATTACTCTTTAAGAGACATTTGATCTGAAACTTACAGCAAAGTGTGAGTGGTGAAAATCTTTAGCTTAGAGTGTGTTTGAAATCTGAGGCCACTAACTAGGCCAGATTTTAGCTACTGACATTTTTTTAAAAGGAAGAAAATGAGATTAACTTTATTCTGAATCATTACATGACATTTGAGGATGATCAGACATTTTAGTAAATATGATTATTAAGACTTGAGCTAGCAGCCAGTTTACACAGCATATTGACTTCAAACAAGAGGAAACAGCCTAGCCTCAAAGGTAACAAAATAAAGTTAGCTAATTAACTAATTAACATACAATATTCAATTTGTTTAATCTGAACAAAACCCAAAGGGCTAAAGCAAATATTAATGTTTGTGGGGTTGTTTTCTGGAATCTTGTCGTCAGCTTTTGATTTTCTAAAATGTCAAACTCTTCTTTTTAATGAAAAAGCATCATAGTAACTGGGGACTACAATACAGATATAATGTTGTCATTCAGGTCAGAGTAATTGAAAATAAAATTACTTTGGTCAGATAAATGTGCATAAGGTACAAGGGTTGTGTAGAGGAGCATGTTTTGCTGTTGAAGGTCATGGTTTTATGAATGTACGGGATGCAAGTTCTTGTTTCTGTACAGCAGGCTGAACAAAACATCAAATGAGTGTCCAATTTGATTTGCAATAATTTATATTTTCTAAATTGGTTGTTTCCTTAGAAAATACAAATTTCTGTTTCAATTTCAATTTTAGCTGACTGAATCCTAAAGGATTTTGCAGTATAGAAAATAAATTCAATTCATTAATCTTAACTGAAGGTTGTGAGGTTTCACTTGTGCAGCAGTAGAAGGTGAGTATGAGTTCAAGTGTGCGCACATGCAGGCTACTGGTGATCAGGATGAATTGCCCAACTGTGGTTTTAACACTTTACAAGACTGACAGTTTATTTTGAGACCTGCATCCCATCCATCAAGGTAACCATAACTGATCACAACAAACACACAGATTAGGCTGCTTTTCGGTGCATGAAACCGCTGCCGTGGCGTAACACGACAACCTCGTCATGCTGAGACAGATCAGGGGCACACAACAAATGCCCCAGGCAGCAGGTAGCAGAAATCATTAGGGAGGCTGTAAAACAGCAGGAAAATGGTTTTGTTTATATCCCCTTATCAGGAGAGGTCATCACACCCATTATTTTACAAAATGTCAACATGTATGGATGTCATTACAGGAAACACACGCTAGCTGGTGGAAAGAGAGGGATTGTGGTGATTTTTTTTGTTCCTGTAATAAACTCCCTTGAGAGAAAATGCTCGTAATGGACTGCACTGAGGTGAGAAAAAAATTTGAAGCTATAGAACAAGAATTACTTCTGCTGCTGCTGAAATTGAGTTTCTCACAGAAAATTGCTGGTGTTGTAGCATGTTGATTATCACTCCGTTGCATAAAACAGAGGATTCTGTCAAAACAAATCTCCCTGAATATTTGTAGATATTAAGAATAAAGCAAAATATGAAGTCTGTGACATGTTCTGGGGATTTCAACTTTATATTTTCTACTCAAACATGCATATTGGCATTGCAGACATCATTAGCACAGACATGGAAGGCAAGACATCCTGCTGCTCACAGATATTACACTCGTGAGGAACATTGAAGTTCGGTGGAGGAAATAAACAGAAGGTTTGGGACTGAGAGGAAGAGAAAGTTCTTTGATGCTGTGAAATTTAAGTTCATGTTGTTTGAGGCTTAGAAACACTTTCTCTGCAGATATATCAAGACGACAAGTCACAAGTTTTACTTGTGTCTGCACATGGCATTGTCCGGGGATTTTGTGTGAGTTTACAGTGTACATGATGTCAGGCTGCACAGTGGTGTGTCATCATGTAGGTACACACATGATGACACACACATACAGACAGGGTACCAACACTTTAAAGGTCTGTTATTTCTTTTGTATTCATGCATGCCACATGCTATTACACTGACACATGCTAGGGGAATTGAATCAGCCCCTTGAGTTCATTGCTTCCTCAGGGTCCAGTGAGAATGGTCAGCCAGTCAGTGTTTCCAAAAGTATGTTTTCATCAGTGCTACACACTGACACACAACATTCATCATAATTACATACCATCGTTTGTATTGGCACTGCGATCCTGTCAACTGAACTGCAACAGAAGCCCACAATTAAAGTAATATTTTTCATGTTTAGGGCCAGTGACACTGCAATTGCATGTTAAAAGTGGGAAAATCCTGATAATGGGAAACAGTTTGAAACAATTATCAAGAGCAGGTTGGAATTGGATGAATCAATCTTAAAAAAAAAACCAGACAAAAAAGGACAAAGCATCATGAAACTTAGCCCCTTCTTTCAAGCAAATTCCTCTGGTAGATATTCAGGAAAAGCCTGCTGGTCAGAGAGAAGACAGATTGAGATCATATTGCAAACATGATGTTTCTCTCTCTGACCTCAAATTGAAATGCAGGTGTTGGCATAAAGTTGGAAAATAGCCTTTCCACTCCTGGTGATTGTTGAAAATTTAAAAGAGACAGCGAAGGGGAGCAGGATGGACTGGAGGGGAAAGGATGAAAGGAGGCAGACAGGCTGAGAGAGAGAGAGAGATAATGAAAGAAAGAGTACTCAAAGAATAAATGGATAAAATGATACAAATGTAGAAGTTCTGCAGTGCAAAGCACCTGCAGTGACACTAAAACCCAACTGAAAATATATTTATTGATATATTTGGAATGAAAAATTTGCAGCATGTATACGAATACATGAGCGTGACTGTCAGTGTGTGTGGTGAGCATTACAGGCAAAGGTAAACACGACTATAAAAGCAATTTCACAGCATCTGCGTATGAGAATGAGTTTGTATTAAACCACAGGAGGCACATATACTGTAGAAATAAGTAATTTTCAAGACTGTTGTCACAGTAGTAAAAAAACAGAACATCATCAGAAACATCTAATCTAGTGCAAAATATCAAACCTTTGGGGAACAAAACAGAAACCCAAACCCAAACTCCCCCGCTTTACTCTAACAAATGCACACGGTGACAGCTTTATTACACACTCCACTCAATATAGTCTTTCTACGTCAGATGTTAGTCTGTGTGTCAAAACACAGTGTAACATGTGAACTGACCTTACAGTGTCCTGGATGAAATCTTGGTACAGTGTCAACCCCATCTCAAGCCCTCAGCTGGCTTTTCACTGGTTAGCTCATTCATCACTGGAGATTATTGCTACTGGCTTTTTCCTAGGAATCTCCAAAGTGCTGATTTCATTTTAGACAGGTAGAGAGGGTTTCAATATAAATCAAATAGATACCACAGTCATCACCACAGTACTTAGTATTATACTCTGTTATAACTTAAACTATGGTGAACTTAGAGGAATAGTCAGAGGAATATGCATATTCATTTTGTTGTCATGTGATAATTGATGTCATTCTCAAGAAACACATGCGCACATACATATATACTAAATAGTTAAAATGACATATTTAATCATTTTAAGCTGTATTGTCTGTCTTTTTATTTTACTTATATTTTAACATTCATTTTAACAAATATTCTAAAAAAAAAAGTACAAAATAAGTACAAGAATAAGTACAATATATTCCAGTGCAAGTCTGGAATATATTTCACCACAGCAAAGGTGACTAAATGACAAATTTTGAAGTAAAGATTGGCTGAGAAGGAGACGGAATGTGTATAAAATTGATAAAAAAGGAGATAAAACAAGCAGTAAGAAAAAAGTGAAAATGTATGCTGGTAAAAAGCTCTAAAATACACAAAATGAAGAAGTTCTGTATGAAATTGCTGCCATTTTATCATTTTCAGACATTTAGTACTTCACAGTTTGTTCAGATTACTGCTATCAGTCAGTGAGGAGCGGGTGACACTTATGAAAGTGTCATTTCGAAGCAAATCAATTCACATAGAGTAGAGTAGGCAGGAGGGATATGTGTTGGCTGGATGTGAGGAGGAGAAAATAGTAGTAGGACAGAGACTCTGCCCTGGCAGAGCGAATTCAGTTTCCGCAGCCACACAGCAGATTACTCCATATCAAACAGTGGGCAACCACATTTAATGCAGCCAGACAGCACAATGGGCTAGAGTGCAAAAAAGCTCACTTTGTTAAGTACAGACAGAGAAGTTCCATAACACTGGTCAACATAATATTTGCTGCCTGGGCAAAATTACATTATTCTTATGGAATTCTGACCTGCTGATCACAAAAATTATCCATTTTGTTGTATCACATACAGTCTTAATGAAAATTATGTAGTTTCCAGTAGTTGTAGAGTCGAATAGGTTGGGTGGTTTTGGTGACAATAAATATAGTTCACCAATAGTAAAGGAGGGCATATCAACCAGCGTATCCTATTGTTTGTTTTTTTACATTGACAGACAACCCTACGCAGTTTTTTTGAAAATTTGTTGACCAGCGTTATCATAGACATATTATGGTTCAATTACAAGTCGTCTAATCGTCTCCTGCTAAAATCCTCAAGACTTGGCTCATAAATGACAATTTTAAAAAGCAAGTTTCAGTCTCCTTTCAGTAATTAGAAAAGCAGACTGACTAATGACTATGCAATTTCTAATGACAAACAGCAGACCTATAGTGCAGGAATTGAGGCTCTTTGTTCTGATCACAGTGATTTACTTATCTGAAACACAACACTGGCACTAATGAAGACATGAGATCGAAGAACAAAAACGTAAACCTCATGTTGGTGCTGGAGGAAAAGTCTGGGGATCACAAAAGTCATTAGTAAACATTAAATGGGAACCACAAGTGTGCCAGTTTATTATATTGCAATATTTTATTGAATGAGTGAAAACTGACCTGCTTCTGATGGTAGAATAAAATTCAGAAACCACCAAAGCCATTAGAGTTTGTTTTACTGTGAAGAATAAATTTCAACATCATGGTGGTAGTAGAGGAAAAGTCAGAGGACCAACAAACCCAGTAGGGTTCAACCTCTGGGGACCTTGAATACCCGTTTCAAAATATCAATCCATCTAACTGTTGTTGAGATACAGTATGTCTGAAATGTGACACTGACCTGCCTTTGTGGATAAATTGGGCATCAAAATAGAGATAATACAGATGGTCTTGATGGTAACAAAACTTCAGTATTATATACAGTTGAATGCAGTACTATATGCAATTAAGTATCCATTATACAACAATATGTATTGCTGACTGTTTTGAACTGACCAATATTCCTGTTCTTTCTTGGAATTATGCTCCTGAGTGCTGCTCATAAGCAAATTCAGAAACTTTCTCATGTTTATATTTTACTGTCTTAATTCAGACAGTAAAATATACCTTCAGTATCAGCTATTTCAGTTGTTTCTGAATGAATGACATCTAATTTTATCCTCCATCACACACAGGAACCTTTGTGCCTTTGTACCAATAGGGGTTGCAGGTATTTCTGAAATGAAATCAGCGTATTATCAAGACAATGATGCCCAGCACAAAAGACTGAATGTACTTCTTTCTTTGTTTAGCTACTGAGTCAGTATGTGTTTGTTTGTACACAGGGATGCTGCATTCACATTAACCCATATGTGTATTGATCTGTGCAATTGTTTAGGGTAAAATTTACAACGGACTAGCAGACACAATAACAGAGATGAACAAGGCCAGATATTAATGTGAAATACAGTAAGTTTTACGTGTAACAACCTAAAATATTGTAAGTACAGTACTGGTCAAAGGTTTGGACACACCTTCTCCTTCAGTGGTTCTTTAATTGAATAATTTTCAACATGATGGAATCATGTAGTCAACAAAAACATGTTAAATAACCCAGAGTATATAAGATATTTTATTGTTTTATTATATTTTAGATTGTCTTAAGTAGTTACATTTAGCTTTGGCACACTCATGGCACTCTCTCATCAGATTCACGAGGTAATCACCTGGAATGGTTTTCAATTCAAAGACTGCTTTGCCAAGAGATAATTTGTGACATTTCTTTCCTTCGTAATGTGCTTTAGACCATCAGTTGTCTTGTGTAGACGCATAGTACAGTACAAATATTATGGCAAAAAACACTAAGTTACGTTAAGTGAAGAGAAAAGACATTCCATCATTACTTTAGGAGAAGAAGGTCAGACAATCCAAAAACGGTCCTTTGGTCTGATGAGTCCAAATTTGAGATTTTTGATTCTAACCACTGTGTCTTTGTTAGATGTAGACAGGCTGAATGGACCGTTCTTGAATGTGCGGCTCCCATTGTGAAGCACGAAGTAGGAGGTGTGATGGTGTGGGGGTGCTTTGCTGGTGATACTGTTGGTGACTTGGTCTAAGAAGAAGTCTGAGTTGGAGTGCTGCATCAGATGACCTGACCTCCACAATCACCTGATCTGAATCCAACTGAGATGGTTTGGTATTAGTTGGACTGGAGATTGAAGGAAAAGCAGCCAACAAGTACTCAATACCTTTGGGAACAACTTCAGCATTGTTGGGAAAACATTCCAGGTGACTACTCATGAGGCTGACTGAGAAAATACCTTTGAAGAACTGAAAATATAAAACATATTCTGGATTCTTAAACACTTTTTTGTTTACTAAATAATTACATACTTGTTCTTTCATAGTTTAGATGTCCTCAGTATTAATGTACAATGCTGAAAATATTAAAAATAAAAACAAACCACTGAAGAAAAAGGTGTGTCCAAACTTTTAAATTTAGTGTGCATACATACATTTTTTTTGTTTGCATATATGTCACATTTGTTAAATAATTCAGGTCATCATAAACCAAGTAAATACAAAATGCAGTTTTTAAATGATGATTTAATTTATTAAGGGAGACAATCTGTCCAAACCTGCATGTTAAAAAGTAATTGCCCCCCTTTGCTAAATCATGAATAACCTGTGATTAACCAATTTTTTTTTTTTGGAAAGCTGAGTTCACTTTCACTTGACACACCCAGGCCTGATTACTGATGGACCTGTTGAATCAATAAATCACTTAAAAGTCAAGCACTGCATGTTGCACATACAGTATTTTGCAGTTTCAACTCCCTGTTTACTTAACTTGCGAACCATGTTGATAAGATGGATTGATTCAAAATCCAAAGTTTGCACTTCATCAGCTGAGACAGGTCTTAGTGGAGCTTAGACAAATCCCTCCATGTGTTGAGATTAAATTTTTCCCAACTTCACTCAGGTACAGAACTTTTGGAATTTGATTATCAAGCAGCTCAACCACCACAGGGCACATTTTTCAGTCTACATCACCATCTATAAAAGAAGTTCTGCAACCTTTATTCACAAAGACAAGGTCAAGTTGATAAGCGCTTTGTTTTAATTTAAGCTAATCAAATTGAGGTGTCCTTGCATTCAGTAAGAGCAAGGCTGTGTGTTGTCTAAAACCCCTCTGGGTGACTTGATGGTCAGGGCTGGCCTAAATGGTTTTGTCTCTCTTTCCAGCAGATGGATTGAACAGCATGACGACGATAAACAGGCTGAAATGATGGATGAGGGAGTGAGAAAGATCTTTCAATCAATCTGTCATCCACAGTTCCCCTCTCACCTACAGGAACAGCACTGATGTCATGGTTGATACAGTCAGGCTTTTGTCACTGGGAGGTGTGTGTGTGGGTTCATATTTGTGAAGAGGAAGTTTATGTATGCAAGTGGTGTACAGTACCTGATTTTGTCAGAGGGTGGTAAAGTAATGGAAAGGGTATGAATTTGTTTGTTTTCTCTCTGCGTGGTGGAAGTTCGTACAGTTGAGGTGTGTGAGCATGTACGTGGATGTATGAGTGTGTGTGTGTTTGAACGTGTTGTGCTGAAGTTAAGTAGGCAAACTGTCACCATCTGTTGCCTGGAAATACTCGCTGACATTACACATCAGACAATATAAATGCTCACTTCAGCAACTGGCTCTGCAAGAGCAATCCTAATCCAAAACATGTGTGCTGTGCAAGTGTTCGCTTGGTTTGATCTTATTTCTTTCTTCATTTAAATTCCATTGCAGGAAGATCAACACCTCTTAAGCCTCTATCAGAAGGAAAACAACACTTTCCATATTTTTACTTAATAGGTATTTTTTAATGAAGACATTTTCATATATCAAAGTAAAAAAAAACATGTAAATAATAAAATAAATGTGTTGCATGTTGGCTCATTGTCATTTTGTCCTGGCTATAAACCATTGTGCATAAAGGATCAAGTATAAGAGAGAGTCAGACATTGTATAAGTGGAAGATAATGGTTTGGAGAATCTCCTAACTGGTTTCAATCTTGGTTTTAGGATTCTGGTCTGAGGGTAAGTTGAGAAAAGTTATTACCTATTGCATAAACGGTAAATGAAATAACTTTTCACAATAAAAGCTTCACGTCTGTAAACAAACAAACAAAATTGCTCTACTTCAAAGGATCAGTGAAATTAAATGTGATCACACCATGAAGTGGCTGTTATCAGTTGTTATCATGTACATATTTGTGCTTCAATAGTACCTACAGTACCAGTAGGCCAGAAGGCACATTCTGATAAGAGTTTAATTAAGTGATTGCTAATAGCTGTAGTTGTTATGACAGAGCAGTCAGTGTTGGTGAACAGTGACAAAGAAGGTTGGGTTGATGGTGGGTGACAAAACACAGGACCTTAACATGGAAGACAGTTTGTTTCCTGTTTCAAACAGGGTCCCTGTTGTTACTTTAATAAATCATTATTTTAGCCCAAAATCTCTAGTCACAAAATCTAACCAACATATTTTTGTGCCTAAACCTTGCGCACATTGCGTTTATTATTGTAACCATGATGGCAAAGGTCTGCCATATTAAAATGGCCTACTGAGCTGACTAGGAGGTGCAGTAGGGCTCTACTGACCCTCATGGTCCTGATAATAACAACCATGGAATTGCGTGAGAACATTAAAGGTTAATCAATCATCAGCTAGTGAAATGTGTCAGCAAATGAATTGTGTTCTAGTTGTGATCAGGCTTTTCCCAGGGCTTAGGAGTGCTTTACCATCGCCAGATAAAGCTGACCTGAATAATTTTGTGAAAGCTGCCTTGGGAAGAGTACATGATACACAATAATCCCTAGTCAAACTTTAGAGCTTTTCAGGTACTTTCAGAACCTTCAACCACCTCCTCACTGTCTTTGTCGGTGAATTATTATTACTTCTTATCACGTGTCAGGTGTTCAACAGTTAAGGCACCTCACCTGATACCAGAGCTGAGCTCATTTAGTCGATAAAGACCATGACGTGTGGAATAAAGACTAAGCTTTACTGGCCTGTACGATTGGACACACTAGGAATTTGACTTACATAGAAAAGTACAGTATTTTGTCACACTAAAGAAAACTTTTAGTGCAATTCTAGTACAATTTAGGACTGACTTTAGGTAATATAAAACACTTTTTTAAATAAACATTCTGATTTATAGCACAGTGATAAACAGGAATTGTCAAATTAATTGGCATGTCTCTTTGATACAAAAACAATTTAACACTAACTAATAGAAGAAAAATATTTGGCTTCCCAAAAACCTTCACAAAGTAAACCAAAATGGTTCAAGGTACTCTTGATGTGGATCATAGTGCACATATTGTACAGCTCAGAGATTTAATGGCACTGTAGCTCGTAAGCAGTCTGGGAGAACATGGCGCATTCATCTCAGCAGCAGGAATCCAGCTCCAGAGCGCTGCTGGGAGTGACGCCAGAGAGCAACATTGATTAGCAACATTTTCACTTTTATTCCTAGTGATTCTCCTCAGCGCACACACATATAAACACACACACAAAAAAACACAGGCATCCAAGTTTATTGCAGGTTTCTTTCAGCTCAATATTGGCTGCTGTACTCAGAGCGAACAATTAATTTTTCAAGGCCTTGGTTTTCCCACATAAAAACAAGAGTTATGTTTTTTTTTTTCTTTACAGGCGATTGCTCTGTGAGATATGAGAATCTGAAGGACTCACTTGTCCTCCAACCTGAGAACGTTTCTGCTGCTCCAGCTAATAAACATTTTATGTTTAAGTGAAAAATGCCTCTAAAAAAGCAGGTAGTATAGACATATAGCAGATGAGACAGAATCTTTTCTTGTCTTTTGTTGTTCTGCTATTTTGTTGATATTTTTGGTTGATCTTTTTACTCAGCAATTACGACTTCATCACATCTTTTGAAAAAACAAAAAAAACAAACACACACACACAAATATCAAATAACACTGGTACTATTTTAGTTCCATTCTCAAGAAACCAGCACAGAGAAACAGCACAAACATTCACGAGGGGACAGGCTGGCAAGTACAGGTTTGGAAGTGGAATAATGCTGGTGAAAATAAAATGAAAGAAACAAATGGAGTAAACACTAGATTTGCAGAGGTCTCTTCCTTTTCCACAATCTGTACAAAGAACTAAAAGAAACAGTTTAATTTTAGAACTGGACTATTTCTTGGTGAGGAGTGTTGACTCTCTAAAATCTTATTGTCACAATCAAGATGCACTAAGTGGTAGACAGATTTTGTTGCCCTGCACAGATCCAGTTTAGCTGTTTCCACAGCTGTTTGCAGCTAAGTGGCTGCTGCTAATAGTGTCGTATTTCAGCAGATCAGGTGAGGAGAGAGCTGAACAGGCTTCACCCCACAAAAGCTGCAGGGCCTGATGGAGTCAGCCTCATTCCTGTGAATAAGAAGCCACGTCCCAGTGTCTTAAATGACTACAGACCAGTGGCTCTTACATCACACATCATGAA
>JAUMHL010000012.1:9949795-10010526 GCA_032362345.1 Sandelia bainsii
GTTTCTTCCGTTAAAGGGAGTTTTTCCTCTCCACTGTCGCCTAAGTGCTTGCTCAAGTGGGACTGTTGGGTTTTCCAAATTATTCTGTATATACTTATATTCTGTAAGGTCTTAAACCTTATAATGTAAAGTGCCTCGAGATTACTTTTGTTGTGATTTGGCGCTATATAAATAAAACTGAATTGAACTGAATACAAGTATGACTTATTTTTTACTCAATGTTTTACTAACCTTAGCTTTCTCAATGACATTAGCAAACTCTCCAATCCACATGAAACAGTGCTTTGGCGTTATGAGAAGGAAGCAGTCACCACTGTTCAGCGAGCAGGCTGTGGGCTCCACCAAGCGCACCTGGATGTGCCTTCGACCTACAGACAACCACAACAGTCTTAATCTGAAACATGAATCACTCATATAGCTCTGTCATCATTTTTTGTGGCTATAAGTTAAGGGTGATAAATGACCACACACAAAAATATATATTGTATGTTCACTTGTCTCTGACCTTTGATGCGAATAAGCATGAGCTTGCTGAAAGGCAGGGCACTGTTGTTGGTCACAACATCAGTGGACTTGACACTGCGCAGGCTGACCTTGCGGAAATTCTCCTTGCTGGCAAGGCCTGCCAAGGCCACATCGGCCAGGTTGGAGTGTTTTGCCACTAGGTGCGGAAGAAAACAAAAAATAGTGCCACAATTATCCATTAATCTGAACTAATGAGCTTTTAATTATCTGCTAACAACAAATACAGACCATGATCAAAGCTTTAGAATAGACTATAAGGGAAGTTTTTTTAAACTTTTTTCTTGTTTCATGTGTGCTATACTAAACAGCACATACTGTTTAAAGCTGTGGTACTCTCTTCCTCTTGTATGAACTGTAAAGAGTTTACAGACTGGTCTGTGAAAAGTATCTGTAGAGAGGAACTGAATATGCATGCATAGAAAATACGCAAGCAGTAGAGAAAGTATAATAGTCTAAGTTACATGTCAAGTACAGCTACTTTTATATTTTTCAGTCCTTGAATACATGTAGCTTTCATATAACTTCAACTTCTGTTTTCATGCGTTGTGTTTATAGTAAATGAAGTTAAATAACCAGGAGACATGCAATTTCCCACCAAAACTCTGCTGGAGTAAGTTGATCTTTTTGGCCACTTATACACATAACAAGATTTCTTCAGGCTTTAGACAGGCTTAGTATTGCTGTAACAGCAGAGCAGCAAGATGACAAAATGCTTTACTGTATTTTAAGTCCAAATAAATCTGATACCAACAGAAAGTGTTTTCTATAAATCTAAACCAGCAGCAAAGATATGTTTAAAATAAGTAAGGCATGGTTTCCTAACAAGGTTAAGCAACAAATCTGTGTATATACATATTTACAGTAAACATCAGTTGTTCTCCTTGTGCCTGTGTGTGTTTCCTCTCTACGTGTCAGCCCTGTGATAGGACTAGTGATCTGGGTATACCCATCCTCTCGTCCAGTGCGAGCTGGGGTTGTCTCCAGCCTCCCGCTTAACAGTATAAGCAGTAAATATAACAGGGTTACTAAAGAGTGTTTCCTGTATGAATGGATGGAACATTGAAAATGAGCACGTTTGCTTGCGCTAAAATACTGAAATGGTTCTATATTCACTGAGCCTCATTGTAAACTACATCGTCCATGATGTTTAGTGTAGACATACTGTATAGCAGACATTGGTTGTGGATTTAACTTTGGTCCTTTAAAGCTGTGAAAACCATCAAAGACTACCTGGAGAAAGAACCTTATCAGTGTCACAGTAAAATAAGAGACATCTTACTTCTCTCCACTTGAATTCTCTTGGTCTCCACTGTGGCTATGTTAAGTCTCTGTTCTGTGTAGACCTGCCGGATGTCGTTGCGGGCAGCCAGAGCCCGCAGAGGGTTCCTAGAGCCCTGATTCCTTCGGGCTGGTCGCACTGCTCGCTTGTGTTCTTCTACAGCTGAGGTGAGCCTAAAAACATGTACAAAACAGTAATAATTTCAAATTCGATCAACATAGGAACTGAAAATGAGAAAAAAATTACAATTTTAAGCTAAAATATTTTATCAAATGGTTAAAACAACTCTGAATTCAATAAGATATGAAATATAAAATCCATTATTAATTTATAATTTTTATAAACTAACTTTGGTGTATCTGCCTGGATCTGGCTGAGGTCCTCTTCAGTCACAACCACGCGGTCTGTCGAGTGTGACACCGATTTGAAAAAGTTGCCAAAAGTCTCCTGATCATCCAGGGTCATCACTTCTTTCTCTGTCTCTGCCGTCACCTCAATGGTGGACGTCTTGCTTTTGCTAATGCCTGAGCCGCCCAGCATGGTAGGAAACAGGAAGGATGGAAGAGGAAATGTTACAAAGAATCTTTCTCTTGCTAATGATGCTTTTTTGCTGAATTGTGATTTTGACAAGGACAAGGCCAGGTGATTCATATGTAAACAAAATGTACGGGATTTCTTGTCTTCAATACACCGTAACTGTGTTGGTTCATCTATAAATTATGTGATTTTTTTATTAACTGCTGCAGGTAAAGATACTAGAGACATGAAACTGAAACTAAATTAATGAAAAAATGTGAAAGCTCTAAAACATGTATATATATATATATATATATATATATACAGTACAGTGCATGTATAAAAATCATTAAGAGTAAAGTGTAAAGTAGATTCAACATTATCTCCAGTAAATAAAAAACGTGAGGATTGTACCTTTATTATGAAGCTTGTCAAGGAAAGACTCAAGCTTGTCAAGTCGTTTATCTCCTTCCACCTTGACATCAGTTCTACTGGAGATTTCTGTCCAGGAGAAACAAACACAGAATGACTGTTTAAATCCAATGTTAATTGCAGTAACATCACATTAACATCTGCATTACGAAAATTACAAAACTTTATAACAAGATTTAAATTAAATATGTGTCACAAGAATCAATAGACTTTGTTTCAGGTATTTCTATAAACTGTGTTATTAACATAAACAGTATTTGACCAGTTTATTGATTAACTAAATGAGCCGGGCACTGACTAAACACTGAGTGAATACCTTCGAGCGGTTTCACAGGTGTGGCATTAGACTTCTTGGAGAAGCTAAGAGGTGACTCCTCCTTTCCTGTATCTGACACAAGACCTGGTGAAACATAGATACATTTTTATTTTTAAGGACAAAGCTTGCTTGACATGTGTGAAGACACAATGAAGAAACACTCCTGCAGTTTTACCTCTCTTGGCCATGCGTCCAGCCACAGAGAACTGGATGGAGTCGTTGGCTGCTCCTTTGCCTTTGTTCTTCCACTGCTCCTCTTTGTCTTTAAGGATCTTCATCCTATCTGTCAGCGACATCTTGGGCTCCACATCTACATTGGACTTCTGTTGGAAATTTAATTAAACATGAACCTTAGTCTTAGTTTTAATTCAGTCTGTCACTCAAGAATTAATCTCATGGCTTTCTAATTATTCCTGGCGGAGTGTAGCTTCTTCCAAAAACAACAACTTCCACAGAAGTTTTAACCATTATTCAAAGTTTATTTTTAAAAGAAGAAACAAGAAAAATGTTGAGCCTCGACAGTAAAATCCCCAAATCCCTGTATATGAATTGGGGCTATCAATCCCTCAGCATTCAGCAGCACTTTCCTTAGGTGATTTACTCGTGCTGCCATTTCTGCACCTGAACTCCACCATTAAAAATGAATTAGTAGAGGTTTACAGGTCCCACTGGTCCCCTTGGGACTCATGAGCTGTGCTACAATAATTAATGATATTCCACTCCTAAATATTTGAAGCATTTTATGGCTCTGCCTGGGCTTTTGCTGGCTGCCACCTCATGTTCCTTTGCTAATAATGCTCAATTCACTGGGTGTAATGTACCGTGAGTGGTGACTTCCTACCAACAGGGGGTTACGCACAGCTTGGTTTGGCAAAGTCAAACCAACCTCCACACTGTGACTGCACAGGAGAAACACACAGAAAAAAATCCAAGCAGATGACAATTTGATGCATAAGTCAATTGTTGAACAACTGCTAACCACACAGAAAGAAGCAAAAAGGGCATCACAAACTCGAAATTATACATTATGCATGTATTTGTGCATTTACTGTAAATTCTTAAACTTGTGCTATATGTGCTCTGTAACATACAGCTTTTATTTATATGAAGACAATGCCAGTACAGTTGGTACTTCATGATGTGTAAATAAATGACAAATAAATTACTAGGATTCCCATTACCAAATAGCTTGTTACAGCCATGAAAGGAATTTTCATTGGTAAACCATGGCCTGTGTGATCTGCTGACGGTCATGTTGTAACTCAAGAGTAAGTTTAAACATTCACAGATGTCAGCAGCTGTAAACAGAAAAAGATGTTTGGTTAAAGTGGTGAACTGCAGCCAGATAGATGTGAGAGTGGCATCAGAACAGGAAGATTTTACTTCCAAAATAAGTAGTCTGTCTGTTAAATTTGACAATACAATGATGTTGACTCTTATTACAGTTTCAAGATTAATTGTTTATCCCTACAACAGCAGAAACAAACAAATTATACAGTTATATAGTAACTATAGATTTTCTGAAACAGCAGACTTCATTGTCGTAGCTCATGATAGTTTCAAACCTGCTGAAATGTGAATTTCAAATAAGTGACACTGTAAATCGAGCTATAAGATATAACTCTTGCCCAATGACTGTTTCTATAACTCTTACAAATTATCTATGATACAAATTCTGAACAAACTATGCTATATTCATTACTGAATAATCTACCTTAAGAACAGGATTGTCTTTAAATTGCTTGTCTGACAACATTCTTAAACCAAAATATAGTAAGGTTTACTGTCATATGAGTTATCATATCATATGAGAAAGTTCTACACCTTAAAGAAGCTGGAACTGGTTTGGCAATAAGTCAATTAACAAAATAGCTGCTGACAGATTTTCAGATCCAGATAATCTGTAATTTGACTAATCGTTTCAGCTCTTTTCTTTTAAACCTAACAGGCTGATTACCTGATCAATACCATCGTTATATGCTAGATATTACTACACCATTCATAAAAATGTATTCATTCATTTTTTGCATTACCAACAGATCAGTGTCATCCCGAAAAAGGTCATTCAGTGGCAACTGGACTTAGTTTTAGTTCCTTGAAGATGTTTCAACTTGCATTCCAGAAGGCTTTCTCAATTCCTGAATAACCTTTTTTGGGATAACCATGACCTGGATGACTGAGAATCTTCACAGACATACAGATCAGAGTATTTCCAAAACAGTTATTTTGAAAGACGTCAAAGAGAACTAAAAGCCAACAGCTGTTGAAAGAACAAAAGAAAGATAACCTGGTGTTTAGAGATACTCTGTGAGGTCTGTCAGGTCAAAAGTTCAATCCTCACAACAGTCCTTGTTTCCAACATTATATTTACTGTCCCTGAGGAAGCCACTGAGTCCCTGCATACTCACATATTTTGATATTCTGGAAGGAAACAAGCTAAAATTATGCTGCAATAAAATCAACTTCCTGAGAATAACTAAATTTAAGTAACAGGTCTGTGGAATACGTTCTGCAATATACAAACAGCATTTAAATAAAGAAAAAAAGAACACAAAGTTCACTTTAACAGTCCTCTGCTGGAGCACAGCAAACCATCTCCTCCTTTCTCTCTGCCTCTGTCTCACTACAGACCACGGTAAAGGGACAAGTGGTAACAGATTTTTAATAATAATAATAATTAATGTCAAACATCTTGCATGATGTGATCAAATATTAGCCTGACATGAGTGAAAAGTTCAAAGGAGTGAATTTAATCACATTGGCATGCGCACACTGGAGCTGAACATCAAAGTAAACTCTTGCTTATTTCATAACAGAGAATGTGCTACATCTTTTGACATATGGAGATGTTTCTGCATGTACATGTCTTGCATGTAGCATGACTGAGAATGTTAGGTTGTTTAAGTTTTTGTTTCAGTAACACCAATTCTAATTGCTTGTACACTTCAGTCTCTTAGTACAATAGTACTTGTTCAGTCATGCTACAATACAAACTAGAACATATGTTACCTCATACAATGTCTGATGCACTCTCACACACTTGCACCCTGACACAGACCCTCCAGCTAACAACCCATCTCTGCAGTGAATCAGAGAGGGGAAATACCTTTGGCTGACAGGACCCCAGAGAGGAGGGGGGAGAGGAAAGGGTCTAGGCCTCAAACCCCCACAGGAAACCATTTTTCTCAGTCCTGCCCTACTGTACAATGTGGGTAGCCCCTTTGCCAAACCACTGACACAGATATCGAACAGCTGAGGGGCAGCAAACCACATTCATGTAGAAGCAGCAAGTGTGTTGACAGTTCTAATTTCTCAGTTGTAATCCTCAGAGACTGTCCAGAGCACTGGTAGACAAATAACATCAAAAATATTAAGTGATTAGCTCCATGCAAAGGGACATACTCACCCGAAGGGATGGGGAAAAGCTGACAGGCAGGTGTCAAAGTCAAAGAAAAGGGTGGAGTCCACAGGTTAGAATAGAGGAAACTGGAAATATAGGCAAAAAATGGAAGGATAGTGGGAAAAGCATTAAAGGACACAGAAATGATCAGAGGAGACACAGGAGAAAAAGCATAGCAGGGCAACATTAGACAGCAGCAGCCCAAAAGAGCAGATTTTGGCACTGAAGACTAATGAAGAGACATGGGTCATTTAAAGCTTGGCATCAAGTTTGGAAGGATGGGAGAGAAAGGAAAAGGGAAACAGACTGTTTATGGCATAAGGAGAGAGCAAATGCCACATACTGAAAGCAATACGTGTATGAATTATTCCAGTTTTTGACATTAAGAATTTAGCTTGATGATTTAATTGGAATTAAGTGAAAATTACACCCCACATTGGTGGATTCAGCAAAAAATTAGAAAGACATTTCTAGGGAAGAAATGTGTCCTCCAAAAGCATGCTTGTGGAGGGAATTCTTTTTACATGACTTGTGGGGGAGGTGCAGTCTCAGCATTTTGACATATGGAGAGATGTCAGACTAGTCTTCCATGAGTCATCACTGGAATATAAAACCTAGATATTTAGTAAATCCTGAAGTCTTTAAAAGCAAATTGTAGATTTTAAAATAATTGTGTAAAGGACAGTCTAAAATGTGTAACTTAATGTAATGCCAAAACTGACTTTAGAATAAAACTGTAGTTTTTTTATTGGATTCTATCATGACTCAGTGAAACTATTATGACTAACAATTATTATTCAAGACACAACAAAACCTCTTTAAATTTAATTTACAACGAGGTCTCACTTTACAACATAACTGTACAGAACAGCTTAGCAGGCAGAACAGGAAACATCTGGAGCTGGTTGGAGATGACCATGGTTTGTACCATGAATGTTACATTCTCTGGTCTCCCACATATCAACCAAAGAGCAACAACATCTGCTCCAGCTTGGCAGTGTAAGCGATAAAACAACATGCCTAAAAATGAAAATCAATGGCCTTTTCTCAACAGATACAAGGAAATGTAACAAGAGCATACACGTGTAATAAATGCCTCAGAGCTGATGCAGACATGGCAGCAATGCCAATAATGTAGCAGGCCATGTATTATCCCTGATATGAGCCAGTGTACCAGAGCTCACAGCAGCCGCCACAATGCACAGCAGGCTCCAGACCAATTCACAAGCATTAACCTCAGACAGAAATAAAGGCAGAAATCTGCAGATTTTCTGGACACAGGTTTGGTGCAAACATGTGTTCATGTGTGCAAGTGTTGAAGGAGCAGTTTTTGTGCCATTAATGGAATTACACTAAATTTTTATGGACTTTGTGTTGATGTATCATAATAAAAACACACAAATGTAAAAATCAGATTTCAGTATTTAGTTGACTATGGATTTGTATGACGTTTTTGGCTGTGTGTAGTTGATTATAAAGTGGCTTTTCCAGACTAGAAGTGGATTTATTCTAAGGTTAGCTCATCTTTGGATGAAGGATGAATCCAAACCAGAAATTCCCTGTAGCGACTTCAAGCCAAGAGATGCTTTGTACAAATAAATATGACATCACCTCGATCTTGGAGTCAAATTGACTGTTTTGGGGAAGTCCATAAACCACATATACCACAGCTGCTCTGGTACCACTGTGTACTTCCAGTGTCCATGGGATGGTTATTATACTACATACTGCAGTGTTGTTTTCCATTGGATACTCAACAAGGGCGGTCTTGTTTATATACAGTATATGAAAATGTAGAAACCTGCACGCACTTCCACCACTGCTTTAAAATGTGTTAGTTGTCTTAGCATGTGTCTATTAAATCTTGCTGATGCTGAGTCTATGAAGAATTCAAAAGCCTGCTTATGTAGGGAATTATTTTAATAAGTATGAGATGAGATGAAGAGAGGAAAGTGTGAAAATCAGCAAAGGAAGGGGGTATTAGCTTGGAAGGCTTGCAGGTGTTTGGTCATGGTGTATGATTTTATTTTTACAAGTTGAAGGAGGTGTGTCTCTTGTTCTCTTTGGGAGGCTAGCTAAGCCCTGGATCTCTGCTTCTGGCATCACCACCCCTAAATCTGCTACACCCCCAAGCTCCTCTAACCTCACACCCTCCTGGCAGCAACTCAGAGAAATAAGCTTATTCAGCAGAGGAAGAAATGTGTCCATAGTTTAGAGAGCTGAGGGGAAGCCTCATCATATAGCAGTATTTGCTCATTTCAGCCTGTTTACCAGTCCCAAAAAAACAACTTATGCTGTCAGAGAAAAATAATGTACCACAATAAAATGTGAGAATTTTAAGATGGTGTGCAGAATTGTTACTCATCCCAACTAACCAACTACTAAACCCCACAACAGAAAGGAAGTGTAATTCCCTCACCTTTTTCTTCCAGGAATTTTCAGCATCATGGAGCTGACTGAAGCGGTCAGCCAGTGATGTCTGGATCAGCTCACATGTTTTAGCCTTCTTCAGCCTATTCTTCTCACCTTCTCCACTGGTGAACTCTGCCAGTCTAAATAAGATAAGACATTCATTTCTCTCTCTGATTTTTCAAGGACGCATTATCATGTTCATTTTTGACAGCCTTGAGTCATACGTCTGGGTATTTAAGATACTTAAATGTGCAATCTGATGTCTCTGGAGTTTGCAGAACCACGTTCAGGTTTCAACACTGATCATCAACACAGCATATTCATCTGTTTGTCAGCTTGCCTTACAACCTCAATTCCAAAAAAGTTGAGACGCTGTGTAAAATGTACATAAAAACAGAATGCAAATTTTTGCACATCTCATAAACCAATATTTTATTTACAGTAGAACATAGAAAACTAAATACTAAATGTTTAAAATGAGAAAATGTACAAGTAAAAAGTCTCAAAAAAGTTGGAACAGAGGCAACAAAAGGTGAAAAAAGTAAGTGGTACTAACAAGGAAGAGTTGGAAGAACATTCTGCAACTAATTAGGTTAATTGGCTACAGGTTGGTAATAGAGATGAAACAGTATGAAAATTTTGTATCCAACTATGATTACAGTGGCCAAAATAATCACGGTTATTATTATTATCATCGCGGTATTGTTAAAAAGATCTGAAAATGCTAAAAAAGTACTGATACACATCTGTGGTTATTATTAATCTTGTTACTATTTATATTAATTGTATTATTCAATCTCTCTCTCACACACACACCTCTAAAATGTACTAATACATCAAGTTTTTTAGTTCTCAGTGTTGCACACCTTTTGAGCAACAAGAGTGTACACTAATATGTTATGCCTGTATTAGTTGGAAATTAGACCATCTGAATCACCACCCCTCTTTAAAAATGAAACAGGCAGGTACAGAAAGCTGATGATGAGTCTTACTAATTTAATGTGACAACTGTGTTGACACTTTATGGGTATTTTTGAGTAGATGAGTACCATGGTTTTTTCCGTGAAACCGGTTATCGTTTCATCCCTAGTCAGTAGCATGATTGGGTATAAAAAGAGCATCTTACAAAGTCAGACTCTTTCAGAGTTAAAGGTGGACAGAGGTTCACCAATCAGTGAAAAGCTGCCTCTACACATTGTTAATCAATTTCAAAATAATGTTCCTCAATGTAAAATTGCAAAGACTATGAATACATCATCATCTACAGTACATAATGTCATCAAAAGACTCAGAGAATCTGGAGAATTCTCTGTGTGCAAGTGCTAAGGCTGAAAAGCAATACTGGATATCTGTGATTTCCAGGCTTTCAGACAGCACTGCATTAAAAACAGGCATGATTCTGTGATGGACATTACGGCATGTGCTCATTAATACTTCCAAACATTCCTCCCCTAAAACTCTAGCAGCTGGTCTCCTCAGTTGCCAGACATTTACAGACTGCTGTTAACAGAAGTGGGGATGCTACACCATGTCACACATATCCCTTTCCCAACATTTTGAGACGTGCTGCTGCCATCAGTTTCAAAATTACCTTATTTTTTTCTTGAAATGGTACATTTTTTCAGTTTAAACATTTGACATATTTTCTATGTCTATTGTCAATATAATATAGGTTTGTGAGATTTGCGAATCATTGCATTCTGTTTTTATGTAAATTTTACACCGCGTCCCAACTGTTTTGGGGTTGTAGAATTCATACAACTACTAAAGGTATTTATGCCTTTTGCCATTATACTATATATACATCCAATGACCTCTGTTTGAATGAGGAGCTCAGGCTTCCATCCAAACTGCTCTCCAGCTCCTCGACATCCTCAGAGATAGTGGAGGTCTTTTCCAGGCTCTCATCATGTGAGAGACTCCGCATCTCCTCAAAGCTCCCTCTACTGCTACTGCTGCTGCTGCTCTCCCTCTGTTGTCTGTCAATGTTGAAGGACTCTCCATCCAGGACATCTTCAGTTAGAGACTGATCTTCTCCATCATTTTCTCCATTGATCTCCTCCTCCTCCTCCTCCCCCTGCTCCTCTTCTCCCTGTTCCTCTTCACCCTGCTCCTCCATCTCCTCCTCGCTCTCCGGGTGGCTGAGGGTGACACTGCTTTCTCGGGCAAGGCTGCACTCGTGCATCGAGCCCTCGCTCAGGTCCGACTCCACGCTAGTGGAGCGGCTTTTCTTTAGGATTCCCTTTATGCCTTGGGGCCCAGAGTCTTGGCGCTGCAGCGAGGCAGGCTGACAAGGAAGTGATGGAGGGGGAGAGGCATCTCTGTTCTTGCTGTCAGAGAAGAGACTGAAAGGCTGATGCAGAAAGTGAGAAAGAGAGACGTGAATTTAGTTTTTACTACCAGCCATTAAATTCATAATAACTGGAAAGATCTATTAAAGTTTCAATACTGACTGATTCTATGGTCTTTGGTCATAGCATGTAACTCTACTGACAAGGCCAGTATTTTCCAATAGCAACCCTCTGTAGTTTCCATATAAACCCTAAAACCCTTTCTTATCGAGTGTCTCAAAAATTCTAATACATAACAATACACAACCATATCTAACTACTACTGTTTCTGCTTCAACTGACTGTGTTATAAAGAGTCTGGGAATTCGCAGGTCACATGAGCAGAATGGGAGGGGAGACATAGAAGTAGTGATAAGTAAAAGAAAAATGAAAGCTAAGCAATTGAGAAAGTGCTGTAGGAACAATGGTGAGTTGAAGAAGGTTTTAAGTGAAAATCAGGTTGTAATGACTGAAAGAAAGAGAAACAAGTTTCTTGACAAAGATCATGAAGTACTTGTCCTTCGTCTGTAAATCTGGGACATCATGTGTTAGTTTGTCAAAGGGAAAAATGGTGTTGATCAAAAACATATGCTGTGTACCAAGTAATGTTAAAGCAACGAGACTTAAGTGTTGTACTGTCCATACATTAATCATTTTTGGACCAATTTTATATAGTAATAATTGTTTCAAAGTACAGTAAAATAGCCACAAAGATGTAAACTATACAAACTACTATATAAACTATATATATTATAGTTTATTATATATTATATATGAACTATATAAACAGATGCTTTGTGTTTGATATGTTTTTGCTTAGAGGATACAATAGCAGCTGGAACAACAGCAGACTTACCACTGACAGGTGAAAGGTTATGAGGGAGTATTGATTTAAGAGGAGATAAAGGAAGAAGAACAGAATACTGTATACTGTGGCCTGCAGGGTGTGAGAGCACAAATCTAACTAAGTGGTCTACTTAAATGAAAAACACCAAAGTGCATAAGTGTGTATATAATATATGCATATACTTTAAATTTAGGTTCAGTTAAAGATATGTGTGACATAATAGCATTTTGGACAGTTAGAGAGTTACAATTTCCAAGTCAGCTTAAAAAAATAAAAAACCTAAACATAACCAAAACAGAAAAGAACAGAGCCAAATTTAAGATCAGTAAGACTTTTGGTATTGGCTCACTAGTGGTAAAATGTGCAATGGAGTGGTCAAAAACAAGATCTTTCCAAACACATTCCACACAGGTGACTGATGTTTGAACCTACTGAGCTATGAAAACCATGCAAGATATTTTAAAGATACAGTGCTGTCAGAAAGTTTTTGCCCCCTTCCTGATTTTTCATATTTTTGCATGTTTGTCCCACTTAAATGGTTCAGATCATCAAATCACACAAAAATAACACTAGTCAATACAAAATGCAGTTTGGGGAGGTTTGGACAGCTTTTTCCCTTAATTAATGAAATCATCATTTCATTTTATTTTCCTAGGGTTATCTTTCTATAATGTTAAAGTTTGTTTCATGATCTGAATCATTAAAGTGTGACAAATATGCAAAAAAAAAGAAAATCAGGAAGAGGGCAAATATTTTTTCACAGCACACAGAAGAAAAACTGACCTTTTTTTCCTCTGTAGTGGCAGGATATTCACACTGCTCCTTCTGTGAAGGCCCATCTGTGGCTTTGTTCTCCTCCATTGCTTTGCCTGTATCAGCTTTGGGAAGGCTGTAATATTAACAAAATAAGACAGATATGGTGAAAATAGAGTTAAAAGTTAAAAGATTTTGATCAAATTCATGTAAAAACTATTCAATCATTACACAGAATAAATAAAATTAAATGGAATTGCAGAGGTGAAAGGTGAATTCAAACCACAGACATCAATAGTCTGCTGTGTCACCACAATATCTTCCTTCTGTTGTGGATTTATTATCAGTGGTTAGATCTATAAACAGTAACAATTTTCATTAATTAGGTTATACTATATGTTCAAAGATAATTAGTAGATAACTGCTTTAAATAAAATGTTACTAAGTCTATAGTAAGTCTATAATTCAGGACTTATACTAAAGCCAAATTCACATACAAACTCTGGACAATGTTGGGAGAATCAGGTCCATACATTGTGTAGAGTTATGCTTTCACACATGAAGCACCTAGCAGGAGATTGTCTGAGTTAGACTTGTTCTCACATGGGGAGAAACTCCGCTTGAACGAGGAGCAGGGACACCTGTGTAGAGCGCATGAGAGGCATGACATTACACAGCAGAGATCACATTTCGACATCACCTGGACTTTGTACTGGGGGCTTGCATGATAAACGCTGGTAATTGCTGGGTAATTGTTGGGACGTCTGCCCTGGTAATGTCCAGAATGTTCAGGGTTCCAGTGCATGTCTGAAAGCAGCTTAAGTCTCTAATTTGGTCCTCTATACTCAATGTAGGGGCCACTAAATGTAGAATTTGCATTCAGAATACGCTACAGCAAACTCATCACCATCTCATCTGATCTGAATGTTGTTGACCTTTGGAAATGCTTGGGTTATTGCATACAGTGCAATGTATCTTTGCTAACACAAATCGTCAAAACATGCTGATCTGTCTTTTGAGGAATAAATAAAAACAGGACAAAAACGGATATGAACAAACATAGTTATATCTTTAAGCTAGTTATGCACAGACACACACAGTGCAGACTTTGTACTACAGTGGTTACAGTGCTAAGTACAATCTGGTTCTCACTGCAGCAGCTATTAACTTCAGTCTGGTTCGCATCACCATGGCTACCATAGAGCAATGGCTACCACAGAGCCATGGCTAACATTCACATGGCTCTCAGTGTTTATTTGTGTGTGTGTGTATGTGTATGCATGTGGTATTAAAAGCAAGATCTGCAGGTTTATCTGGTTTTTATCTGGGTTTTTTTCTGGTTTGGTTTCTGCAGCTCTTTACATCAATAGATGGCCTTTCACTTGCTCTGTAATTACCTATATGCTCCGTTCAGGCTCTGTGTGAGTGTCTCAGCTTGTTCTATCTGCTTATGCGGAAGCACATATAAGATACGGGAGCCCATAAAGTCTATTACTCAAATGACAAAAATCAAGACTGTAAAGTGTAGAAAGTTAAATAGAATTGTTCATGATGACACAAAATCAGTTTGAATCTGCTCACCTGGTAGAAGCTTCCTCTTTGTCACTGCTCATTAGCTGATGATTTACTCTGCTGTGAGCACGCTGACCACAGATTCCATCCTCTGTGTCCCCCAGGTCCTGCAGGCAGAGAGAAGAGTGACCATAGCCTCAAAGTTAGGTCTGTGTTTGAAAGGACTGCTACTGACATTGTACACCAGCTGTAAAAAAACAATCTTCAGAAGGAAAGTGAATGAATGAAACACTCCACCCCTCCACTTGAGCAAAGCTGTTAACCCTGTAAATACTGTAGCTAAGTTCCTCAGAGTTTTATTATTAACTGATGAAGCAGGGTGTTGCTGGAAAGGACCAAGTATAAGAAATCATCCCACTACTACATACTACAAGTTTCCTGAAGGGAACGATTATTTTTTTCCTATTCCACATGGAATATAAGATGATGTGCTGATAGTTATTGTAGCTATTAATCTCAAGCAACGAGAAGTGATGTGTCCAGATGTAGCTTATAACTAATTTATATCTGAAGGTGCTGAGTAAAACTGCATAAAAAAGATTGGACAGTTCATTCACACAAATATCCTGGTTTTTAGCTATATCTGACAACCTATAATCAGATACAAAACATTTCATAATACGCAAAGTAAACTGAATTCATTCCTGTGAATTTGATTTAAGACTTTATGCATTAACGCAGGTCTTTTTTTGATGAAAATTGAATAAGCTTTTAGGAT
Source organism: Sandelia bainsii (assembly GCA_032362345.1). Taxonomy (NCBI): domain Eukaryota; kingdom Metazoa; phylum Chordata; class Actinopteri; order Anabantiformes; family Anabantidae; genus Sandelia; species Sandelia bainsii. The sequence goes on from JAUMHL010000012.1 coordinate 9,964,896, forward strand.
ACTTTGTCAGTCTGAACTGACAATAGCTAAATGATCAATGAGAAAGAGAAAGAGAGAAAACCTCGCTTTAAAAAAACATGTTCCACCTGATCCCTTAAAAAAAGAAGGAATTTAAATGTCTCATGTTATCCGTGCCCCTCTTTTTAAAGTGTAACAGTAGGCAGAGACATTTTATCTGCATCTAGTGTGAACCATGCAGCTGTGTGAGATCTTTGTCAGTAAACATTTTACCCAACACCCTAGGGTGACCTGCTGAAGATAAGTGGATCTCCAGCTGTTAGGAAAGCAATGGAAATCCAATGGTCTTTTTCACAAAATTGCATACCAAGGCTTACAGAATTAGAGGCCCCATAGAAACTAACTGACACTCACTGATTATAAAGAAGGAACCTTATTTTTCACCCAGCAATAACATATTACCTCCTGTTTATATAAACCCATGAAATTCAGTCAGGATATTTAAATTATAAATGAGCTGTATCTTTCTCTAGAAGTCTCCATGTACATATTTTATTGCCTCCATCCGTGTTGGAAGGCAGACATGCTATAACCTCACTCCTACTCTGTCTGTCCTGCTGGAGACACTGACTCACTGGCTTTCACCAGGCACTACATAGAAGAAATGAACAACAAGTGAAAAGAGGAGACAGAAAAGACGCATCTTCACTGCTGAAGACTTTCAAGTGAGACAACTTAGAATAACAGAGATCTAGGACAAAGAATGGATGGAAGGATTGAAGGAGAAAAAAAGAACAGTGCAACTGTAGCCCTCTTTGTAGAAGCCTGTTTTCCCAGCAGGTTTTTGGTTGGAGCAACTTGCTGCCATCTGGGTTCACTTGGTCACCATTGGCAGCGCTCCTGGTCTGTGAAAGTCTAGTTAGAACTGTTATTTACATCCAATATCATGAAGGCCAACCACTTCTGAAACCTAAGCAGCCTGGGAAACTCAGATACTGATGATTTTCAAGCACATGTGTAGATCTCCCATATTGGGGGCATTATCAAGTTTTTGTTCCTGAGTGCATTTCCTAGTTCCCTAGATTTTTCTTCCCACCACTGCCTTCAGGCCTCCATGGACTGTGTGCGCTGAAGTCATGACTTTGGCCAAGTGTGCTTCCAGGTGCACAACAACTCAGTGCTGTATGGAACCGCTCAATTTGTTATTAATGGAGCAAACTTCCAGAGGGAGGTCGAAGCATGCACCAGGTGCACTGGAAAGGACTGTTAGTACATCAGCAAAGGAAATAAACAGAATTAACCATAGACTGTAGAAAAATATAGACATAGAATGTGAGACATAATTCATAAGCTTATAAATTGATGTTTGCAAGCTTGGATTTTGTTTACTGTGTGTTGTCATCTTGGCAGCCTTTAGAAACAGAAATTTTAATTTGCATAGAAAGGAGGGACTTAAATAAGTTGAGGTGACACCCACAAACACCAGTGCTTTTATAACATGGGCCTTCTTGATGTACTCTGACAACAAAGTCTTTGACGCAACTGTAATCATGTAACAGAAAGATTATACAATGTAATAAATCACATGATATAAAACATTTGGATAAAGGGGGTTAGGAGACAGATTTAAAATACCATACCTTAAAAAGAGACATCTTGGAAGTCTTCTCGGCAGAGTACACAGGCTTCTCATCAACTGAAAAGAATACACACACACAAATACAATGGTGACTATGTTCACAACAGCAAAGAGCGCATTTTAGAAAAAAAATGTTTAAGATGGACAGTGAACATGTATAACATGTTTTCTTAACATTGTTATTGGTTTAAGAGACCCTAAGGTCAAAAATGGTCAAAAATACAAGAGTGAAAATGAATCATTTCTCATGTGAGTTCTCTAATCAAAAACAGCACAGAGCAAATACTCATAATCTAAACCAAAGAATACCATTACATTTAATGATATTCCAAAACAACACAAATTTCTTAAGTCAGCACACTCAAATCCCTTCCCTCACTCTAAATCTGTTTTTAGGGCCTTGACAACATGACATTTTAAGACAAAAAGAAAACAAAGGACAGAGCAAATTAAAATAATAGAGTGTCTGACAAACTCCCCTTTATTAATGGAAAAAATGTTCTGTAGAGGCCTTATACTAGAATTCTGATTTATGTTTCCAAGGTCCCCCGCTGTCCAGAACTTTAAATGATGTAGCTCAGATGATGAAACACTGAGCATTGCCGACTGGTGATTCCACTCAGACTGAACTCTTACAGTTTTGACTCCAGTCCAATCTTTTTTATATCATGATCCATCTGACATCCAAAGCAAGAGGAGAGAAAATAAATACTCAAGGGATGAAAAAACCTCCACTTAAGTTTACTGACTCTTCCACAAGTGTTTTCATTAATCTAACAAGACTGCTAAGCATTTGAGAGCTTATTGGATGGGCCTTTGACCTTGTAATGGCCAACAGAATCTGCACATATGTTTTAGGGAACAGAGAACAACATAGAGTTAATCAAATCTGCCTTTGTTTTACAGTAGATTTACATAATACTGACTTTAAATGTAATCATTCTGATTACACTGTGTTAATATGAGCAATACAAAGTGTCCTTGTGCACTGGAAACAAGCATCTAAATAAAGACACATACAATATGTTAACTATGAGCCAGCTGAATGTCTGCATTTATGAATAACTGGCTTGTGGAAGAGCTGAATGGTCAGGGAAACCCTTCATGCGACCGTAAGAGGCGTTCTGACTCAGAGCACTGACTTCTCTGCCAGCTTGGACAGGAAACTCTATCAATGCACTTCCGATACTCTCACACTCACATATCTCCATTAAATATGAATACTGACTGTCCTTTGTTCTTCTGTCTGTTCCTTTGGTTCCTTCTTGTACAGTTTTTAATGTTGTCCCCAACTCGAGAAATGTTTGACAGATAATAACTGAGAGTAAAGAAATCTTCAAGTATCATCTTCAGTATTATTTATTAGATTCTCAAATAAACATTGTGATCTACATCCACATTTTTTCTAATCAAATACATAGATTAACATGCTAAAGTTCACTAAAATGCATGATGGTGTCTGATCAAAGATTTTTCAGAACTTGTTTTCTTTCAAGAAAAACAGTAGACAACCTGTGTTACCACTGTGAAAAAGCTCTACCAGAAGGATTATAAGCACCTCAACCAAATATGCTAATCAATATTTGAATAACCTGGGATTTATTTACACCAACTCTTTCGTTTACTATTTCTGCTGCTGTGCACTTCCATATGTAGGAACTCTAAGTAAATTAACAATTTTACAAAATATTACAAAGAAAGCCTTTCAACAGAAAAGGTCTAAGGTCAGAGATCTAACGTATATATATGTAATTCAATGTCTTATACCCACTTTTAGATCCTTTCCTCTCTGCAGAATTAAATAGCAAGTTTGGATTAAATATGAATAAATACTGAAATAACAAATTTTGCTTAGAGTACCTTTCTGTCACCACTCCCTGTTACTATTGTTCTTGGTTTTTGAGCAGTGTAGCACTCACACACACGTACACAAGTCACTGACTGGCATGGCAAAAAGCCCAATAAAAGACGGAAAAATGAACTACGCACATACAGGCATGTAAGTCAACCAATGGGTAAAAAGGCAGGAAATCAATGACACAGACAGGCAGGCAGCAAAGAGACAGACAGATTTTAGGCTCAGGTGGCTGAATGCAAGTCAGAAAAAAACAGCCAGATGCCGAAATGCAAAATTTGTTCTTAATGGCATCTTAAGCTTCCAGTTTAATTACATATCATTACATCACAGTCTTAAAAAAGCAAACGCATGCCAAACATGTCTATATTTTGAAAAAAAAAAAGAAACATCACCTGAGGCACAATATTAAATTTACATTAGACAGCAAACTAAAAAGAGGCAAGCACATCAGTAGATCTGTTTTCTTTCACTCCACCTCAGTGGCAGAGTCTTAAAAAGCCAACAACCAGGTCTGTGATCTGATATCATCAGTGAGCTCAGGATTTCTTTAAAACTGAGTAATATAAAGGACTTGCATGAGTTCAGGGATAAAGTAGTCTGTGGAACAATAGAGGATCTGAGTGTGGTGAAAGTGCAGGGTTTGTCTTACCCTTTGGCTCCTCTGTGTCATCACTTTCCAGCAGGCTAGGGGAGAGAGACAGAGACAAATGAGGTCACTCTCTAACACAATGAAGTGATGACAGGAATTATGTGGCGGTTACAAGTAATGCTTGCAAACTGGACAGAAAATTTTGTAAAGACTTACTATAATCCAAAAATGTACACTCAAGATGCATACAAAATGATGCAAGATGCCACTTACTTTGCCTTGCATGATCTGACAACATTTAATTGTGTTGTTCTTCTAGTCTTGTGTTGGCAACAATATAACAGCAATGTCTGTGAAGTATCTGACAATAGCCACTCATCTCTAAGTAATGAGCATTAAATATGGATGGTGACAGCAGCTGCCTGCGGAGTAGCAGCAATGATCGAACAGGAGCAGGGGAGAGGACTCCTTCTATTCACAATGGAGAATCATGGTGGACATCTGGAAGGGGTCAAACGTAACAGAGGATGGGAACACAACCCTGAGTCAAGCTGCAGCATTGAGATCAATCCATACTGGCTGAAAAAGCCCAGTCCATTTCTGATCTTTTTTTTGCTTCACCTAGACCCAACTATTCTCTAGAAAACAAAAATGTTTTAATAACAGCTTTAATAATTTGGATGTATGTATTGTAGGCATCCTATGAGCATTGGGCCAGCTCATGCTGTAAAAGAACTAGTTTGAAAGGCACTCATAGTAAATCATAATATGATATTTCAAGAAAATGTATAACTATATTCATGAAGCTATAGAAAAAAATTACCGAACAACGTTTTATCCATTATTTTAGCAGCATTTATTAGTGCAAACAATATGAAGGGCATTTTCAGTCCTTCTTTTCCAGTGAGCCACTATCCTTTGTCTGCTTTATCATGCAATCTAGTAACCAGGTTACTCAGACAAAGCAGCTTTCTTATGTAGTTGGGGAAAAGAGTTTACATGAATGCTGCCTTCTGAGAATGGAGAGAGACACAGCTAATACACAACGTGAACTGTCTGAATAAAAGAAATCCGTGGTGGAAAGAGACATATTTAGATTTCTATGAGGCACTTTTGTGTTAGTTTCATTTCCTGTCAGTTGGAATTTAGGTGTACTTCACTCTCCCTGATACGCTGCTCTTGCTCTCGAGGGCCACTTTCCTGCTTGTTTTTTATCTACCCTACCCACTGCTGATTACCTGGTTCAGGTGTGTTCGACCATTAAGAAGCTGTAAGTGCAGGGATGGTTGGAAAGCAAGCAGTGCTGTGGCCCTTGAGGACCAGGATTTTACTCCCCTGCTCTAGACACTGGGCTTGTATTCTGCGTGCTATTAACACCGAAAATTTAAAATTTAAAATTTATACCAGTATTATTGTGGACGGTATGATATGGCACACCACTAATTCATAGTGTCATGCTCAGTTGTTCACAAGGAAACTGACAGAAATATACAATGTCACATACGCATGAGGTTTAAAATTATCACAGTGTCAAGTACTACAGTTTACAAATTACCCATTTAAGCCTCAGCTACTAAAGACTGGTGATCTTGGTGTTTGATGCCATCAATTTTTCAAACACTCTGTTCTGACCCTCCTCTGCAACCACAGGGCTCAATGACATTACATCAACCCCACCCAAACTTTGACTGCTGGTTGAAAGGAAGGGACCGCACATGTTGGTATGCTGCCATAAGAGCTGAGTGGAATGCAGAGAGAGGAGCAGAAGAAAAAAACACAGATAGAGTAATGGGGGAAGTTGAAGAGAGAAAAGCTAAACACATTCAAATCAAGGCAGGGGAGCCATGAATGAAACACTTAAGAGCAAATGTCCTCACTCTTGTTCTATTTTGTCAAACCCATAAAGCATTAAGACTGTGAAACAGGGAGAGAGAGAGGGTGAAATAACAGTGTAGAAATATTATACTAATTACTGTGACATGGTTTAAAGATTATAGGTCCTCTAATTTGTTTGTTAAACTGAAAGCTCTGCCCTTGATATGCCACATCTTGCCAGTTACCATTATCTACTGTAAATGCCAAGTGAGCATATTCTGCAAGGTTCTTCACTGATTAGTTTGAATTCTGACTGCTGCAAAACTATCACATACATACAGCATCTTTACAGTAGGTAAATAATCACCTGCTGTATTTGTACAAACATTGCATTTAGGTTTGTACTGCGGTGCACGTTTGCTAACATTAACTAAAAAACACAATGTTTCTGCGTACAAATTAAATTAAGGCAGCCGAAAGGCTGGTATTACATTTACATGAACAGATAAGAAGTTATGCTGTGAGACAGGACAGGATCTGTATTTTTAGACTGAGTTCATTGTAAATGGCAGAAATGCGTGTTTTGTGTTTTGGAATGTCACCCTTCAGCCATGACTCCATGAGAGGAGGATTGCTGTCTCTGTCAGATAAACCTGTTGACAGTTTTTATTATCACTAGAACAGCTGAGTTCCAGTTTCCTTCCAGTAATTTCTGTTACATACAAACATGTTGCCTCTGTAGGTTCTGCAAATATGTGTGAAGCTCTAATCACAAAGCACATACACTGCATGTCAAGCAGGAATCTATGATGCCTTCTATTAACATACAATTCAGAGTGATCTGCAAAGATCATTTGAGAAAATAACTAAGATTACCCTGTAGAATGTACAAATAAACATGTGGGGCATCTGCTGACAAATTACTGGCTGATAACAATAGCTTCTACAGAGTTTCCTCTGCAAGACAGCGCAGCTGGATTGTGACAGGCACCGCTGCTTTTAAGGTTTTCTTAGGAAATCTGAACGCATTTTTGACTATTGACATGAGAACTCTTGATAGTGGAGATATGATGAAACCTGTCATATTATACACAACGTATGATCACAGTAGGTATGTCTTTCCCAGTCTTAGAAAATAATTGATATCAACAGGCCATCCATCACAGCTATTAACATATATTGCTTCTTTCAGTACAAGGCATTAAAATCTGGCAAAGTTCAATAACCCTAACCCCTCAAGTCCCAATTTCTGATTTAAGAGGGCAGGATATTTCAACTCTGTTCATGTCAGTTCTTCTCTCTCTATCATCATTCCCTCTGGCTGTTTTTTCAAGAACAGACAAGTTTGACTCTGTGTACACAGCAGAATCTCCAGGCTGATTACAGCGCAAACATCCCCAGACCCACGACTGGACATGTTTTACTGTATGCACAATTCTCCGAAGAGCATTCCTGGCAGCCAGTGAGAAACTATGTCAAATCCTAATTCACAGATGTGTTAAACATATGAGATCCCCAGTATGTCTGTAAAATGAAACACAAGCAGCATGCCTGTCATCACTGCAAAACACAGCATAATAAATAAATGTGGCAGTCATCTGCTTAGCACACATGGCCAATTTTGGTAATGTCAGCAGTGGCATTTACGTGCTTCAAAAAGAAGATGCCATAGAGCTAAGTGTTGGACAAATGTGCTGCCTGCTTCCTCCCCTTCTCTCATTAGAAGTCAGAAAGCCCCCCCTACAATGATCTAATAGGCATCTTAACTAACTAAACTACACATATTCTTTAAATCTGTAGAGCTATTGTACTTAATTAAATTCCAAGTAGCAGACATCTGAAGACTAAACTTTAGGACTGAATGGATATTCATCACTCTGTCTATTCTACTAAGACCAAGACAGCAAATGATGATTTTACTGAAATTTATTTCTGAGATGTTAGCCCAGGTTCAATATGTACTAGTGTTCTGAGCTTTGTGTTTTGTGTGTCTGGACAACACTGCGATTGATCTTGCACAAACTCTGAGCAACATAAGTGTGCATTTATTTTAAACTTGAAAAAACGGAACTAAAAATGAATAAACTCACGTGAAATGAGACGACATCTTTGTGGAGACAGTTTCTGATTTAGAGGATAAACTTGTGTCTGATTTGAGGTGAGTGGTTGCCTCTTTCTCCTGTGCAGGTTCATCATCAGTGTGCTCCACAGGTTCTGCTTCTTTATTCCTGAGGCCCCTCCTGGTATACGTTTGCACTGATCCATTATCCTCATATTTATCCTTTTCCTTGATTGTTGAGGACACTGTTTTGGATGTGTTGTCAATTTTCCTGTCCCTACGGACATATTTGGAGGAGAATTCGTCTGTGTTGCCATAGCGCTCAGCAAGCTCCTTCCTTCTTTCTGCTTTGTAGCGAGCAATTCGTTCAGCCTTGGTCTCTAGGGCTGAGCTCTGCAAGGTGTCTATTCCATCCATTATGCAGTTTAATGGCGTTTAAGTGACAGGTAGATGTAGATGCAGATCTCCCTTGACAGCAATGTCTCAATCTATTAAACACATCCCAGTGCTGCAAGCAAAACAAAAAAAAGAAGACATTTGTATATCATGACTGTAGAGTACAATTTCAGATGACAGGCAGACTTAAACTTTAGAACTGGAGGTACTGAGGCATATACTTCTTCAACTTTCATAGAGAACTGGCTCAGCAGTAGAGCTAAAGTCAGCCCTGCCCTACCCTGCCCCAGCTAACCCCCCCCACCCCCCCCCCCCGCCCCATGTGAGAATGATTTCAGACAACTCTGTTCAAAGACAGCCGACCACCGCAGTGAGACTCTCATATAACATCTATTCCATCGACTCAGTGGGAGAGAGCTGGAAAGAGGGAGAAGGAAAAGAGAGAAAGAGAGAAACACACCAAATAACATCTTCCTACCATTTTATTCCTTACTTAGTTGAGGCTTTGTGCCTGGGCTAATAAATTATTGAACATTACAGAGTCATTATTGAACCTTCTAATGACTGTATTTACTTACCATTTACTACAAACACAATGATTGAGAAACTCTAAATTGCCCATAAGTGGTAATGTGTGTGTGAATATGTCTGTCTACATAAGTTATTTCTGTGACAGGACGTCTCCATTGAGGTGCCAGACTCTATTATAGCCTTCAAGCCTCCTTTGTCACTGAAAAGTATAATCTGTTAAAGATCTCCTTTCCATGTCTCGCATAATAAAATGTGCACTCTTTAATAACTTTTGACTTTTTTATACCTAGTCAGTTAAATTAAGGAGGTAAAAAAATAGGAGAGTTGAGATCATTTTGTTCCATTAAGCATTCACAGAGCAGAAAACCACACGTGGCTCCAATGCAGTGGTTTGATAACTGCATTCGATGAAATACATTGCCAGCTGACAACATCAATAAAAATTAATTGTGTGTGCACTGGTTCTGCCTGCTCCACTCCAAGCAAAAGGGCTTTTCCATAGACATTTCTCACAGCATAAGTATGCTTACAATGCTCTGGGGCTTCTGTCTGGTAAAAGCCAAGATGAAGAATATGAGTTAAATAATAGAAGGTATGTACATATACGGGTGGCACAGTGCTGTAGCTGTTAGCACTGTCTTTAAAACAGACAGGCAAGTTGTCTCACAAGAAGGCCCCAGGTTAAAATCTATGGGTTGGCCAGGTGCCTTTCTGTGTGCAGTTTGCTTGTTCTCCCCTTGTCTGCGTGGGTTATCTCTGGGTACTCCGGCTTCCTCTCACCATACAAAGACACGCATGTAAGGCTCTAATTGATAACTCTAAATTGCCCATAAGTGTGAATGTCTGTCTGACTCTATATGACAGCCCTGTGATAGTCTGGCATCCTGTCCAGGGTGTACCCCTCCTCTCACCCAAAGACAGCTGAAATAAGCTCCAGCATACCCATGATCCTTAAGAAGTTAGGATAATGGATGGATGTCTATTAACAGGCAGGGACAGTACCTCTCTAGTACAGAAGATGACTACATCACTTCTCCCATTGACAGCCAAAAACAGAGAGAAATAGAAATTATGGTGCTATGTCTGGACAATGTTAACAAGGAGAAAGAGGGAAAAGAGCTGAGTCTCATCATAAGGTGGAGTAAATGAGCTGACTCCAAAGGACCTCTCTGTAACAACAACAAGCTTGAACAAATCTCAAGTGCACGCCCCTGATCCCCAACCACCTGCTGGGCTATTAAAAAACAAAAAAAAACAGACTCTTGGTCGCCCCTAAAAATAGTGCTTTTAAATATTACACAGGAAATCAATGTATATGTCAAGGGATACATGTGTCAGTGTGTGTGTGTGAGTGTCTTCACCTTGACCTTGTTTCCCTCCTCCACCTAACATAACAGTGCTTGGCTAAGTGAGGGACCACAGTGCTTCCCCGGTGTACATTTAACTGCAGCTTAACCATAAACTCTAACTCTGCAGGACAACTACATATTGTCTGCTGTTTATTGCAACCCTAAAGATGTCTGAAAACACCTACAGAAATTTGTGCTCAACACAATGAAGTAATATTTTCACCATGTGTTTGTTAAATTAACAGTTCAGCAGTTCACCTCCATTATTGTTCGTCAAGTGACAAGTATTTATAGTCAGTTAAACTAGATCAGTCTAGGAGCATAACGATGATCAGATGAGTCTAAAACGTTTTAGAAGGAGTTTGCTGCATAATATGAAAACCAAATGGCCTATTGCACATGCAGGCCTAATCAATTTGTAATGGGAAATCCACTATTGTCTAGCCCCAAGCCCCCAAGAGCTCCATAGTTCAGCATGAAGGGCATGCTGTAAGAGTTATATTACATTTGTGATGTACAGTTAAAAAAAGATCAGCATTTGAGGATAAGGTTTGTTTTGGTAATGAGCTCCATGTATTTTAGTACAAATGCCAAAACATCTCTAAAATTGAAGCAACAGTAAACTGTGATGCTCCCTGACTTGCCTTAGTTGATGTCTTTATCAAAAACTAAAGCAGATATTTTTGACTTTTGGATTTAAACTGAGTGTCCCTCCGAAGTCTGTAAATTGCCTTATGAAGGCAAAACAATCCTGAGTTTGGATGTTGGTTTCAGGACTATGTACACGGTTACATAATTCACCTAGGTCACTACCTATAAAAGGAGAGCTAAACAGTACGCTAAAGCTTGTCCATAGAGACCCAGAACATTGAGGGTGTTTTGTTTGGAAGCTGCCTCTGTTATTTTAAGCAACAAAGGGGACTGAAAACACAGTTGTGAGTCATACATTAAACAACATCAACCTATCAGTGTACATGAACTCACCCAAGAATTTGTTTTGGTAGGCATTTTACACAGCCAAAACAGGTGTCTTACTCATTTAAGGCTATTTCTTCAGAAATACAGGCAAGAGGAGCAAGCAGAATGATGCAGGACCAAAACAAATTGCGATGACACTAAACACAATCTATTGTGCTAATTCTCAATTCATGATGATAAAAGTGGTCTCTGAGGGGAAAATCATATTTTTCATTTGGGCTTGTCTGGTCCATCTGTCCTAAAGACACTCAGTGTCACATTTAACATAACTGATTAAACAAATGTGAGAAAAACATCTGAGCACACACATGGTTTTGTTTCACTGACCACATTTTGTATGCATATGTCTCGCTCTGTATGCAGTTACACCAGTCCTACTTGCTAATTTGTGTGGATGGTATTATTTCTGCTCCTCTAGGGCATGTAAACAAACAGATCACTGAAGCGTTTTCTGGCCTTATATTGTATGTTGGAAATTTTACTGGCTACGACAGGAAGGAATTGTCACAGCACAGACCACGTGTGTCACTTCCCGACAGTGCCCCATATCCTACTTCGTAAAAGCTCAATTACTCAGGAAATGTTACTCATAAATCTGGCTAATGTTCAACACTCTCTTGAGACACAGGATGAGTAAGGGCAGTGAGAAAATTAAGTGGGTTCAACAACCGGACACGCCCCTTGCACTGTTCTAATAATTTGCTCTACAGTAATAAGTCAAGTCTCCATGATCATCTTGTTCTTAAATATTTACTGTACTTCCTGAAAATGCCTCCAGTGAATACTAAATAGTTACTTTAGATTACACGCTGTACTACCTGTTTTAGGCCTACTAACCACTGCGATAAACCACAGAGGCAGACGTTGCAAAACTCAAAACAGTTCAGACACAATTTGCAATGTTTGAGGAGAGATTCTGTTGTGATGTATCCCCACAGCCCTGTTAAGTATATCAACATCACACTGTCAATGTCAGTTTGGTTAAGTTTTGCTAATACAACTGGTGGCAAAATCTGGACTTTCCAATAATTTATCCATTACTTACTTTCTCCATACAATACTACTAGGTGTCACAGAAGACACAATCAGGCTGTTTACATGCACTTACAGTTACACTATGTAATTTTTAAATATGATTATAGAAGAAATACTGCCTAGTATTAGTACAGAGATATTTCTTTTAGGTTTCACCAGGTTACTCAGAGAAATCAGGCTGCGTGAGGAAGCATTTGCATTTACATACACTGCAGTAACCTGGTTACTCTAAATCCACATTTACAATACAATACACACAGAAAATCAGATTCCTCCTCTGCCTCAGATTTATTTTAAAAGAACAGCTTGCAGATTTTAACTGTATAGTGATGCAAGACACAGCATCGTGACTTTTCTGTGTGTTAGTGTGAGAAAGAAAGGTAGACAGGACAAAGCCCCTTTTCACAGCACAAACTGTCCAAATTTAACAAATAATCAAATGTTCAGCAATGGAAAACAATGTCATTCGACTTAAATAGGCCACTTCATGTTAGTTTAAGTGTTGGTTGGACTTCAGGCGGAGTATACATACAGTATATATATATGTATATGTCAGGGAAATCAGGTTTCTCTAGTCCCTAACCTGATTACAGAAACATGTTTTCTAGTTTACAATACAGTAAAGAACTGAGCTATTCTACAATTTTCCACACATACCTGTGCAAAGATACCCTGTGTATGAAGGGTGTAAGTTCAGAAATCCTTGCTGTATTTTAAGTACTTCCATGGTTACTTCACATTATATTCTCAATGTATTTTGTATGTATTCTTGGCTGGTGTTTTGATTCAAAGCAGGGACTGAATGTAAAATAAATAAATAAAGTACAGAATTTCAGAGGGATGATCTGATAAGTCTCTTGTTATGCTGACAAGTTCTATCAACAACCCTCTGTGCACCAGGCACAAAGCCTGGTTCTCAAAGCAGAAAAAGAAGAATGTTTGCATAAAAGGTTGGAATAGGTCAAACTGAACTCGAATTCCACACTGAAAAGTGAGTCAACTGGAGCACCTGAGAAGAAAATAACTCCAGTTAAATTTAATGAGTTCATTATTGCTCATAGTGAACTGATGTCATTGCCTGAATGAGTGAAGCAATAGGAAGCAGGCTGCTTATGTGAAAAGAATACCTGTCTTGCAGATCCATAGGGAGAACATCCACAATAACTCACTGATTAATCCCAAGACAGGGCCAAACAGAAAACTGCCTGAGAGACAAAGACTGACCTGCAGCCCACCATTCTGTTTTTTCAGAAATCACATCTACATGAGAGGACACAGCATGAATACAGACTACACCCTACTCATAAACTGTGGATTTGCATGAAAAAGGTAAAGGATCTTAACAAAAAAAAACTTTTTCCCATAAAATGAGTAATAAAATACCCAAACTCTAGCAGCACCATCTCTGTTTAGCTTTACTGGAAATCCCCCATCGTTTTAATTTTTCATATCTTACTTTGAAATCCTCAGCTAGCAACACAGAGATTTACACCTTAAACTGCCAGAATTGTGACACCTATCAAGTTTAAAATGTGTACCTCTGCAAAGCTGTACTCACACTCCAAAATGACACTAAACAAGTTATCTGTCCTGCACAAACACTTTGTATTATGACAACATTTTACCACTAAAAACATATCCACATAAAGTAACCACAAGCATCAGAGAGACTTTAAGACATCAACTTTCCTTTGGTGTACAAAAAAGTGAGGAGGCAGTGAAAGATACAAGCAGCTCCTGACACACATTCTTCCTGAGGGAAGAGGGTGGAGAGTGGAAACTCTGCTCCACTGAGAAAACCAGGTGCCAGTGCAAAAACAGACTGCTGGTCCATAAAAAACAAAAGCTGGTGCAGTTCTGAGAAATTGGCAGCCAAGTTCACAAACCATAGGAGCAAAACAAAAGATGGAAATATGATGTCCACTCACCAAATAAAGAGGAAAGTTGACAGCTTCACTGCAAAGGATCTGAGTGATTTATAAGATCATTGTGCGAGGTTTGGTCATTTGCTTTTTATCCTATCTATCCCAAATCTCAGTACTAATACTGCAGTGAAAAGAAAGTCAAAATACAAATCCTATTTAGGTTAAGGTATCAATCTTTAACCCTTCCTATCTTGATTCTGATGATATGCATCCATAAAAAGTTATATACCAGACTACTGTCAAGACACGCGAAAATGAATGTGTCCTGTGATTTGTATAGTGTACAGTATGTTGCACGTTTTTTGCGTATGACTGCAACCAGGTCATATGACCAACTACTGACAGCAGATAGGCCTGATTACAGGTCACCTCTCCCTAATCCAATAACTCCATCATCCACATAGTGTACATCAAGCATTGATCTAGCAACCAAAACAAATGCAGCAGAAAAAAGCCAAGTAGGGGGCAGGGCTAGGGTGTGTCACTTTTTTTAAGCCACCCTCATTTAACAATCAACCACCTACTGAGTGGCCAATGTGTTTCTCATTAAAAAGCAATCTTTCAGCAGTTAAGGCAGGTTAAATACCCTGCCTGTCTGTAACCACTGGCAGAATGAAGTTGTAATGGCAATTGCAGAGCCTCACAACACTTCATCTTGTTAAAACGGGTCTCAGCTAATAGAGAGCTTGAAAGAATGATTCTGACAGGACGGGTTTGTTTGTCTAAACATCGCAAAGCCCTTCATTCACATGACTCAACTCTTGTCTGGCATTGAGCTGCAAGGAAATGAGGACTAAAGGAGGGAGAAAGGGTTGAAGTGACAGGAAGGGAAAAGCAGAGGAAAGAGGAAGAAGAGTATGCAGGATGGAGGATACAAAAAAGGAAATAATGATGAAAAGACTGTGGACTGAGGAGAAAAGCGGTGGGTACAACAGAAGAGTGGTGAGTACTGCAGGGGTCAGGGCAGAGGAAAGGAGATGGAAAGGAGGCTGAAGAGAAAAGGCTTTTGTGGGGGTGGATGTGATGCCTTTGTGGGGCATGTGTCTCCAGGGTGCCAAGGGGCCATAGTCTGGTGGTACGGGGGCGGAGGGAGGACGAGATCTGCTTCTGCTGCAGAAATGGAGGAGAAGGAGGATGGGGCCAAAACATAGCCTGAGACTAATCCATCTCTCCCTCTCCCCCCCTCTGTCTCACACAGACAAACTCCCTCAAATCCTTTTTACCAGAAGTCCTGCTTACTGCAGTCAGTCACCCGAAAGGCAGTTGACATAACAACCCCCTGGGTACTCATGCCTGCACTCTGCATTGCCGTAGTAACTGACACTGTAAAACCTGTACTGACTTGCTTGAGGCAGAGCAACCACTGTCACCAGGCCAAGAAAGTGTGTTATTTCCCCTCCTTGGAATTGTTGTCAAGCTGGACAGAAGAGTATGTTATTTAAACTTAATAAAGCTACAGGGTTAAACACAGAAGAGTATGTGTAAGAGCATGTTTTCCTCAATTCTTCCTTTACAGCCCAGCTCTTTGTTCCAGCCTTCCGGCTTTCTGTTTGCTGTATTCAAAGGGCCCATTAAATAGGATGTACGGGACAGTAAATAAGCAAACACACACAAGCACACAATGTGCAGTGCACACAGTCATGCAACTGAAGAGTCACAAATACAAGCCAACTGAAATACACACACTGGCCCTCCAACAAGGCTGCAATCATTGAAGCAGAAGTGGTGAGTGGGAGGGGTGGAGTTTATGGGGCTTTATCTAGCGAGGGGGATCATGTGCATGCACACACACACACACACACAGTACACCACAGACAATGTGTTGTGTTGGACTCAATTCAAAGACATAATGTGGACCAGAAACAAACACCCACACACATTTTTATAGGACAGATGTACCATAGTAGCTACAGTTAAAGCACCTTTCTTCACACCATTCACTACCCTTTGTTGCACACTAACATATGGAAAACACTGCCTTGTTCCAGCAACGCTTCAAGTGCACATTGCCAACTTTTCAAGAAAAGAGTTGTTCATGAAATTGACCAAAGCATTAATCAGTGCAACTATTTTTTAAGCTAAACTAGCCCAGTCACTTTGAATACAAGTGAACCTTACCTTTCCGTGAGTACTTCCAGCATTTATTTTACTAGTTCCTGAAGCCACTTTCTACCATATTTGCACAAACTTACATACTTGTACAATACATTTAAATTTAGAACTACTAGCGCATAGGACATTTAATAAACAACTGACTTGACAACTGACAACAACGACCTAAACAAGTGAAAAGATTTCAATTCCAACTTTTTCTGCAAGATTCTGAACTTAACACAGAATTAAGTGATTTCTATTGTCACTTTCTCACAGTTCACCAAAATATAACTACAGAGCTGTTTTCCCCTAGACGTCATCTAATGCGATTTTTCCGCTTGTCAACAACTTATCAAGATGGACTTTATCCCAGAATGGCTGCTTGTAAGATACAGACAAGACTGAAGAGAGGGGGAAACATGAGGAGGAGGGATCAGTGGGGGAAAATGTCTCATCCAGAGAATCCTGCTCCTGGAGTTTCACCCTCTCAGCTCTCTGGTGTCCACTGTGCAGAGCAGACACCATCTGGCCAGTTGGAATGCTACTGAGCAGGGGGTGGAGGGGTTAAGAGTCTACTATCTTGCAGGGGGATGGGTTACAGCTGAGAGATGGACTGTTAACAGTAGTGGTATTAACTATTTAATGACAGTGGGAAAAACTGAAATGGCAGTGGTGAGCTGAACTAAGGTCAATGGGGTTGTTAGTCTAACCGCATCTTGTTAATATCAATATGCTTGAATGCTATATAACCTTAACTTGTTCACTTAATAAGGTTCAGAAATTAACTCAAAGAGTGTACCGACTCTTCAGTCATCAATTCAAGAATGACTAATAAATACAGTAACTAATAGTCACAGGCACTAGAGATGTGGTAACTTTGGAAGCCAGGTTAGTTGTTAGTCACCGTTTCCATCGTTATGCTAAGCTGTGCTAACCAGCTCCTGGCTTCATGTTTACCTTCCAAACAAAGTGGTATCAGTCCTCTTACCTAACTCTCTGCAACAAGCTGAGTAAGCATATTTCCCAAATCGGCTTTTCCTTTATGATACAACTAGGTGTAATATTTCTGAGAAGTTGGGAATTGTTATGATATTATAGCAGAAACGTGGTTGTTGTAGGAACCGGTGTGTAACACACAGGTCTTACACATTTATTATCTATAAATCCTAAAATGTTAGTTAAATCGTCTCTGCAAACTTGTCCATTTAGAATAAATCCTTACATCCCCTTTTTAATGTGTATTAGAGGTTTTGCTCTATTTGTTTTGATTGTAATTACCAATGATACAACTGCATATTTTATTGATGGATGTTGCTTTGCAACATCTGTCACTCACATGGGCTATAAAACCCTTGCTGACATGCACACAAAGCATTACCCACAAACCCACTCTTTTGCAAAGATCTGCTTTGTTTATAGCTGATAAAAGTGTCAGATAAAATTTTGCTGTGGCACTGAGTTAAAACAAAAGTGAAATGCAGTATAGAGAGAAATCTTGCGCTTCCCTTAAGAATGGAAACTATTATGAGTGCACAAACCAAATGAAACTCTGAAGTATAACCATATGTTTGTGCACCATACAAATATTACACTGGTTAAAGACGTCATTGAAGTGGGTCCTGTTTGCTTACCAAATACAGTTAACGTCTTGGTGTTGAAGCTGGAAGCAGTCCACTCTAACTGCTAGCTAGGTTTATAAATATGTCTTAGTGCAGATTAGCCCAAGGGTAACCCCTAGCACTCTTCCCTGTGGAGCTCCTATTGCTCACTTTGTCACATCCCTTCTGCTTTATATAAATATTTGTACTGCAGAACTTCTTGGCTGTGCAGCCAACATCAAACCTTACTGAGAGCTGAGGAGAGAGGATAGGTCAGACCTAGAGAGAGTAGTTGAGTGGACAGATTTTGTGCCTGACTTTTAGCAGCCAACTTTCACAGGTCAGCTACTGCATGCTACTCTTGGTGATCACCATGTGAGAACATATCTGTCTTCTTCATATATATAGGCTATGGACTGGCATGTGGTCACTTCAAAGGACTTTTTTGGTCTTTCTCTCAATGTTTCCAAGTGCAGTAATGCATAGCACGGGAGGCTTCTATAAAAACAACTAACTGAAGATATTCTTCTATGCAGGTAAGCAATCAAACCTTCTAGTCATTACTTCAGTGATTCAAAATACACATAATGTAGTTGCTAATTCCAAACAAAACTTGAGCAATCCATGCACACTGTGCTTATTTTGGGCTGATCCCTTTTAAAGCCTTGTTAAAAACCTTAATTACCCCCATAAATTTTACTTCCAATTTGACAAGAGGATTTTTTTTTACATTTTTTTATTACTTCTCAACAAAGCCTTCTGAGGGAGGTATGTTTTGACAGCATGCTGGCAAAATAGCAGCACAATATACAGAATAAAGGCCCAAAGGGAAACCTTCAACAGAAGACCAAGTCCTCTGACAGCAGCCAAAATTTAAACACACAGTTATCAAAGCTTTGGCAATGCTGTCTCTGGGGTGAATCAGAAATCAGTGAATCAGTAGTGATGCTCACTCAGCTAAGAAAAAACTCTTAAAATGAAACATGTACAGTGCCTACAGAGTGTATTCATCCCCCTGGTGAGTTTTCACCTTTTACTTTTTTTACAGCAATGAATCATGGTTGATTAAATTTAGCTTTTTTGATAAAATGTATAAAAATGTCTCAAGATCTCTAAAAAGTAACATGTTAATAAATAATATAAAACTGATATTGAAGTGATAATGTTAGAAGTGTGTAAGTATTCCCCCCCCTTAAAATTAACTCACCTAAAACATCAGTGGTGCAGCCAATCAATTTAAGTCACACAATTAGTTAAGAGTATTATTTTGACCTAATACTGCTCTCAATATATGCATGATTCTTTTAACACTGTTTTCATGTAGTGTCAGTGATCCAGAAAATTAAAACCCTTAGTTGCACTCTGAAGAAAAATGAAAAACAAGTCAGTGTTCCCGTACAGATCGAGACAAGCCCATACAGCAGACTACCCCATCCACCCTCCTCCAAGTTGAGTAACACAAGTTTCCTGCAGGAGCAACGCAACACTACCCCCAGACTGACTGACACGAGGCACTGAGGTGAATGATAACACCTACCACAACAACTAACTCTTACTGCTGCTTAACAACAATGGAGTGGCTGTCTCATTGTCTGGCGTCTTTACATGATCCAAAAAAAGGCAGGCAAAGAAATGTTGCTTTATGCACTGTAAGTGAGACAGAGAACCAGATCCACTCCCTGCTTCAGCTCCAGCTGCTCTGCACAGACACATTTGCCACTGATACTTCTCAATGGCGATTGTGCCTTGTCTATCAATTATCTGTTATTTCACAGCACTACGAAGGTAACACAAAGCAGCATATTAAGTTGCTGATGAGCTGAAGAGTAACACAAATGTGTGCTGTCCTGAGTACATCTAATCAAGGCATGCATCTTTTTCTGTCTTGCTCAACATCAGCTGGCTAAAGAAGGTCTTGGGAAACCTGTTGTGACACAGGCCAGAGAAGCCCTAGAGAAGGAAAAATACAGTGCAGCAAGCCTCAAATACCGTAGTTGTCAGATATGAAGCTTCAGTGACTTTCATTGTATTTACCATTTAAGAAATAAAGTCTTTAAGAAGAGAGTCTCACATGACTGATTAAAATAAACAGTTGTAGTATTACATTTTCAAGCTACTATGTAATGAAATTCAGGATCCACAGAAGTATTCTGAACATAAACATTTGAATACACAGGGTGGTGGCAGGTGTTAAGGGCCGTGCCCAGTGAAAATGTAAATGACTGTTCAAACAAATGCACAGTGAATAAATACAGGTGTAAAATCACCATATTTCAAAGGGAATCAAATGTATCTCACCCATCTCGGTGTACACAGGATGCAAGCATTGTGCAAGTATTTGCATAGTTGTGGCAGTCTGACACAGATAAACATGACATTGATTCCAAACTATTCTGTGCCAATTTCCATGATCTAGTGTGCTGTGACTTACTGTCATCCTTTTCTCCACAACAGAGTTGAAAATATAATGCCTTCACAACGACAGTGGGCCCTGAAGCCATTTCGGCACTCTCAAACTTTGTATCACTTTGTTTTCACAGGTGGTTTTGCACAACACAGCCAAATGCTCACTCCTCTATTTGCTGAAGGACTGCTCACGGTTAGATCTTGGCTGTCGAAATAGTGCATGCAGGCCATTCAACTAGTTTCTGTCTAGTAGCTGACCTATTCAAGATCAATTTACCAAAATAAAACAGTGGGCGAAAGGACAACCAGCTGGCATGGACGTGCTGTAACTTGATATATTGTGCAGGGACTGCTTTAACAAGAACAGGAATTTTAAGTTCGCTTTGCATTATCCAGCGGCACAAGCCTTGCTAAAGCGGGGGTCTTCCATGTGCAAGATTAAACAGGCATAGTGGTTAATAATGTTAAATAAAAAAGCCACCATTTCCTCTAACCTAATGTACTGTCACTGTGATTAAGGAAGAAAAATGAGCAACGCTGGTCTGAGTGTGTGAACGACAGCGTTTCGACATAAAGCATCATACCCTGCATGTACGCTTACCGAAAAATGTGACACAATGTCACATATGATCATTTCCTTAAACACATATCAAATATTTACACTCGTTCACAGGAACGTAGTAGTAGCTAAAGTTACATTAACAGATATGCTAAGTTAACTAACAACAGTATATTCATTACAACGTTATAATATCATAAACTTCACATTCGTAAGTTACTATAAATGACATACCTGCAATCTTTTAATGGAGATCTGCTGGCATCCACTGAGGTGTTATTATGAGACACTAATTCAAACAAAATACGACGAAAAGACACTAAAATTGTAACAGCACACTAGCTATGTTTTGGTAACAATGCTAACGTTAACCTGAGCACGTCACTGGGTTGGGTTGAGTTAATGTTTCACTAGCAAGCGCAAGTCCTCGAAGATCATGAAAAAATGATAATAAATCGACACTTGACTTCTTTAAAAGACAGTTTGACTTTCTACACTCATCTTCCACCGAAGCTGAGGGGAGACACGGCTCCGTGCTGCCCGGACAGGGTGCAGAGGCTGCAGCGAGAAGAACTACTGCTATTAAGTGACGTCGAAATCAAGCTAAAAATGCTTTCTCGTTTCTGATTGGTCCAAACCGAACGCGGTGCTGCCTTTAAGTGCTCCTAGTAAACGCCCCTTTTCTCTGATTGTGAAGTAATTTCTGACGTGACGTACACTGTTAGTGCTGTGGTGTATTGTGAAAAGTGACAAGCTACATTTAGTTTAGAGTCTGCAGTTACCTTGCCAAAGTTAATCATACTTGATTTATATATGCGAAGACAAGTGTTTTTTTTATGTTTTTGTTACCGTCAACAAATTCCATAAAACAGTAAACCCCTCAATCAATCACGTCTACTCAGAATAACATCTGCGAATCCGTAACCTGATTGCTCTTGTCTTTTGTATCACACAAGAGTTTCAAAAACTATTACGCCACATCGGCGAAGGCGACATGTTTCATCGTCACGAAAATCTTAGTATTTTCTCAAAGCAGAGCTTCAAAGACTAAGAACAGCCATCACTTTTTACAGCTGACATGGATTTCCGCAAGAAAGGAGTGACGATTAGAGAGGCCGCCACGTGAAAGTGAAAGTCAGTGGACCTATAACACATGGTAGTTTCTTTATTTCCCATACACCAACAATATTTTACACCACAGTTTAGTTGATCAATCTATCATCAATCTGTCCTTGGACAAGATAAAGAACACTGAACCTTTGGCGCCTCAAAGGGACAGCCTGTACACAAAGAATTTCCCCAAGGGGATTAATAAAGTGTCAGTTATTATTATTATTATTATAAAGCACATCACCATAAAGAAGTTAACTATAAACTGAAAAATCAAGGTCCTAAATATTAATTTTGAGACAAGGCACTGAGATGGAAACCCACTATAGTGCATGTTAATATTAATTTGTGAGTATTAAAATTAAACTGAACCTTATGAGTTTTAGGCAGTTGATCATTGTTGTTAATCCAACGTTTGTGGTAGAAGATGAGGATCACTAATAAAACTTCTAATTTCTTTCTCTGTTTTTCATTGTTTTAGTGTCACAATACAGAACACACACTTGATTTATGTTACTGATTATCGTACACACTCAAGAATAAAGGAAAAACAGTTAACATCTGCATGTAGCATCTGTAGCTGGTCACAGTATCCAGTAAGGGTTCATCTTTGTGTTGCAGTGCCCCCTGCTGCTCATATTTATGACATCTTAGGCTCAAATTCCCTGAAGAGTAAGAAATGGATTTTTGATTGTGAAAGTGTAACTGTGTTGTATTGCTATTTTTACTATACTGAAGCTTTGTTTGTGAGTCATAAAGGCACATCTTGTATCAATATCAAAATCTCATATAGGTCTATATGAGATTTAACTTGCTTGCATTCATGCCTGACATTGTACACCTGCTGCATGCATATGTGAAAATTGTGTCTGTTTTTCTCCATGTGTGTGAGTAAGAATTATTAACTACAAATAATGAGTAAGAATGATTAATGATCTTCAACTTGACCTCTAATCAAATTCATGTATTGGTGTCATTTCACCAGAGGTTGTGACTTGCTCGTTGAAATACTCAGAGACTCACACACACACACACACACACACACATACACACACACACACACACACAGACCCACTAACTGGTATTAGAATAAACAGGGAGCATTTTCTGAAATGCTTGATAGTGTTTACTCAATTTTCCATCTTGTCAGAAACTATTTTTTTCTGCAGTGGAAATTCTGAACTTGTGAAATAAGTGACATCCACATGATGAATGTATTTACAAATAGAAATGTACCTTTATTTCTTTCATTGATTTTGTGAGTGTGTATTTTGCAGTTTGTCACTTCATACTTTTAAAGCCAAATTCATGCTGCAGTTCTGTCGTTCACTTTGGTCTGTTCATCTGCGTAACTCTGACATCTCTCCATGGCTGTTTAGTTAGGAAACACCAAACCCACCTGTAAAATGTGCATCAATTAATGTGAATTACTGATGGCTGACGCCTGTCAGGCACAGCAATCATTCCTAATACAAATACAAAAACTTGCATTGCACACATGTTTATATAGCACTGCTACACTTAGTATTTCAGCATTTGTATTATAGTCATGTAGTCAAGGTCACAATTTGCAGTTAGTGTCTAAAGTAGTGCTTTCAGATACTGTATGTATTTTTGTTTTTCACATAGAGGAAAGCAGTTAAATGACAGACAATTCAATATACATATTAGTTTTCTTATGCATGGGATACCATAATAGTGGAATGATGAACTGCTATCTTATATTTTATTTCAATTAAATAGTTTCATTCCACTTTTTTTTAACAATTTGACAGAAAAACACATACTATCTGACAGCCATGAAATGGTGTAGATTACTTTGGGCTTTGAATTCACAGCATGACTCCAATGTGTCTTGACAGGTGATGACATTGCAGTAATCAGTACCTTGTCTGGCCTCATACTTGGACACATCCAGTTGTACAGGTAGTAATGAAGGCTTTTGTCACTGATGCTGAACTTCAGCTTCTCCAGGAAATCCATGTTGTCCATCATATCGAGACCACAGAAGATGTCCAAGCCTTTCTGTTGGTGAGGGATTTTTTTTTGAAAATTTCCATTAAGTCCATTAATCATGATATAGAATTAATTATTGGCCTTGCTATGACATTGTTCACCCATATTGATGATATTGATTCTGTCAAATTCCTTGTGCAACTGTTAAATGAATGGGATTCGGATTCTGACACGTACATCTTTGGCCAGGACCAGTGCATCCTCCATGAGGTCGACGGGGTCTGTGGCTGTACAAGCAATGTAAAGGAGATGAGCTTCTCTCAGGGTAGTGTGAACCGGGTGATTCAGCACCCTTGAGGAGACGCTGTAGAAACTCACCACATCTGTCCGCGTAGCAT
Organism: Sandelia bainsii; assembly: GCA_032362345.1. NCBI lineage: Eukaryota > Metazoa > Chordata > Actinopteri > Anabantiformes > Anabantidae > Sandelia > Sandelia bainsii. The sequence continues at coordinate 9,989,149 of JAUMHL010000012.1, forward strand.
CCTGTCCCTGTTGTGTGGAGAGATGAGACAAATCAATTTTTAACTTCTGCATCATAATATGAGTTTAATAGTTTCTAGAAGTGATGAGTGTTGTTCCTTCCTTAAAGAAAGAGATACTGCAATTGACAAACAGTTTAGTCAGACCTTCACCACATAGGTGTCAATCACATTCTCCCGTGGCAAGAGCCAGTGCTCTACTTCCTGCACTGACAGGATGGGGCTGAGGTGAAACTTGCAGAGGTTTGTCTGGAGTAGTGAATGTATCCCTTCAACATCCTCTTTGGTCATTGGGTGCAGACCTGGTGTCTTTGTCACCTTGGAGACAGAGGAATAAAACAAACAGCAGCAGGACATAAAAAAACATTTTCAGTAAATGTCTGTTAAATACAAAATCCAAATGATTATAATCAGTGTATTTTGCCCAACATCTTGGCCAATGCCAGACTAGTGTAGTAGTGGTACTAATAGGTTCTTGCCTCTAGGTGGCAGCACAAAACTAACCTCAGGCAGACGGTTGATTTTAACCGCTCTCTGCAGGTTCATCTTCAGCCTCAGACCTGGGTAGTTGACCTCGATCAACTTACGAAGATTCAGAGGGCGATGCCAGTAGCTAAAGGATTAGTTTGTTTATTTGAAAAGGACAGTACCAGTAGTAAGTAGGTAGCAGACAATATCGAAGATATTTATGTATTTGTCATGCATGTATTGTATGTACTATATAACTGAAGATTATTTGTAGCTCTAATAGAGATTAACAACCATAAACACATTTTATTCTTCACTTATATAATTTAATATTCACTGATAAACAAGCAATAATCAGAATTAAAACTAAAAACTAAGAATTAGTGCAACTTTGGCTAAATGTGTTCACATCATAAACCAATTACTTATAATAAGAAGCTTAGTGAGAAAAGGGTTCTTCAAGGGCCTTGTAAGTGATAATTGTGGCCTTTACATCACATTTAACTCTGTTCAGCAGGAGCTTCTACCTGCAGGAGCTTAGTGGTGCTGGCAGCACTATTCCAGCTGTGTAAACAGCCTGGCAGACACCCTGCTGGTTAACCCGTCTTGTGAGCTCTCGGATCAGAACTGGAGTCATCCGCTTGAGACGTAGCTTCTTATGCACACACAGGAATTTGACCTGTACCATCCGCTTCTCCCTGATGGACATGTTTGAGCATTTGCTTTGAGACATTTGCAGGAAAATTGTTACAGTTATGTTTCCAAGTGCTCTGAATACTAATATGAGATTTCACATAAACACATGTGTTTGCATATATTTATGAGACTCACGTCTCATATATACGGATATCAGCAGGAACAGCAGCGATGAAGCCGACCAACTTCTTATTGGCATCTACTCGTACAGCACAGTGGCACTGAGCCAGCCAGTTAGGAGGCTGCAAAGCCCTTAGGAAGAAAAGAATGACACTTTCTATAGTCTGTCTCTGTGAATAAATGTAGGGATAGTTTAATAAACTCTGAGTTTACAGAGTGTAGATAGACAAGTTTGAATGGGTAGCTTCTTGTAACCTCAGGGTCAAGTTTCTGTTAATATGTTTTGATGTAAATGTTCCTTAAGAGAGCTCAGAAAAAGAGATAAGAGTACCGAGCATATACTGATATGTTATGTTGGCTGGACAGTCAAGTGGTAAAATTATGTTGTCCATTTAAGACACCCAATGTTTTAATTACTACATTGTAACTCAGAAATTACTTAGAAGCTTCTCATTGCAAATGTGTAAAATATGTTTTTGTGTGTATTTGACTACACTGTGTTGTTGTCTGAATGATGTTGGAGCTTCTCAAGTTAACATGAGAAGGAGAGTCGGAGCTCACATTGAAACTTGAAGATGTGTGCAAACAAGCATGATTCTTGTGTAAATACTACAAGTCTGAGAAGCAACTTAAAGAAATTTTATATGTAGCTCATAACTTTCAGTGTCTTCTATTAGCAGTAAAACTGAAAATGAACAAAATTCACATCTGAAGATTAAGAATGTTTCAATGAGAATAATTTTTCACAAGTGAAACAGTTTTTGTGGAAAACCCTAACGAGACACAATTTAAAATGGTTACAAAAACATTAAAAACATACAAGTACACACAGTGAACTCTAGAGATCAGATGTGAGAAAATGCACCTCCTTGAAGCTTACCATCGCAGGTACTCCAAAGAGAAGTTAAATCTGATTGTGTTGTCATCTTCTTCCACATAGTTCTCATTCAGCAACGTGCATAGCTCTTTCAACTGAAAACGGAAAAGCCTTGAATAAGCCACGATCTGAGTCAGTTTTTTCCTGAACATCACACTAAGAAAAGTTTCCCTACTGCAACTTACTACACACAAATGTAATACAGCACCTGGCTGAAGGACTAATCAGTAAGTATTAATAAGTAGCAATCAGGTACAACAAATGCCATACCACTGTAGGGTTTCTCAAGTCCAGAGTATCCCAGGAGAATCCTTGAGGAAGAGAGTAGAGTTCCTTGCGAACACTGACTTCATTCTCTACTATCGGGCCATGAGTGGTAATACTGTCACCTGAGAACACAAGTATAAAGAGCAGATTTTACTACCAAAATGACGTGTAGATAACTTGTTCTAAATCAGTATTTTAATGATAGTGAATAATGCACATAGGTCAGGTAATGACTTTTTAAAATGCTCTATGATGTTTTAATAATGACAGTGCTGGCTGAGAATAAGAGAGTTGCTTCATTCATTCTTCTATTCACGCGAAGCTGATCCCTCGGACACACTTACTCTACACCTGGCCCCCGTGGGGTCAGGGTCATCATCCTCAGAGACTTCTGATGATCAGTCATTGTTTGATTTACCTCTTCAATTTTGTTAAAATAAACTGGCACCATATTTTGAAAACCTTTTTCATTAATGTCATACCTGACATTTCTGGCCACTGTTATGGATAATGTGCTGTAAAAGGTAGGAAGGTGCTACTAAAATGGTACAAGAAGTCCATAAGCCTGTGAAAACAATGAATATATTTTAATACTTCCGTATTCACTTTAGGTCAGAGAGTTAATATGAAAGAGTCAATACCACTCTCTTATCTGTCTGTTCACTATGAGGGTACTGCCAACAGCTAGTTATCAAAGCTTAGCATAAATTCTGGAAACAGCCTCTTCAAATCCACCTGCCAGCGAGTCTGAAGCTCACAAATTGATGTTATTACTTGTTTAATCTGTACGAAAACTGCAATCTTCTTATCAAATTCAAATTGTCAAAAATGTCAACATTTTGGTGTATGTACGGGTTTAAGCCAGTGCTTTTGTTCTTAGAATATTTCAGCAAAGCATTGCTCACCCAGTTTGGGGACAGGTTGTGTTTCCCAGAAGCTATAAGTGTGCTTCCTGGCCTCCTCCATGGTCGTAGGCAGACTAGTGCCCAAGGAGAAGAGGTGGAGTGCTTTCTGGATTTCCTGCTGCTTACTTTCTGAAAGAGACTGCAGCTAGGGCAAAAAAGATAGACACATGTTGTTTCAGTTGTGATATACATACAATACATCTGAGGACAAGCTTGGAATGTGCCCATAGTCACAAACAAGTGCAAAAAAATATTACTGTGATACCATGGCAAATGGGTCTCTGGGTCCCTCTGGCCTCCAGGCATATTTCTTCTTTTGCTTCTTTTTGTTCTTTAGTTTGTCACTCTTATCTTCTGTTAGCATTTTATCACTAAAAGATATTGTTATGCACATTATGTATAGCCCTCTATATTCATTCCTGCACAACATACTCCTATATTCAATCATATCAGTGTTACTGAAAACTGAGAGAAGTATACTTAGCATACTTACGTGTTTGAATCAGCCATTGTAAGTGTAAGTTCTTGACGCTGAGGGTGAACTGGGGTGTGTTCTAAATTATATTTGTGGCTTTTCAGCTCTTATCTCAGCAAGCAGTGAGGGGTGAGGGGAGGAGAGTGACCGCCTCAGTTACCCAACCCAACTCCCACCCAGCAGATAAATAACTGTGAATAGCAATTAAATATAACTTATCACACTTTTCATATATCAGACAGCTGCTAGATAGAGCCATGCAGCAGTTCCATCATATAGCAGTGTTCCATTTGTTTTTCAGAGCTCAATAATATTAGTGCATTTGATTATTATTGCCCATGTTCAGCATAGTATATAGTATGTTAGCCCAAAAAAACTAAAATCACTTGTGGTTGACTTATGATCATTCTTGTGGAAAAAAGTAATTTCACTAAAATCAAACTATCCTTAAATGATAAAAGTTATAAAAAATAAAAACACAGCGCCAAGAAGCCAAAACATTCTCAGGTCTGTAATCAAATTTTCGTCCATCATTCTGAACTGAACAGATCACAGATCAAGCTAACATTGATATATTTATCAGTATCTGATAAACACTGAACCTTACGTCTACTTGTCTGTTGAAGTGACAGTACAAAAACATTTTGGTGGAGACAGGGTAAGACAAAGGTGGAAGGTTTTTCTATTTTTTCTTTTTGTTGCAAGGATGGTTGTAAACACTTTATTGGGGAGGTTAGCCAAAGCTCTTGTAATTTCGTCTCATGCTTTCCTGAATGTTTGTGTGTTTCTGTCTTTAGCTCTGGCAAAGCAGCAAAACTATACCACTGTCTGCCAGCTCAAACTATAACCAGTTACATTGAGGCAAGTCTATTTAGTAGTACATGCCTCACACCTTCTCTCAGTGGTACATTTGCTAATAATAATTGTGACATTTTCTGTATTGTGCATCCTGTACTTTCAATGCTGCATACCCCAGGAGAGCTTTACTGCACTCCCCATGGAGCCTGTTTCAGATGGGGAGTATCCTCATGAGTACTGAACCTAATACGTCTGTGTAACCATTCATGCTATAAATGGTCCAATCTCCTTCGATCTAAGCATTTTTAATTGAAAGTTCAGCTTGCATCTATTTCTGTCTCTAATTCATGGTTCCACTGTGGCATTATCCTGCCAATGAACGCTAAATGCCAACAGGAGGAGGATGCTACGAACACCTGTCATCACTCAGGGTAAAGTTATCAAAGATAATGCAGCAATATAACTTGTAGAACTGGCAAAGCCCTTAAACAGCTGCTGATTTTGGTAATAAAGAGGCAGATGGCAAAAGAGGACAGAAGATCATGTTCCTCTTGAGGCTCAGGTGTTTCAACATTATGCAACACACTACATGTTCAACCAATTACTCCTTAATGGTGGACTGACTGACCTCTTTTCAGTACAGTACTATAGAGGAAGCATAAAGTCTTTAGATGTAGGCAGTTGGACAAAACTGGTGACACGTCCGACTCAGCTGCTGGAAGAAGCACTGAGGCCGAGGATAAAGACTAAATGAAATTTCTAATTTACTGTATACTGTATCTATGTTCACATATATCTGACATTTATTTTTGTTTTGTTGTAACCGTGTCTTATTTCTGTTTTGAATTTTAAAAAGTTAATTTCTCCCCAAAGTCCTTAAAATTTCATCTTATTTGAGCTGGAGATCTCTTGAGTTTAATGCCTGAGTCACTCAGGTTTGTTGTCATGTGAAAAGAAAGTTATCAATTTTGTCGAGAAGGTAAGTAATTAAGTTTAAATGTGTTATTGATTTGAGTTTACCCATGGTGATTATTATGCTCCACACTCTGACATTACATTTTGTATCTACTCACATGAGAGAAACTCTTACTTATTGACCATTTGAAAAAAATTTTTTTCTGTGATCTCCTAAACTATTTCATTTTAGGGAGTAAAGCAAATGTGTGACAAGCATAAGAAACACAGGGATTAATGGAAGAATTTTCACCAAGAAACCTTAGTATGGAATGGCATGCCACTATGCAATGATTATATCTACTGAAGATTTCTGCATCCACAACAAAAGGAGAGACTAAATACACTTTGAAAATAATGTGATGGAAGCATGTAGACCACAGTAAATGAAAATGCATGTGTGATAATGCATTGGCAAGATGACATTTAAATTGTATTCACTACCACTTCCTCCTCAATGCATTTATGTCAAATTGTTATTTGTTACACCTTAACTAGCTATATGTATGGAGCCCCCTAGGGGTCATGTAGTAGAAAAAAATATTTAGGTGAAATAAGTGGTAGAAAAAAAAATTCAGACGATATGGTAGAAAAAAAAAATTCAGACGATGTGGTAGAAATTTCTTTTTGACGATGTGGTAGAAAAAAAAATTCAGACTAAAGGAAAACAGTCACCACCATTCGGAATGTTATTGTGAGGACGGCAATGCTGACCCCCGCAACATGCTGCTCTGGGAGGCTGTCCAAGTTGCCCATAGCTAAAGCCACAGTAATGCCACAGATCTATGGTCACAATTGCCGGACTAATTAAAGTGTGGGCGGGGAGTCTGAATTTTTTTTTCTACCACATCGTCAAATTTTCTTTTCTACCACATCTTCTGAATTTTTTTTTTCTACCACTTATTTCACCTAAATATTTTTTTCTACTACATGACCCCTAGGGGGCTCCGTATATATGCTCCAGACCTTATCACTCCAAATCTGTATCAGCTATCATGCCTGTTGAAGCATATTAATGCATGAAATTTTACAGAGGTTCAACTTCCGGATTAAACTACTACAACTGCAATTATAATATGTATAACTTAATCCCTAAAAATGCTCACAATAAAAATAAATGTGGCCTGATCCAGACCTATAGATGGAGCAAAAACATCTACAAGACACCACTGTTATGGGTTATTTGTTGCTCTAACCAGTCAAAGGTATGCTTTGCGTGTGTGTACTTTTGTGTGTGTGATTTTTGTGTGCTTGTGTTGTGCTGGTGTTTGCAGTATGCACATGCACACACATACACAGTCAGTACCATTACTAATCTGTAAATAGATCTGTATTACTGTGATCTCTTTGCTGAACATGATCCTCCTTGCTTTGCCACACATTTTCTTCTTCTTCCTCGTCTCCCTCGTCTGTGTTGGTGTCGTAACTGTTGTTTGCAAGATTGGATGAATGAGCAATAATCTCTGCATCTCTTTCTCTCTGCTGACTCTTGTCTTTCAGTTTATCTGGCTCACTCTCTCTCTCAGCTTTCTGTTTCAGCTTGTTGTTCTGTCCTTGTCTCTATCTCTCACTTATGTATTTCTTTATCTCAGCTCAACTCAATTCTTTCTGACAGCTAAGACTGTCAAATAAGTCATCACAATCTCAAAATATATAAGTATTTCTAATCACTGCATAGGAATGAGGAGGCCATTAAATATATGTTTATCCTTTTAAATTTAGCTTTAAGGAAGCTTTTTTTTGGCCTTTTTATGTGTTTGTCCTCCTTTGCTTCTCCCTTTCTTTTTATCTTCTTTCTTCTTGAATGTGTTTCTTTCATTTTCAGTTTAGTGGAATATAGATATAGTAAATAAATTGTAGATCAGTAGGAACACAACTAGAATAATTTAACGTCCACAAGGTGGTTTATAATGTGCAAACAACAAACACTGTAAATGTTTTCATTACCTGAGCAACTTAACATACAGTGTAGGACTCGTCATTGCCATTTCAAAGTTTAATCGTTCCCTCCTCTCGCTTTCACTTGTGTATGTTCGTACACAAACATACACACGAGAAAGTTCTCTCCAATATTTTGAATTTTGACTGCAGTACCCCTTGTAAATGCTTGGTGTCAGTAACATTACGAAATATCATCTCATAATTTAATCATACAATGCCAGTGCTCGTATTTGGCAAATAGGTTGCTGAAACAGTAAAATAATCTTGTCTTATGGCAAGAGGTATACTACTCCCAGGTGGCAAGTAGCTCAGTGGGTAGAGTAATTGTCTAAGAACCCCAGGGTGAGTGGTTTGATTCCTAGTTTCTCCAGGCTACCTGTTGAGGACAAGACATCTACTGCAGCTGTCCAAACAACAATTTCCTCAAGGGGATCAATAAAGTATGTCATTACTCATTGAGGGTGAGCTGACTGGTTCTCCACAAAAATTATGATGATGAAACAAGACACAGATTAAATTTGGCAAATAATATATTCTTTGTGTTTTTTGAAAAATTCATAACATTATGGGTAAGGTAAGTATTCCACTCTTGCAAAGGCCAAACCTCTGAGTCAAAAATTTTTTTTGGTTAACTGGCAGCACTGGTGTCTTCCCTGCCAGGAATTCATGCAGGCCTGGTTTTCTTGGTCCTAATCAACATGTTTTCATCACAGTGCCCAGAACATTACTTTGATGTTGCCAACAACTCACAAAATGAAAAGCTTGGTTGTGTTCTGATTGGAGGATCCTCCCCTTAAATCATACACTTTCAGGGCCTTGTTTGTTTATATTATGTGACCATGTTGCCACCCTTGATGAGTGGACAACAGTATTTACATTCATTCTGAGCTCTAAGCTGAATAATGCTGCCTTTTTCTCTGTGCCAGATTACATATGTAGATGAGGTCGGTATTGAAGCTGGCTGACTGTGTTAATCACAACTTGTCATTTCATGTTATTTTAATAATAATCATACAAACAAATGTTGATCACTTGATCATTCTTGACTACTCTTAAAAAGACAGGGATTGAACATAGTTACTGTATCTATAGAGTTGTTTGGGTTTTCACTTTATCTACGTAACCCTCTCCAGCATCTACAGTACCTCAGTTTGTTTGCAGATTGGATTTTATTAAAATGAGCTAGTTTGGGATTTTAACACCATCTGCAAAATGTCATCTGAAGTACAGAGTGTGTTTGTGTAACTGTTATTGGCTTGGTTGAGTTTAAGTTATAGGACCCCATGAAAAGATTCTAGTCATTGCAATCTCTTGATAAGTACATGTGGCTCATATTCAATACAGCAGTTTCAATATTTTTTTGTATTTATGGTATTTAAAATAGACAACCTCTTTTGCATCAAATAAATTACAGATTATAGCATTTGACATAAAATAAAATAAAAATAAAGATTATCCAGTTAGGGGCCAACTGAACACACCATGAAATGATGAGATTCATAAAATAAGCTGATTAAGAAAGCTATAATTGTAAATATGGCAGAGGTTTAATACCTATTTGATCTAAGCTACTTTACACTTACAGTATAGAATGATCAAATTCTTCAGATGAAAGACACAGACTGTGAGTGGCCCGTGCAGAGTGCCAATCCACAAAAAATGCCAAGGTTAGTGTCAAGGTATAAGAACAAATGTATTTGTATTCCAAAAATACAAACATAAAGCATAAGCTGTGAGCATTGTACAATAAGTTGTTAAACATGTGCAAAAATAATAAATGAGCAGCAAGAATTAACACAAATATACTATATCTGTACACGTGCATACCCATGTGGTTGAATCTTAACTTGTAATCTTGACTTGTAAGAGTGTAAGATTCATCTCGCTATATATCAATATCATGTGAATACATCTTACCAAGTGGGGAACTATTGTGGCATAACACTGATGTTGATGTGTGACCTGTAATGTGCCTGTTCATATTCCCTCACAGGACATGTGGCCCATCACTTCAAACCTCTTCCACTGCTCAGTTCCAAACCGCATGTACGTTTTTTGAAGTTGCACAGAATACAGCTATAATAAGTGAAAAAACAGTAGAAGTGCATTACTGTGTTAGTACAGTGCATGAATGTGTGGTTTTGTGTTTCTAGATCTAAAATTGTTAAGTAGTAAAGAATAAAACAAACTAATTACTCCTTTGAGCCCAGAGGCAGTAACAATCATTCATCATCACTTAACAAGTACTACTGTTCAGAATACACATTTCACTTGAAACACATGCAAAACACATTGTTTAAAATGTATGCTTAGCTGTTACACATAAGAGTAGTACCATGCTTGTCTGCTAAATATGAAGTGATAAATAATAAAAGTGATAATTATGAATGAAGAGTGCATTTTTGGGTCTGCCATTCCTAACTCGTAACAGAAGTAGGTAAAAAACTAAAATGGCATAGGCCTAAATAGAGCTATTGTGGTTTGGTTTCAGTGAGTCACCACTTTTTTTCTCACACTCCATTTAAACTTTTTTTTTCAGTGGAACAACTTTTTCCATAATATTTCCATTGTGAATACATTTGTCATGTTTAACTATGGAGTCTAACATACCAGCATGTACAGTGTGTAAACTCTCTATCCTACTTGATTGCATTCTGAGGAAAAACAAAGTTTCTTTTGGATTTTGGCCACAGTGGTTTGTGCATTCCAAACCTGATCAGTCACTTCCATTATTCTAGCAGCCAAACTAATTTTGTGCTTTAACTGAACATCCATATGCTGCTTTGGGTACCTGCCAAATGGATGGTAGAAGTAGACCAAGCTTAACAACCTCAGTCAAACCTTACTGGCTGTTGGTTTACATTACTTTTTCGGGCTGATTGTATGTGATCTATCTTAAGTAGAATATAACTGGAAGGAATATGAAAACAGACACTTCACACAGCATCACAATGCAAATGCTTGCCAAAACAATATCCTGCAATGCTTTTTAGTGTGTGTTTTGTTCTATTTCTTGTCCTAACTATTTTGTTTTGTCCCTTCCTCTTACCTGCATTTATAGTCCTTTGTTCTCTTGCAAAGAACTTTGTGACAAGCCTGTTTATGAAAATAACTTTATAAATAAATTTGTCTGACACCAATATCTCCAGAGTAATTTAGTAACCCATTTAAATCAGCTAGTGACCTAACTTTGAATGCTGCACCAGTTTGAGAGGAGGGCCAATGCAGAAAATTTCCGGCTTGAAGGAAAACAATTCTCACTCTGACAGCAGCCGTCTTAGGATCAGACAGACTGTGCTTCAGTTCAGGAAACAGTTTTGTTCCATTTGGGACACAATTTCATCCCTGTTTCATCACAAATCATCATGACAGAAGATGCAACACTTAGACATAGCTCTTATATCCTATTATTACCATGTTCTTTGCTTTACTTTCAGAAAATCGGACGGTCCCAAAGATCAACACAATCAATCTCTGTCTCTCAAAACTGAACTGTACTCTTATCAATTTATTATTTGACAAGATCTTTATTATACCAACCTTCAATTTTAGTTTAAAGACTAAGCATGGTCATAGTCTTTTGGAAAATGTTGGGTTCAGATGTATGAGCCTGTTTAAGATGACAATCTGGATTTGATTTCACCATTCTTTAGATATCTCCACTCTACCACTGGAGTTTCACCAGAAATCAACATGACAGAAGGCAGAATAGACAGATGAACTTAATAAATAAAATGAAGAGTGGGTAGAAAAGAGACAGAGGGGAATTAATAAAAGAGGAGCTGTGTTGTTGGGAGTGTCAGACTGCAAGTGACTCAGCCTGAGAGCCTCCCAAATCACTTTGCTTGGAAAATGATAAGACAATTCATTTAATCATCTTGCTTTTGTTTGGGGTTGTGCCTCATGTATGGATGTTTGTGTGCACCTACACTACTGTATGCTTGTTTTCACACATTTTATGATGTGTGTACATGCATGGAGGCCTACTGTATGTCTAACAGTGAATAAAGATGTAAAAGAGATTTCTGACATGTCAACAGATATCTCGGAGAAGAAAGATGTGCTGTAGGAGTGAACAGTGTACTCTGTTGCTTCAGTTCACAGTTTTCACTGCTGTTATAACCTATGGTGAACTTGTTTGTGCTGGCACGTGTTTATGCATACAAAGTCATGAGTCTCCATGAAAGCCATTCAAAATGGGTGTTTGAACATTACTGTAATGAGGAGAAAACACATGTCACTGTGTGTGGGGGGTCTTTATAGAGATGTATGTGTATTTCTGTGGTTGTGCAACACTTGGTTTTAGGGTTCAGGTTAGGGTAATAGTTGGGGTTAGGCATTTAGGCAGTAATGGTTATGATTAGAGTAAAGGGCTAGATGAATGTCCTCACAACAAGAGAAAAACAAACACATTCATTTCTGTGTGTTTGTGTGTGCCATACAGATTAGATTCTGATCCCTTCGTAAACCAGAAATCAATAGGTCTCAGTCTGTATTCAGAGGGTTAGATAGACAGTTCTGCTTCAAAACATCCAAACATCACCTCCATTCCACATTCAGAGCACACAGATGTCTTTCTGACATCTATGAAAGACAGAGACAGAGAGGAAGAGAGAAGCTAGAGAAGGCAAAAGTAAAAAAAGAGCAGGAGGGAATGGGAGTGAACAGGTCTATTTTTGACAACGGTAAAAGATGTGAAGCAACGCACAAAGACAGACATACGGACACAGAGTTATGGAGCTAGAGAAATCAGCTCTGTGCTCCTCACTGGATAATAGAAACTGAGAAAGACAAAAAGAAAAGAGAGGGAATATATATTCTCTAAAATGCTGACAGTTTGTCCTGAGGTTGGTGCCAGAGAAGACAAAGAGATAACTGTGTCAAAAGCCAAAGTTTTTATCCTCTGGGCAGTATGTCTTCAGAAAATGTAAGAGTGATTCACTGTAGTACAGTAGGCCTATGTCATGTCACCTACATCTGGAAATTTCAACCTGACTATCATAATAATTTAATTTTGGTGGGATTAGTATGAATATCCTGTTAAGTTATAGGGAATTTAGTTGTTAGTATTTCAGGTATGTTGTTATGAACCAAAGTGTTGGTCAAGCAAATTTTGATTTCGGATGGATGGATGGATGGATGGATGGATGGATGGATGGATGGTAGCAACAGATGAAATGTCACACTGGTTATCAGGCTTTAAGCTTTGGAGCAATAACTTTCTGTGCCACATCTTATGACAATCCAATTGTTGAAATACTGGATCGAAGTGTTTGACTGATGGACCGACTGTCCAAGTTATTGCCGTGCCAGAATCTCACATGCTCTCACACACAAACACAAATGAATGGGAGTAGGAGCTCTCAAAATGCATGCACTCATTCTGTGCACCCACATGAGTCCACACACAGGCAGACATATGCATTTGTATGCATATGTATACAAATGGCATACTCATCTGTTAACACACACACACGCACAGGCTGTACAGTACATGCAGGGATATGGTATGCTGGGCCAGCGCTGGCACACAGGGACTGGCAACGCTTGGTTGACTGGTTGGCAGGAACAGAGGGATTGGCGTACAGTTACTGAATGAATGCACAGGCGTAACAATGAGAGTGTGGCTTTCACACATTTATTTTAGGGAGGAAAGGAAAACCGTAATATTCTGTGAATCAGGTTTAACTGTTTCAACTCTAGCTGAACTATACTTACCCTGGAAAGCTTTACTGCTAAAGTCCTCTGCTGCACAATGAACTGAACAAATGAAAGGCCACCTGTTTTGACCCATTGCTTCCAGGCTGCCAGCCCTTTTCCAATTCATTTTTATATTTAAAAAAATAACGTCCTGACTTCAAGACAGCAACTGGCCTCCATTTACATCCAAAAGTGGTTGAGATAATAAGTCAATGAACATTTTGTCACCTTTATACTTCATTTAAAGCATGCTCCTCTGTGAATACATTTGCTTGCTGTAAATTCTCCCCTTTGATGAGTTCAAAGATGTTACAACATCTGAGATTTTAGTTAACTGTTTTAAAAAGCAAAATTGATTTATGAACTAAATGTATAATTGCTTCATATAGTTTAATCAATAACAGACAACAGAATGATCAGAGAAGGTTTTGTGAATACAATGTTGTAATAAAAGCTACTTCTTACTCAGAGGAGAGGGCATCCTTGAGTTTCTAGTGTATTGAGTATTATTTCCCTCTCTGGCTTCCAGCTGATTCTTAGATTCTTCAGTACCAATATTTCAAGGGGGAGAAAGACAACAGTGTGAGACAGTATGCAACAGAGTAAGTCACACAAACAAACAGAAACATTCAGACCATCATGTTCAGAATACACAAAAGGTTCACATACCCATGAAAATATTCTACACAGTCACATGTGCTTGTCCACAGATTTTGAAATCAGTCAGAGAGAGAAACGGTTCACACTGTAATTTGCCAGTGACTGTGCAACGCAGCATTATGTCAGTCCAACTAGCAAGAGACTGGGCTAAGGACTGCCAACAAACACACACCCCCCCCACACACACATACACAGTTAATTTATTCACAGTTAGGTAGCGTTGTCCTTTTGTGTGAGAGATGGACAGGAACTTGTTTGCAGTATGTGCTTTTTTGAGCATATCTTCTCTTGAGACGATAGTAAATCCTTCTTTAAATGTCATACAGTGTAACCTTCTCACCATGAAAAAGACTATAGACTATTATGAATCCAGGTCAAAGCTACAGTATGATCCTCAGTTGAGTTTGCCCATTGAATTGACTGCACTCATGATTTTAGGATGCAGATGGGCAGAGGTGTTAAAGAATGTCCTTAAGAAATAATAATCATATTGAATGCAATTTGGGGTAATGCAATTATATATAAGGTCAATGGTCCTATGTATGAACGTGCAAGTGAATGTACAAAAAAAATCATAAATACTTTCTAGAGAAGTGGTGTTATGGTCATAAGCCATGACCAAGATGACCTCTCCACCAGGCGGAAGAAGAGATGAAGGTGGTTCACAAATTTGAGTAACAAAATAAAAGCATATTTTAAAGTACCCAAGCCTTTTACCAATTGTAGTATCATCTGTAACTTAATGTTTGCAAAAAAAAAAAAAAAAAAAAAAAAAAGTCAGGTTGGCTGAAACAAGATAAATATTTGATTTAATGGGAGACTGCTGTTCACAAAAGGCAGCATTGGTTTCTTTTAAGTACCAAAATAACCTTCACTGTATCATTATTATTGAAACCACAATGTAGTTCTTTTCACCCAAACCATAGTGTTTCCCTAACCTTAAAAGGGACTTATTTTAACAGAAATCCTTGATATTTATCCAGTTCATTTGGAAGGAGATTAGGTGGTAACAATTAGGTGAGGTGACACTGGGACAACATGAGCAGGGTGATGTTTGTCATACTTGCAGAGGGTGCATTTGACAGCTGAATACTAGTAGTTTGATTGATTTTCCCACTGCAGGCTAAAATAGGTTTGGTGAGCTTTGTGTTAAAGCATGCACTGCTATGGGGAAAATGTCACTAGAATATCCCAAAAGGGAAAAGTGATTAAAGATAAGATAAAGATATCTTTTATCCTTATCTTATCTTTAATCGCTTTTCCCAAACTTTTGGCCATGAATTCCAAATGTGTTACACATCCATTGTGTGTGTTGAGTTGTCGATGAAGAAGGGAGGGTCAGACAGAACTAGTTCTTTCTCTTCCTGATTCTCTTTCCTCTCCTCTTTTGTCTCACAACCTTACTTTTTTATTTGACTTGTATCTCACTTGTGAACCACTTTGGATAAATGAAAATGTTAATATTTTCTAGCGCTGTTCAGCACAGTTATTTTTAGCAAACCTTGCACAAACACTAACAGTGCAGCTTATGGCAAGTATTTGCCTAAAAACATCCTCTACTACAAGGAGAAGTACCACCTTGAAGTACATGTTCTAAAACTTATCTACAGTAAGTGAGTTGCAGGGATTAAACTCAAAAATTGCTTATATTTACAAAGTACAATTAAATTGGTCATTGAAAACAGTGAAAATCTTTCCTTTGTACTTTTGTCAGATGAATAAGGTTCAAGAAAATTAGCAAATCACAGATTTTAATTTTTATTGTATTTTAGAAAAAGTCCCAGCTTTTCTGTAAAGGGCCATGTAGTTAATCCATGATAACAGATCACACTTTAACAGTGTTTAACAGATTATATTTATTTATTATAAAAATCTAAATCTAGAAAATAGCTACTAACTAAAACTGTCAAATAAATGTAGTGAAGTGAAAAGTACAACAGTGGAGTAATCCTAAAAATTCATCACCAATAAAAATATAGAATGTCAATATTTATGCTTTAATGTTTGTGTGTGTTTAATGTATGTGTTGCAAACCCTTACAAGGATACTAATGGCAATGTACTTCTAGTATACTTTTTCAATACTTCTTGGGACTAAATTGGCCCACTTTTTAGTTTATGAAAGGACACTTTAAGTATACTAAAAATAAACTTTTATATATACTGTTACTTCAATAGGGATGTATTACTAGTCTACTTTCTAGTTTATGAAAGTGTACTTCTAAATACAAATACTGAACTTACAGGTATACTATTAGCATACTTGTAGTATATTTTTGTCCCACATTTGAATTGACCAAAATGTACTGGAATATGGTTAAAATTTGCATTCTTAATTTTACATATAACACAAATACTTCTCATGTTACTGGTCAGTTGTGTGACTGTCACAAGAACCACAGTGCTTCAGCTGCAGAGAACTATATGACACAGCTAATTAACCACAATTATTACCTTCTATTCCATTAACTGCGTTAGAGTGAAGGCCTATTGACCGCTCACCCTTCTCACGTATGGTTCTAAGTTTATAAAACAACAATTAATTACCTACCATACTTACTCTCTTCAAAAGGTAAAACACCAAGTCACACAACAATTTGTGACAAATTCTTCATTTATAACATCAGTTATTTGTTTTATAGTTGTTTGTTTACTCTTTGTTAAACCGCAGAAAGGCATCCTGGATATTTCTGTGTGAACGACTGTATTTCTTAGATGAGGTCCACAATTCATACAGGAAACACTCAACCACAGTATATAACACAAATGATTATTTTCCATTATCAAGTAACTGCGGATTTTTTCTCCATAAAATAATAGATGCGATTCACTGTTTTTATTCAGGTAATACAGTCAAATTGTTAGTACTCTACACACTACGAAAGGTACGGCATAGCAGGGGATTATTTTTAATGAACCAACTAAATGTCAGCTCTATGTCGGTTGCCTGATAGCAGAACGATATATATAAAAGTCTGGCACTGATCAGAGTGACTTTAGCTTACAGGAATTGGGAGCCATCACTTATCTCTAAATGCTGATGGGCAAGCAGTCGACACTCTTCAGGACATCCAACTAAAAGTAAGTGGAGTTGAAAGTTCACACAGATGATAAATATACCTGATAATTCTAGCTACTGCTATCCACGGGTGCCACCATGTTTTAAAACACTGGAGAGCGTAGTGAAAAAAACTCATTCATTAAAAAGCAGCAGCAGCAGAAGAAGATCCTTTCTGTGGTGGCATAACTAATAAATCTATGATGGACTTGCCTTTTTCTCCCTTCCATGGACATCAAGTGTGATTGACTGCCAGAATTATTCCATCTTTCACTTATGCCTCCAAAGAGAGAATGTACCATTACTGGGACACACCAAGCTCTCTCTGGGGAAACGGAGTGCATTCCCACGCTGGAGTTCAGTGACACAGTGAGGTAGCAGGGAACTGAAGAGAAAACCAAAGGGTAACAGTGATCAGAGGAAAATCCAAAATTAAATACTTAGTTCAGAAAATGCTTTGGCATGTAGAGACTAAGAGGATCACAATTTTAAGCCAGAAAGCCATTGCAAAGACAGTAAGGCAGTGTGGATTTATCTTAAATGAATCAGATTTACACCTTAATACTCGTCCCTCTGCACATTTCTACCATATCATTACTAATATTTTTGGAATCCCCAAATTCACATTTACCTAATCTAGTCTGTAGGTGATAATAACACCATATGACACACTAATGCTAAAATAATACTAATCAGAACAAAAGTGGATGAGGTGATGATGTACTCCAGTGGAAAAATGATGAAGTGAGCATTTATTTTCTGTAGATCTATCAGGCTTCTTTGAAGGCCAGAAACAATCTGACCTTAATTTGATCTGGTTTTTATTAAATTTCCAAAGCTATATAAAGTAACTTTACAGAAAGAACTTACCAACATAGCAAAAAAGTCAACACAGCAAAGAATGCCTTCACCAAGAACCACAGGGAGGCTGAAGTGTTGAAACAGGTTTTGACTTTTCCTTTAATTTTCCCATTTCCATTTTCCTGTCTGTTTGAACCACATGGAGAAAGCAGGTGATGCAGTGTCAGACTCACAACCCGTGTCCAAGAAATCCAAGAGAGAGTTTGACTGTTAACTGTTGCCGGTAATTTATTGCAAATAAAACAAGATACAAAAATAAAAATTTACTGGTTTGCAAAAGAGTCTTTTTCAATAACGCAATAATCAGGCAGTGATTTAAAGGCCCAGACACCAAACGCAGGCCGAGTTTGCTGCAGCATTTACATCGCCGAGTTGAGCCGAGCTGAGGTCAATGGCTGTATCTGCTGGCCCGCCTTCCCCCCGTCATGCACTACCAGCGTCAATTTACGGGGTGGCACCATCACCACCTGTAGAGGGTGCAGTCTTACACATCCAGAAAACAGAAAAATGTATAAGCAAATTATGAAAGTATAAAAAACTTAAATGCGGCTCCTACAGAGACACTTCAACATATTATATTTTTAGACCTTTTTCTGTGCTGCTGCTGCAATCCTTCCTGAAGATCAATAAAGTTCATCTTATCTTATCAAAATGGTTTAGAGACATTTAAGGGAACAAAATGAAATGATGAAAAATGAAATGGAACTGCAGACGCAGAACAAAATTTCACCAGTTGCAATCTGAAATGAAATAAAAAAATGCACAGACATAAAAACACACACCAAAATGGCACCTTTGAGAATGGTTTATTGATTTGTGATCATGCCTGCAGTGGCATTTCAATCCTTTTTAACCAGCACAGGAAATTCTACTGAGCTTTTTATTACAAATGTCATGACAACTGCTGTGTGTGTGTGTTTGTGTGCCTGCATGTAAGTGCTCGCTTGCTGTTTCCTCAAAGCTTTTGAATGTGGTTGCTTGAGATATGTTTTCGTATCTGGTTGTTGTATGTACATATAAAACATAGGTAGAAATATATGTGGTGACAGTGTATGTAAGTGTATGTGTGTTTCAAAACCACCAACTATCCTGCAGAGAGTTACAGAGAAGGTTCAGACAAGCACAGAACAATCACCATGAACAACAGAGAGAACAGGAAGGAGAAGAGCAGTCTCAGCGGAGGCAGAGATAGAAGGCGAAAGAAAGTAATATAACAGGATACAGATTCAAAGAGAAATAAAGAGATGTAGGAGAGAGCAGAAGACAACAAGACAGACATGGTGCAGGTGAGAATGGAGACAAACAGGAAGACACTGGTTCTAAACAGTAACTTTAGATCTTACTGTCAAATTATATCATATACAGTATATTCTTCAGTGATTTATTTTAAGTGATTTATTAGCAATATAAATAATGGTTATTCTATCAATCCTGGTATTGTGCATGCTGACTCACTATTACACTTTCATAACTTACATGGACACTTTAATAATATAGTGCCATCATTAATATGTCAGAGGTGGGGTTTCAGGAGAAGGCACTGGGTGCAACAGTTGCTAGTTTGAGCCTGTGTAATATTTCATAATGAAAGATAAATGATGCAGCATCTGGTCTGACTCACAATGTCCTGGCAAAACAAGCCCTCCAGATTAACTAACAGAACATGTAATTTGTCCATGCTTTCTAGAATAACACACAGAGACCTCTTCTACATGTAGTAGTTTTACTACTCAAGTAAAAGTACTGAAGTTCCACCTCTAAATGTTACTTAAAGTACAAAAGTAAAATTACTCCACTAAGAAAACAGTGCATTTTAAACAAGTTGATGCTGTTGATAACATAAATGTAGAAGTCTAGTCCAGATTTGTTTGAGAATTTGTCAAAGGTAAAAATAAAAATAAAATATGTTGTGACGTACTGGCTGTGGAACAGTGTGGAGCTGATTTTAACCACTTTATATAGTGACAAGAGGTTAATCCATAAATCAGCATTTTATTAATATTTAATGATGTTAAAATGAATGTAGTGGAGTAAAAGTACAATATTTGCCTCTGATTTGTAGTGGAAAAAGGTAAAAGTAACATGAAATGGAAATAGTAAAGTACCACTACCTCTACCACTGCATGTATGTACAGTACTTGAGTAAATGTACTTAGTTACACTTTTATTAGTACATGAACAGTGGTGATACACATAAATCCTGTCAGCATATGTCACACTAAACGTTTTGTATTTTTGTACACACAGTATATAATTGACTGTTTGTTGGCAGGTTTTTTTTTCAGTAAAGGCTCATTGGTGTAATTGCAACATGGTTGATGCCATGAGTAAGCATAGTTCCAGTCATTCATGCACTCTTGCACATTTTCAGAATTGACCTTTTGAAGTAAGGATACAAAGAAAACACTTCTGTCAAGTGGTTTGAGACCAAATACCAAATATGAACACATGCAGCTTTAGTGTGATCCATGTAAGTGGTCTCTTGGTACTCTGTATAGCATAATATTACAAAAGCAAAGATACTGGGTGTTGAAAGTTTGTTTGTTCCTTCTCCTCTCAGTGACTCTTCCTTCTTACTCCCGCTCTGTCCTTACTAACAAAAATCAATGACAGTCAATAAGCTCCTTGTCTAAAAGTTTTAAGTTGTCACCAAAAGGTCAGAACACCTCAGAGAGAGGTATAAGAACCCAGATACAGACTGTGCTGTCTAAGTAGCCAGAGCAAAGCCAGTGATCCAGCGCTAAACAGACTGCAGCTGGCTTCTTGCCTTCAAGATACAGAATGTATCTAGTTCAAAAGATCAGATGATAGATGAGAGTCAAAAATGTTTTTTAATCCAATAAATTCCTGAAAGGTAACCCAGATCGTGCTGAAAAACTACTCTGTGTAAGACTGATCTGTGACCCCAAATTCATCCAAATTAATAAAAAAAATTATTGTCAGGGCCTTGGAGTTTTTGTTGGACATCACTTCCTCCGAAAAACTGGGATGAGTATTGTTCATGGTTTTATTACCATTTATAGACCAAACGGTTAATTCAGACAATTACAACCAGATAAATCACTAATTAAATTATCATTAGTTGGAGACCTAAAATCAAAGTGAATAGGGCATTTCACCACAAACCATAAATGTCAGCCTCATGGTGGTGCTAGAGCAGTGGTTCTCAAACTTTTTACACCGGGTACCACCTCAAAAAATATTTGTCTCTCCAAGTACCACCATTAAGACCAGAGGTCGGTAGTAACGAGTTACATTTACTCCGTTACATTTACTCCGTTACATTTACTCCGTTACATTTACTTAAGTAACTTTTTGAAAAAAATGTCCTTCTAGGAGTAGTTTTACTGCACCATACGTTTTACTTTTACTTGAGTAGTATTGTGAAGAAGAAACGCTTCTTACTCCGCTACGTTGGGCATCTCGTTACTTTTTTTACCATTTATTCTACGCATTAGTTTCACCAATCAGACGTAGCAACAATGATCACATGACTCTATTTCACCACCGGTAATAAGGTCGCTGAATTGATTGAAGTTGGTTCCCGCTGACACGCAGAAGGCAGACAGCTGTACAGCTGTGCGCAAATGCGCACACTTCAC
>JAUMHL010000012.1:10010626-10024298 GCA_032362345.1 Sandelia bainsii
TCAGGTGTTCCTGCGTACCACTAGAGGGAACCTGCGTACCACAAGTGGTACGCGTACCATAGTTTGAGAACCACTGTGCTAGAGGAAAGATATGGGGGACCGCCACTATTATACAGTCTGGGACCTTGGTCCCCAACTTGTTTAGTAGATGTTTAGATATTTCACTGGCACCATGAATCACATGGCAATTCATCCGATAGTTGAATAACATTAAATTGCCTCTATTGTACTCATCTGTAATGACAATCTGCAGAAGCCCTCTGTTATAAGTTGATGTCTGATATTCCAAAACGTTTAGTTAATAAATTTTTAACAAACATCATCCCAAATGCTCAGAACAACGGACATCTATAGCACTGACAAATAAGCTAATACAAGTTATAGACTGACAGTCATCTGATGGTCATCATGTGTGAGTAGAAGCAATTCATTGTTAATTTTTTTGTCTGTATGGAAATTGTTAAAATACTATTAGTTTAGAAAATGACTGAAGTTATCCTTTAATTGCAGTTAATCAAAAATTTGAGATATTTAAGACTGGACCAAATTGGACACACCGATTAGCTGGCCATAAACAAATCATATGTCGATGAAGTGACCAGCTAGTCTATGTGTATAGAAGTCCAAAAAAAAAAAGGCAAACTAAACTGCACTAAAGCAGATGTCAGTGAGTCTCAACTCTCAAACTCAACTCAAAATTATTATATAATTTTTTTCATGCAATTAGGACTTTCTAAGTACAGTACAAGCAAAGTACTTTCTGCAAATGTATGTTGTAGTGTGTGTGTTTCTGTGGGCATGCATGATTGTGCATGTGCTCCTTCTATTTTTGAGACAGATGGTGCAGACGAAAAAAATCTATAAACTCATCTTCTTTTGACTGCAAGGCAGACAGACTGGTTTCATATGTTCTGTTTTGATTTTGTTGCCACGAGACACATCCACATGCACTGACAAACACAATTCAAACATTACACTCAAAGTATTCAGTGGGTGTCTAACTGTCTATGTTGTTATCTTTCATACCCACACACCGTGTATCAGTTTGCCTCTACCACCCAAATGTCTGTCAGGGCATAATATTACGATTTTCTTTATTCTAGATGTTTACATTTTAATATAATCTATGTGGAACTGATTGCTTCTTATAGAAGACTGATGACATGACAAAGAGAAGGAGATCAAAGTGTTTGTGTATGTGTGAATAATTCTGTGATAGTAAAAGATGTTACATCTAGAGAGCTGAGATATACAGCTTTGTGCATATGCATATGTGTGATCTATGTATTGTATATGAGTCATTTATAAATGAAGTAGCAAATGGCAAATTCTTTGAGGCGGATGAATGATGATGGCAATGTGTATAAGACATGGAGAATGTGGTTGAAAGATAAACGCTCATTCTGGTTCTCTATTGCTCTGGTTTTTTAATCTGCAGGAAAATGGGAGAACTGTATTCTTTATTATTAGTATTGTTGACTCCTTCACGAAAGCAGAGCCATCTTAAGGGTGTAAGTGTAATGTTTTTTTCCGGCTTGTACAATGGGAGGTCGCCACAGCAGATCATGGTCCACACACTTATTCGGTGTCCTTCCTAAGTCAGTCTTCCACAAATTCCACCAGGCTGGGGCCACTCCGACAACTGCGCCACTGACTCCCCTTGAAAATGATGAATCTGCGTTTGGAAAAAAGATTTTGGAAAAAAGATAATGAACCAAGATATGTTTCTCTTGTCTATAATCTAGACAGGCTTACTAATTGCAATTGTTAAACTATTTCATAATACTCAGTTATAAACCGGACCTACTTTAATACTGACAGTACTCATTGAACTAGCTGAATTAGCTTCACTGTCAGCCTGCAACAACAGATTTTTTTCTCCTCTTGGGGGCAGCAGAAATAAGCTGTAAACACAACCTTGGCATACTAACAGGATGATATGATGCAAACTAATAAGTGTGTAATGGATCACAAAAGTCACAGTTTGGATTACATCATGGATTTGAAGTCACAGATTGGATAATTTTTTGGATCAGCTGACCCCCAGTATAATGTTAAAATATTTCATAATGCAGTATAGCCTAGTTTATTTTAAAAAAATCTCAAATAATTCAAAATAAACAATTAAGTGAAGTGTTGAATTGATTGATTTGTATTTAAAAATCAACAGCCTACTTTGGCAGAACTAATGAGAGGTCAGCAGGTAATTTTACTAGAGAAGACATCATCTATCACCCAATCCTCTCTGATTGCTCAGAGGCGTTACAGAGTGGCATCTCTTACCTCATATAGAGAATCTTTGGCTACATATAGTGTAAGTATAGTGTTGAAGCAGCAGGACGTCTCTACCCCAACTTGCAGAAAGTTCTCTCAGATGAGTTAAAAAATGGGTGGATAAATATACTTTAGTCATTAAAATACTTGTGCAGCCTGCCCAAGTAAAGTCTAAGTGTGAGAAACCTTTGCTATAAAATGTAGGGGATATTTAGGTCTACTTTAAACAGTGGTGGTAAACTTCATGTCACATTATGATGGTTAAACTTGGCAGTTAATGTGCAGTTCATATGTGTGCTGAACCGTGGAGTGTGATCCAAATAGATTCTGGCACACTGGTGCCAGAATGTCAGATTCTAAGGGGTTGTAGTCAGACATGATTACAGGAAAGTAGGATCTACAGTATATATCAAATAAAAGATTATAATTAAAGCTGTTAATCAGTGCAAAGTACCTCATCATTTGTGTGCTTATGTGGCAACGTTATCATTATCAACCATATTTACAACTTATGAACAACTGTGAAGTTTTTGTTTTGCCTTTGATATATTGTTCACCAAAGCCTTCTTACCTCTGGCTCCTAGCCCTCTAAGCTTTTTCTGTCAACCTACAGGCTGTAAATAAAGGTGATGATGATAAATGATGTACAGTTACTGAGGGGATATTTTTATTTAGCCCTTTCCAAAGGAGCAGCATTCATGTAAGAGTTGGCTGTCAACTTCAGAGAAACCGCATCTTTGGGGTGTTGCCATGTTTTCATTAGGGGGATGCGAGCACACACTTTTGCACTTACAAACACAGTGAGTGTATCTTAAACATGCTCTCTTTCAATGTCTTTCTCTCCCTTTGACTTTGTCCTTCCATTACCATGATACACACACACACAACGTAGAGCACAGTCACATGTACAGTACACAAACTTTGTATGTGATGAGTGTTTGCCTGTGACATCTGGACTTGCACATTGCTTGTGAATATTTAGCAGGTTGGGGTCCTTGGAGAAGATGCACATTATGTCAGAAGCTTTAAAAGTCACACTGGGTACACACAGAAACATTGTTTATTTAAAAATCCTGTGCATCATGTGAGAAACCAGGTGTGCTTTACACAGGATTCAGTGGGTATATATACAGTATATGTATATTCATATTCACACTGTATACAAAATTATGAGTTGCCTCCTTTGCCTGCATTCCATAGTACACCAGGAAGAGGGCGTGTGCTCAGAGATTAAGTTGATATTCTGGCTGAACACACTATGCTCTTAGAGCCACAAACAAATCCACCAATCCAACACAGTTCCACCACATCTCAAAATCCTCTCCAAAACTGGAACTCTACAGAGGGAGACAAAAAACAGACTCCCCAATATCATGAAGCAACACATTGCACATATACTGCATGCAGTGCTGATGAAGCTTTGAAAACATAGCTTTGCAAGCTACAGATGACTTTACACTGGAAGAAAAACTATAGCAAAGGTACTATAGGGAGAAATCTAGTCTGGTTACCTAAAGCTACTTGGAAAAAGTAGTTCAAATTACTTGAAAACTGAAAAGGAAGGAAATTAATGAAGAAGGAAGGAAACTGACAATATCGACTGATCCATCCATTCATCCATTAAGGGTGTGGTGGTGCTGGAGCAAATCACAGTTGTCATTGGGCGAGAGGCAGGGTACACGCTGGACAGGTCGCCTGTCTATCTGGATTTAATTTAGCATATTCCACCTTTGCAGCAAGGTTTGCAGTAGTGATTAATTTGCTGAACTTGTTTTTCCATTTTCTATGTTTAAATTAGCTTGTGTGCCCTCTGCCATTGGGTGGTGACTGCTGCTATAAATAATTCCTGGACATTACATTACAAACACAAACATTTTTGACGATCACCTTAGTCTTTTGTTTTATCCCGTTTAACCAGAGTTGCCTTTTTTGGACTGGTAGCAGGAGCTGTATGAGATAAAACTTCAAGTTAGAGCCATTACTCCTTCAATTCTGGTACCCAGGAACACAGAAAGATAATATTTTAGATAGGTGATGTGGCCTGAAGTGAACATGTTTGCCTCCAGTTTTCCTTTGTTTTGCCTTCAGCTAACCCTATGACCTAATTGTGATGCACTCTGTAAAAGAATCTATACATAAATTGGGGCTTTAGGCTCTTAAATGCTGCTGTGAAGCTGTTTTTAAATGTATATAATTTTACTGCTTTGCATTTTCAACATATGAGCATATTATATGGGTCATATGTCAGATGGAGACATGCAAAATATTTAAAGTCAGACTCTCTCAAACTTTTCAGCCTTAGCACCATGTTTACCTTTTTAGTATTTGTGTAATTTTTTAATGCATGAAACTGCATAACATTATTTTAATCTATGATACAACGTGCGAGTCTCATGGCAGACAATTCACATACACGCCTGCAGCCTCTTCTCCAGTCCAGTCTGAACTACATTTCTGGTGTAAAATTTAATATATATGGGTCAGGTGTTCAATATGAGCCTTAGAAAGGAGAGTTAGGAGTGCCCAGGAAGAAAATCACAATTATTTGTGTACTTTTGGTGTTTTCTCTATCATCTACCCATGAACATGGAAAGCCTACGGTAGACCTGCTTTGATCTAAAACCTCAAGTAATTAGTGGACTTTTCATTGTAGTTCATTCATACATTTTCATTTCTTTGACGTGTCATTCAGTTTTACAGATAAACTGAACAAAAAACACATAGTATACATGTGACTACAAGTTAACATTACCACTAATCTGTAGTTTGTGCAAACCAGTAGCAATTTGTCACCAACAGGAAAATAAGGACTAAAACGCTAGATGAACATGAACTGTAAGTCAGTCAGTGAAAGTGTAGGAGCCATTTCACTATTTTAAGTTCAGTTGATGTATATGTCACATCCGGGGGTTTTTAGTGTGGTGCGCTGACACATGCTGTTTCTCTGACTCTTGTCTTTGTTTGTTTTGGGTTAGAATTGTGGCAAGTATTCGTCTATGGAAAGGAAACCTTTGGTGAGGAATAAATGATTCATATTAATCTGCAGTACGACATCTGGACATCATTCTGCATGTCCACTACACACCCATCTAAACAACAACCAGTGGCTTTAAGTGTAGGCTTAGCATCTATAGAAAGTATGTCTGGCACTGTTAGTCTATATTTGAATGTTTTTTTTTTTGTTTTTACATGTTATGATCAGATAAAAAAATATACTCACAGTTTAGCATTGATTTATCCAAAAACTACAGCATAAGTTGACATCCTATTCCTCATAATTTCAAAATAAAAGATTTGTTATGTTTCTGTAATCAAAAATTCTCTTGTTCAAGACATTTGCCATTCTAGTTTTTCTCTTTCAGTTGATCTTTTTTTTGTTTTTCTCAAGACTTGCTCTCAGTCCAACTGACTTTCAGTCTCTTTCAAATCCTTTCCTGCATCCTTTAATTTCCTTTTCCTCTTTCCAGTCTCAACACACCCACCGAATTAAAGCTAGTTTTTTTTAAAGGGAATCAGCATTGTTATTATCATTACAGCCATTGACTAATGTCCCTCAACACAAGCACTCTAATGCCTCAGTCAATACAAAGTTTTAATTATTAAGTGGGTATTGGTGTGCAGATTGCATTACCAGTGCTGGAGACTCATAAATGATTGAGCATATTCAGTCTGACTGACATTCTGTGTGTGTATCTGAAAGAGAAAGATACAGCAATATACAGTAGATAAATATTCTTCTTTGTCAAGTTACAGAAGGCTTTTGACTTGGCATGAAGGATTATACAGCCCCAAACGTAGTTCATGCAAGTACACAAATGCTACACAAGACTCTGCTATTCAATCCATAGTATGGTTGCAGCTATTTTCATTATCAGTTAAACTGAGTTATCTTCTTGTCTATTCCATTCATCTTTTCTTTTTTTAAATGTCAGAACATAATAAAACTTGTTCATCACAGTTTTCCAAAGATTTCCAAATATCTTCAAATGAATTGTTATGCAAATGTCCAAAGACATTTAAAGCTGCAACAGAGCAAACTAGCGGTAGCATAAGACTTGAAATCAATTCACTTTTCTTTACGTAGATCTCCCTCTCTCTTTGCTACCCTCTGCCCAATTCTTCAAGTATAAGTTCTTATGAAATTACATGAGAAGCTACAAAACCAGTCAGGCCAAAGTTATTGACCTTGACCTACTGGTTATAAGGATCAGCCTCACTCAAAAACTTTTAGAACGGTTTTGCTTTAGAAATGACTGAAGTAATTAAGGATGAGGAAAATAAGATAATCAGCTTTATTGTCATTGATCATGTTTTTACATCAAGTTATCAAATCAATTTAAGATGAAGAATTTTGACATAATCCAGTGAATAGCCATTCACTCTGTAAAACCAAACAAGTTAAAAATACTCAATATGTTTTTCATAACTGATTACCTAAGAATACATTTTAAATACATTTTGACTTCTCTAAATTGAAGCATAACACTTTGATTTTCTAACATTTTTAATTTCTGCAAAATTGGTATAATATTTAAATTGGTTGGACTACCTAGCTCAATAAATTTAACTGTGTACAACTTACTGCTTGATGGAAATTCACTAAAAAAATGTGGTTTGTTTATGTTTTTTTCTCACAACGCTATAATAAAACAAGCACTATCTTCACATTTCTCTGCTAGATTTGCTTTGTTTCTTGCAAATTTGCCCCGCTTGCATCGCTTACAAAATGGTAGCCATCTTTCATTTTGTGAAAACTTTGAGACAGAGCCTGAATGTTCTAATTTCAGAAGCAGAGTTGCCTTGTTCACTCAGAATCTATGATTTAATAAACCATCTATACTCAGAAACACATCCATGTTAAATTAAAACAGCATTAAGAGTTTGCAAATACATTTTCATGTGGAAAGTAATTGCGACAGGATTATGTTTTCTGTTAACATAATGATCATATGTTCACAATATAAGTAAATGACAAGTCGCAAATAAGTTGATACATCATATTAATGACAAATCCACAGGCAACATATTTTTGTCCGCCAAAATGTCCAATCTACAAGATCCTGTTTTCTTTTCTGCGAAAATATACAACAATGCAGTTCAGCATTCAGATAGTGTTTTATGGTTGGGTTCAGGCAATATGGAGCCCCCTAGGGGTCATGTAGTAGAACAAAATATTTAGGTGAAATAAGTGGTAGAAAAAAAAATTCAGACGATGTGATAGAAAAAAAAAAATCAGATAATGTGGTAGAACCTACAGTAGCCTACAGTACTTGGCAGTACTGTAGCTACTAGATGGGGTGGAGGGTAGGGTATCCACCTCAGGTCTCCTCCTCACCCTTACAAAAAAGAAGTATACTTAAAGTTCATATTATTAAGTATAGCTCAGTGGGTAGAGCAGTTGTCTTCCAACCCAAGAGTGAGCGTTTCGATTCTCAGTCCCGGCAAGCTACATGTCGAGGTGTCCTTGGACAAGTCACCGAAACCCCGTAGTAGCGCTGACACAGGTCTAGCAGCTGTCTAAACAACAATTTCCCCAAGGGGATCAATAAAGTATCTATTATTATACTTAAGTATACTTCAAGTATATTTCCCCAAGTATAAGTATAGTAAGTATACTTGTCTTAATGTACTTCTAGTATACTTGCAAGTATACTTTTTTAATACTTCTTGGGACCAAATTGGCCCAATTTTTAGTATATAAAAGTATACTTTAAGTATACTAAAAATGAACTTTTATATATACTTTTAGTTCACTAAAAATGTACTAATAAACTTTCTAGTCTATAAGAGTATACTTACAATATACTCTATTTTGTATACCTAGTACAATACTAAACTTACAAGTATACTATTAGTGTACTTGTAGTATAACCTACTTTTGAGTTGATCGTAGCTACTAGAATATAGTTAAAACTTATTTCACTTTCACATGTAACAAATACTTCAAAAGTCACCAGACAGTTGTGTGACAGTCACAACTATCAGAGTTCTTCATTTGCAGTTTAACTATGTCCATAGTTAAACTGCCATAAGTATTTTTTAAGTAAAGAAGTGAGTAATTGAGAGTGAAGGTCTATTAACTGCTCACACTTCTCACTTACAATTTTAACTATTTTATTTTTTAATTAATAAGCTAAAATACACGTTACACAACTATTTGTGACAAATTCTTCATTTAAAACATCAATTATTTGTTTCATACTTGTTTATTTTCACAGTTAAATCTCTGAAATGCATGCTGAGTATTTCTTTGTACTTGTTAGTATACTACATACTACATAGTATACTACAAGTACTACTATATTACAAGTATAGGCTAAATGTACTTATACCTTTCTGTATACTCGACAGTATACTTAAAGTACTCTATACTCCAAGTATAGTTAAGTATAAGTACAAGTATAAGCCAAATCTACTTATACTTGACAGTATACTTCAAGTTTACTTAAGTGTATGTACTTATACCTTTCTCTATACTTGTCAGTATACTCCAGGTGTCCGATCTGGCCCGACAGTGAACAAAGGGTTAAGTATACGTACAAAGATGGGCCAAATACTTTTTCTGTATACTTGATAGTATACTTCAAGTATACTTAAGTATAAGTCCAAACGTAGGCTAAATGTACTTAGACTTTGCTGTATACTTCTTACTGTACTTCAAATATACTTAAATGTAATTTTGTCTAGTATATCTATAAAAGTACATAAAAAGTAAACAAAAAGTATACTTGCTTATTTTTAGTTTAAAAAAAGTATACTTATAGTATACTTGAATATACTTCTTTAACTCAATTAAAAGTGCACCACTAACACCAATAATATAAGTCACACTGGAATTGCTACCAAATAAACCAAGTCATTCATAATACTGGATAGACATTTGTCTGGACATACATATTGTTGCATTTTTTCTGGTTTTCCAGAAAAGCACTGATCACAGAGCTGACATATAGAGACATCCACCCACATTTACAGCTATGGGCAATTTACAAGGCACCACTTAACCTAACATGCATTGTCTTTGGAGGGTAGCAGGAAGTCGGAGTACCCAGAGAAAACCCACACAGACACGGGGAGAACATGCAAAGTTACACAGAACAACACCCGGCCGACTGGTACATTCAAATCTGTGAAACGACGGCATTATTTACCAAAAGTTAAAAGTGAAAGTTAAAATATTACTAGAATATGTAATGAATGCACAATTTATTCCAGTTCATAATACACTAATGTGCAACGTTCTGCACAGTTGTGGCTGTTGACCAATGTCCACCTTGTGTTTACATCCTGAGGGTCTATGGTCACATTCGCCAGCCTGTTTAACGTGTGGGCGGGGATTGTCACCTTTTTTTTTCCTACCACATAGTCTGAATTTTTTTTTCTACCATTTATTTCACCTAAATATTTTTTTCTACTACATGACCCCTAGGGGTCTCCATACAGGCATCACAGCATTGGGTTAGGGGCAGTGAAAGACTGTGGTCTGGGTTAATATATGAAAAGGTGAAAGTCGCTTCACACATGCAACAAATACATTAAAATTAACCCTAACCTCAGTACTTTTCTTTCCTAAACCCAACCTCACGTGGGACTCTGGCTTGTCAGTCCTGCACAGTATACGTCCACCATCCACCCTAACAGGTTCCTACACAACATGATCATTACGTTCGTTACAAAAACATAATCGTGGTTGCAGTTTAGTTGTATATGAATGTAATGTTTAGGAGACAGGTTTGGGAGAGAGAGAGAGGGTATAACATCGAAGGTCGCTAGCCGAACTCTAACCAGGGATGCTGCAGGTACAGGGCATGCACTGTAACCATTTGGCTGCCAAGATGTGCAGAGATAATCAATTTTGACTGAATACATTTTGAATTAAATTGTATTTTTTGGCGCTGCTTGGGTCAACAGAATCCAGATCTTCAGAGCTTGTTGCTGTTGTGACTTGCTTCTCTGAGCATATCTGACATGTACACATTTACATGCGGGTGTGTATGCAAGCATGCACAGATTCCTTTTAACATATTCCCGCACATGCCTTTGTGCATGCCTTCATGCAGGATATGTAATAATTGAACTTGTATATGGGATGTGTTTTAATTTCTTCTTTTTTGAGTCTTTGAAATCCTGTAAAGCGTACCTTGTCACTCTGTGCCTACGGTCTTAGAAAATGAAGCGTTTTAACAGCATGGGTTTTTCAGGTGTAAGGCTTTGTAATCATAAAGTCTTTGATATTTGGCAAATTTTTAAAGCCAAGTCAGGCAGGCTGTACAGGTAGGAGGGAGAGCAATTAACTGACTCATACATGAACTAGCATTAGGGCACGCACAAATTAATAAAACTCACGACTGTCTCTTGACATTTTAAGTATTTTAAATCCAGTATTGCATACAGTATATACATGTATACTAGTTAGAAGTCTAACTTCTTCCCTGCCTGTTTTTTTTTTATGCATTGCGACATTGGATCTTATTACCATACAGGAAACCAAGTGAAAATCAATTCAAAAACACAAATTATCACAGTATAAAAACAAACAAAAAATTGTTTAGATGAAGAATCCAAATTTAATTTCTTCAAGAATCCAAAAAGGTTTGACACTGATTTCTCTGAAGAGCACTTGGAAGAAAATGCAAAAGAGTTGCTATTGATGGCTAAAAGATTCTTTGGATGTTACACTGACCTGAAGAGCATCATAAGGTGGTAAAGTAGGGCAATTTAAAAAAAAGAGTTGAATCTCAGTGTGTGAATGCTGAATGGGATTTTGTGGTTTAGTGGTGTGTAAGTATATGCACCTGTATATGTGGTGGATGAAGCTGCTCCCATTCTGCTGTGTGAATTGCATTTTAGTGTGTGCATGTTTGTGTTTAACTGCCCATTATAGTCCAGTGTGAATGCAGTCAGCATTTTCAAAGCTCTTTAACAATCAATATGTACATTAACTATTCAGTTTATACAACCTCAATGGGCCTCGCAGATCCTCCAGTTCTTGTCAGAGTTTGACGTAGATGGAAATCAAAAGTCTGAGAACATGGACATCAAAGCAGCACTGAATCATACTTTAGCAAGCATTCAAAAGCATGAATACGTGTCAAGAGTGCAGCAAGCTTATGCTAACATTTCTTTGTTTTGACAATCCTGAGATTAACTTTAGTGCCAGAATTAAGATTTTGTGCCAGATTATCCATATGTTTAAAAGTCACAACAGTAGCAGTGTGTGATTAGTGGTTGTTGTGATGATGCATTTTATCGTTTACACCTCACACATGATTGATAGCTACAATGAGCTGTCACATTATATGATCACCAAGCCTGCCATCATCAGTTAAGACTTTGTTCTACATTTCAGTATTAATCTGAATGATGATTGGCTACTTGCTTCATGTCCCCCCACCTCTCTAACATTCTGAAACCAACCCAGTCATGCTTAACCTGCTCATTTGCGGTTTACTTAATTGGCTGAAGCTTTCCCTAGGAGGCAGAGTCAAGTTAGTCTGTCCACTGCTAAAGTGACAAATGCAGCTGTAAAAAGAAACTGCTGTGTGTTATTAGGCTATTTACTGCTCCATTTGTGGTTTTATGGCTGACGTGATGCTCTCAGGAAATGAGTTTGAAAATGCTTTGTTGGCGGGCAGGGGATTATAAGATTGGGGTCCCAGAAATAGTTTGGCTACACAGTGGGGCACTGGAACTCTGTAATTATTAAATCTCTCGTGTTTCCTTTGTCGTTATCTTCTGCTCTTTGCATTTGAAAAGAGTCTGTTTTCACCTACTTTACTCTATAGATATCAACATGATCAGATATCAGTATTGTCTTTATTACTCGCTTTGCTAACAGTCAAAGTTACGTATCTATTCCAAATGGAGCGTAAATGTTTTATGTCATAGCTCTCCATTTAAAGGCTGTATTTTGTTATTTTATTGGTTGGACACTGAAAAATATAGAACTGACAGACAAAGACATGTAAAATAAATTTTTTTATATTTATTAATATTGAAACACACAATTTTTGAACATTTACAAAGAAATTGTTTAAGGCCAAAATACATTTGTCTCTTGCAAATAATTTCGGCACAAATTGTAAATGGATCATAACCAAATAAGTTGTTGGCAGTATCATCAAACACTAACTGTTGTAATGTGGAAGATGCAAAATCTCTACACTACAATGTAGTCAAAGTTAGCTTGATTTAAAGTCTGGGTAAAGTAAATTCACTGATTTATCTCTAAACACATCAAACTTGTGAAAAAATTATTGCTGAAAAAGTGAAAATCTGTGAACTATGTAGTACTGTATTGATGAGAAAGAAAGAAAGCTCTGGAACCATTGAACTGAAGTGAACCCTGAATGCAGCCTTTTGCAACAGTATGTTATGTAGTATATCTAGTATGTTAAGATGGTATGGTAGTTTTTGAATAAAATGTATTAATGTTGTTTATGCAGTATTTTGTTTTATAGCAGCCTCTGGAGTCTCAGTCACATTGAGCATTGAGCTGTTCTATAACGATAATATCGGTGATTATCACTATACACCTGTGTTTGTGCTGTGAGAGGAAGAAATAAGCAAAAATTAACCAAAATTAACCAGATTCCAGAGGGTTAAGGAAAACCATTTCGCATGAGCCCTAGGGGTTTGTGAGCTAAGCGTCACGCTGCGTCAGATAAGGCCATGTGTGAGGCGATGGGTGGTGAAAGTTCAGTCACATCAGCAATAACAGCAGGACAGAGAGGACTGAATGCTGCAGATGTTTTTAGACAGTAGAGATTACAGCTAGAATGTTGAAATAACAAATTAACAAGAGCGTTGGACATTTAGTACCAGGTCAGCTGCTTCTCCTGACACGCCACCAGTGTGACCAGTGAGTGCTGCTTATTTTATCATAATTTTGAAACCAAGTTTGCCATTTTTTATCATGCTAACTTGAGTGAGTTGTTAATAACACATTTCCCTGTGATAAACTCAGAACACATACTTACTACTTTACCCTGACTTTAGATGAAAAAGCAATGAAAATGAATTATTTATGGTTTTGCTGGAGTGCTTTTGAAACCTCCTCTAGGACCACTTGTGGACCCCAGTTTGAGAAATGCTGCACTTAGCAGCCCTGCAAAACCAACATGATGTATTTTCTGTAAAAAAAATAAAAGTAAAAAAAGAATCAAGTGTAAAATTGATTTTAGTCTTTGCCATGTCATACTTGATGCCTTGATACCATGTCGACTTGACGTGGTTAGTTTCTCTAAATAAAAATTGTAGTACAATAAAATGGCACACTTTTTGCATTTGTGTGCAAAATATTGTGACCTATAATCAGGGGAGCACATAACTTTTTTAGTGAGCTACTCAGGTGAGTACCAGGAGATGGTGTTTGGTACTCACCCCATATGTAGCGTGG
>JAUMHL010000012.1:10036820-10051661 GCA_032362345.1 Sandelia bainsii
ATGTTAACAGAAAACGTAATCGGGTCGCAATTATGTTCTCTACAAAAACGTAATCTGGATTGCAGTTTAGTTGTATATGAACGTAATTTGTTTACATTGTTTATCATTGTCAAATCCAGTAGAGTAAATTAGAATTGGTTAAAAGGTTAATCACACTGTCACTAAATAGACATGCAATTTTAATATTTTTTTCAGAACAATGTCATGTCCTCCATTGTAAACTTTCTCTAGGGGAAACAAGGTGTTTATTATTTATTTACAATAAAGTGTTCATACATAACAGAGATTTCACTGCAAACCATGCATGAAAGTGAGTTTGGTCTGTAAGGAATATTATTGTTTATTTTTGCTTTATTTATGCTATTGAGATTAGCTATGAGTCTAAAGAAGCTTCAATTTTATTTCTTTTTATCTTAGTCATAAAACAATATTTAATAGTTTTTAATTTGCGGTTTTGTCTCTTACCTTCTACTTGCCATTGCTCAAAGTAGGGAAGATTTCTCCATATGGATAGGTCACTGGAATAAAGACAATTTTGTATCCATAAAACGTTACATCAGTTTTCAACAAGTATTACAGCCTGCAAGTCAAGCTTATATGCATGAATTATTTTGGCCCAGACACTGCAAACAACTTATGGTTTTAATTCTGACACTGCTGCTAGTAAAGTTGAGCGTAGCTATAGATAATTCAGGTAGCAGTCTCCTGTTTCCCAGTTCAGATCAACTGTCACTAACTTATGCTAATGCACTGACCTAAATTGATGATGAGACTAAATGAAATGTGTTGTGTCATGCTGTTGGGTTTTGTTCTCACTGCAAGTCGGTGGAGACATCCTTTAACACAACACTGCTGTCTGTAAACAAAAGACGTTTATGAGGCAAAAAGCATCAATAATCAAGCAGCTCCCTAATCAACAACCAAAAAATACCCTTTCCACTACGTTTGTGGGCAAGTTTCATTCACAAAAATGTCATGTGAGAGTGTGAAGAGAAATTTCAGTCTAAAGCAAACACATTTATCGGAGTCAGTTAGTTGCTTTATACAACCCAAAGCAACTAGAAAAGGATATCAGTGATGTGTGATCAGAGCAGTCCTGTACTGTGACAAGAAGAAAAAGAGGGAATCCTTCAGGCTGCAAAAGTTAGACACTAAAAACATCTTTCTAAAGCAAAGTGCTCAACAGCAAATATGTGAGGAGGTCAAGAAAATTACAGTCACTGAGATATTATAGTAGAAATTATTCCGGTCTGCATCAGATATTATAACAGAGGATTATACTGGACAGAGATCTGCATTAAAACCCAGAGAAAGTGAGAGCAGGTAGAAAATGTTACCTTCCACTTTACTTAACTATAGAAATACAGGAGCAACTGTGGAGAAATGGATCAATAAAATCACTAAAATCTAAAATACCTCTCAGTAAACTGGCAAGCCATGACAACGGCAATATAGTGACACAATAGCCTACTAATTAAGCAGCAATTGTGCTGTATAGCCTATGCTATGTAATTAAGTCACTATGGTTTTAAAGTGGATTTCCCCCCTGTGGAGAGGGGGCAATGTATTTGTTTATGAAATAATGAGTATATAAAGATGGTGAATGGCACAAATTATCTTAAATTGCATGCACATAGAAGTTGGCAACAAATCTGTTTGTATAAGTGGTTTATGCATGAATCTCAGAGTTTGTAAGGGTAAAAACTGGTGAGATACTAGGTACAATGTAGTTGCAACATCAATCAGCAGAGATCAGCATTTACAACACAACTTATTTCCACTTATGGTATCGTCACAGAGGCTTCCAGTACAGTATTGTTGAACAAAATTCTCTCGTCTGACCGTTAAATCCCCCCAAGGTTTCTGCATTGAGAAATCAAGAAGTCCTCCTCAGAATATTAATGGTGTTCATTTGTTGATAGTCATCACATTAGCATTTCTTAGCATTAGGATAATTGTTCTGCCAAACAAACCCTTTCCTGACACAAAAAATGTGTGGCACCTTTAACTGAGAAAATGAAGCACCCAGAGGATAAAATGCACAAAATAAATGTCAGAAAGAAAGAGATGACATTTTACTATCCAGACACTGATTACACATATTTGGTGAAACTGGATTTCTGCAGGTATTAAAGTGTAACATTACCAAAGTTCCTGACCTTTGCACACATAATAATGTTCTTTAAACTGACATCATGTGACTAAAACTAAACCTGAATGTATCTCTACAGCTTCATTGAGATAATAATAATATGACCACATGAGAATTAGATCACCTGTGTTTTCAAGCAGCTCAGATCCTGCACACTGCTAAATAACACACTCAGGCAGGTGGAAAACACCCTTTAGAATAGTTCAAATGAGCTTTGGCAGTGAAAGTTGATATCCAAACAATAGCTGAAAGGTTTCATTCCAACACGGTTACGCCTATATGTGAATATAATACCATATGACATACAGTACAGTATGTGATTCACTATTTCCAAAAATACTTTGGGTTCTCAGCAACAACAGAGACAGAAAGATGGAAAATACTCAAATGTAAATGCGTAAAACAACATACAAGCATTCTCAGATTTCTCAGACTTATCAGTAAGTAATACAGGAAGAAGCTTGTATTACATCTCTCATCACTACAATCATTTTTATTTTCACAGTCTAAGATGGGTTTCAGATTGTCTGCGTTTCATTTTCTTCTTTTCATTATTTCACTAATTTACAATCTCATCATCTTATTCACACACTCTGTTGGGTCTCGCATGTTTTCTATCCACCTCTCCCTTTCTTTCCATCACAATCCTTCCATCTGTGTCTCCTGTATCTTATTGATTTGATCCTGCAGTCTCCCCCAATTCTCAGCCTGTTTGGGCAGCAGCACTAGCTTATGATGCAGTGAAATGTCAGGTACCTTTGGGAAGACAAGATTAGAGCGCTCAGAATGATCCTTCTGTCTTCATCTCACCCCTTTTCTAATCATTTGCTTCTCTTCTCTTCTGTTTCTATTCTACTTCCTCCCCCCACTCTCCCTATGCCTATCTGCTCATCTCACTCTCTGCTGTTTCCTTTCCTCTCCTCTCTTGGTATTACAGTTTCCCTCTGCTCTCTGTCTTCCTAATCCTCTCAAGTGCTAGTTTCCCAAACCATATTAACACAGGGATCATCTTTGTCTTGTTGAATTAAAATGGAACTGAGGAGATCTGAATAGCTGTCAAGTTAAAACCTTGCATCTGCAGAGGGCTTAAGGTCAACAGCATTAATATTTTTATACCCGTGACTCTTACGTCTGGATTATTAGTGGTCACAGGGTCATGAAATTTATTGGTGTGGTCATGGCAAAGTTTGATTCCTATCAAAACATGGCAGCTGCATGTTACACTTACAAGGTTTCCTGGAAAAGTGCTAAGACTCTGTGAGGTGAAAGTCGGACAGAGCGAGATCCACTTTATTCTCCTCTGCTCTAATTAAACAGTGAAGGATGTGGGCGCTCCTTAGCTCAGGATATAAGGAGGATATAGGGGATCTGTGGTCTGGCCTCGGGGACAGTAGTTCTGTTTTTATTCATAATGGACTGAAGCATTAGCAGACAGACATACTGTATAGTTTATTTTTTGTTATTTGAATATTAACATGAACTACATACAGTGTAAATACATTATAATACAAATACTTATTTAATATTCATTTACTCAAAATACCTACTCAGGTCAAACTCTAGAATGTGATTTATTTAAAAATCATTGCCAGTAAATAGCATAAACAAGACAAAGACAGAGGAGAATAAGTAGTTGCACATGAATGCATGAATAACCTCAGAATAACCTTTGGCAAATCTCTTGTTCTTCATTTGACTAGCATCTATCTTATGGGCTTTCTCAAGAGCCAAGTCAAGCCAACTTGTTGGATAGACTGAATGTAGATCAAAGTGTCATTAAACCAGAGAATGTGAGCCAAACTGTTCAAGCATTGTATGTATTCAAATATTATATTCAATGACTCTCTACGCAGAAAAAAAAATGCATGTCTATATATCTCCTAATCAATAGAATGTGATCAGAAAAATTAATGTTGAGTTAATAAGTTCATTGAATTGTAATAACATGCATAGTTTTTTTCTTTCTTGTTAAGACAACAACAATTAATATGCCAACATAACAACACAACTATCAATTCATGTGCCAGCCGCACAATAGGCAGAGGTTTGCACATTGCTTGACCAATAGCTCCAAATAATTTTTTTTACTATATACTGTATATATATATAGATATATATATAAGAATGTAAGTTGAAATGTGATGTTATTTTTTCTTCAGCAGCTTCAAATTGATAAATAAATAAATAAATGTATTATAATGACTCTCACATTTGTAGAGAATGAGAGGCAGACAGGAGACTGTGAAAAACACATACATTCTTACACAAATTGACTTTGACTTCTCTCTCAACAACTTGAATAGGAGGATTAACAGTAAAAAAAACAGAACAAAAAATAGTTGTCAAAAAAAAGTCCTGTGATACAGAAATAGAAATGATTTAATTCATTCCTTAATACAAAGCCACCAATCAGAGAATTAAAGTAAAATAAATAAATAAATATGTCACAGCATCATAAGACTGAACTGAACAAAAGGGGAAAAAAATGCTTTAGAGTAGAAAGGAGAAAAGGTTTGTCAGGGTCAAGGGTTTGTTTACAATTGGGGCAAGAGGCAGAACAAAGATGGTTTGTTTTACATCAGCACTGGTGAGTGTAAAAGGATGAAGTATCATAAATAGAAAATAGAGATCCACAAGGGAGTAAGCTACACCAGATAAATTACATTACCCTTCAATTCTAGGCTGTTTTTCCCTGTAGGACGATTATGAGGTCAGTGTCACCATAAAAAAGAAGAGAAATACAAAACACCACATATGCTGCATAAATATTGTGTGATTGTACAATAATACACTCTACTCTATAATTCAGTTACTGACGGTCTATCATTCTCAAATCTCATCCTTGATGATACTTAATAGGACTCATGTTCCAAAAATAAAAAAGACCAAATCTCTCATAAAACCTACATCTTCCTTTTTAGTCTAAGCTGTGTCTTTTTTACCAAAGATAAATAAACATCAGGAAGCAAATTATTTTACTTCAGCCTTTCGTTCACTTCACAATCTGTCATTGTGAGAAACTGTGAAAGCTTTTGCTCTATTTGCACACTGTTTGTATATGTGAACAACTTTAGTCTTTGATAAGATCTGAAAACACCAACAAACAAAAAGTTCAGAAGTTTGACGGTTTACCTCCATGTGAACCACTGATTCACTGAATAGATTTCACCTAACTTGGATGGGCCAACACCAACAGCTGGTTTAAAGCTTTTCAACAGCTGTTTGACAGTTTTAGAAATACTCTTATCAAGCCTGACTATGTAGCCAAATCCACCCATCATCACTTCTAAACTAACGAACAGTTAATATAAACGTATTTTCCTAATCGTTTTTATAGTCCAGTAGACTGAATTCCTGGATTGTCAGTTACTTCTTGCAGAGACCTCAAACTTGCTTGTTGATAGCTAAACATTCAAAATGAACATCAAGTCAGCTTCTTTTTTTTTTTTTTGTCACGTGTGAAGACAGTTGCATAGAAGAAACAATGCACTAACAATGAATATTTGAAAGAAGACTTTTCAAAAACTTCACAAGCTACAGTATGTTGTTAGAAAGTCACACAAGCAGCTTAAATTGGGTTGCTGTGACAGCATTGAAAAGTTTGTTGTTTACAGCCAGCCTTGAAATTCTGTTCTTACAATACATCAGCGAGAGTGTATGTAAGACTCACTGTTTGCATGATGCACAACAACCATTCTGGGACAATTTAACTTTGGCAAAAACAAAATAAAAGCAGCAAACAGTTTACTGTGATGGATTACTTAAAGTAACGTTTAGGCATCTACAAGTTTTTTTTTTCATGATACACTTTAAAGATGGTGGTGGCTGCCTGGAATGTAGATGGGAAAAATGTGAATACTTTCGAAAGTAATTATTAGTAATGTCAAATTTACATGAATTGTGATAAAACAGTCTTTTACTGGAACCTGTCACATGTATATACAGACCTATTAAAGCTGCCAGTCATACTGCAGCTGACCATGAACTCTGCACCCTGGAAAGGAACAAAAAACCTCCCCAGTGTGATGAAGCATTCACATGTAAAAGTAAAGTAGCAGTACCAGACATGATACAGCTCTAATGGATAAATTATACACGGAGCTGGATCGACTGACAACCATTGCAATTTTATGTTTTCATGTTCCTCATGCACAACAAATTGCTTGATCGTGGGTATTAAAGTTTTCATAGTAATCTGCCAACAAAGTCTAACAAATTACTGCAGACTGCTCCTACTGTGTTTTTGACCAACCAAACAAAAAGATATTTGTGTTTGCTTATGTTTTTTTTAACTGCAGCATGTGCACTTTGACTAAGCTTTCAGTGGTGGTACACGTGTGAGTAGGTTTGTGCGTGTCTGCTATACCTGCAATTAGTTTTCATTGGTCTTTGTGCTTATTGAGAAGGATGTTTATTGTGATAGTGTGTGTAGTCACAGCATGAGTCCGTACAACAGGCAAACGCATACAGCAGACACATTAAGATTAACACACACACACACACACACACACACACATTCTCTTAAAGAAACCTACACATAAATAAAAACAGCAACTTCAAATACCACCAGTTGTCAGTGAAAAGTTTTTCTTGCTGCATGAGTGATTTATCACCTCCAGTTAAAACAAAGACTTAGTGTAATTGTAAAATATTTTGATTAATTTCTTCTGATAGCCAGATCAGCTTCCAATGCTATTGATAGACTCATGTTAACTTTTAATATCAAATATAAACTAGTGTTGATAGAAATGAATTGTGTTATAAAACGATAAGCATTACAAAATTACTCTCTAACTGTATAATTTTTTTTGTACAGAGCGGTTGTATGTGTTGACCAGTCAAGTTTATTGTCTAACTACATGCCCAAGTACTTATACTCAGACACAACCTCTACCTCCTTCCCCCGTATAGAGAGAGGAGTGACAGGACCCCCAGATTGCCTGAAGTCCACCACCAGTTCCTTTGTTTTGCTGTTTTTAGCAGTTTTTTTTGCAGTTTTACAAATCTCAAAGAAATCAGAAAATAAATTCCCAAATGTAATTTATCTCTTGTGGTGGCTTGAGAACAAGAGGTCATCTAACATACAAAGTCATGTCTAAGGTTGTACAACAAAGAGACATTACATAGATAACAGTTAAGTTACTGGTGGAGTAGTGCTGGACAGTCCCAGTGGCTCCCTGAGCTTCTGTTTGCTGGTCTGTTTACAAGCCATTAGCATTTTCATGACAAACGTACATCATTTTATCCAAAATAGCTGCCAAAGGGAAATAATTCTCTGAGCAAGTTTGCTAATGCTCACCACCATTCTCTTTTTTAAAGAATAGTTTTTTTACCTCAAAAGGAGAGTCAAAATAAAAGTGAATGAGCTTGAACAGCTAATAAGCCATAGTAGCTTCCCCTGTTTTGAACTCTGCGATTCCCAGACCACTGAAAGGTCAACACTGTTGAGATGGCTTGCTATAGATCTGCTGCAGATTCATGTGTAAAAGTTTACCAGAGTTGAACTCTAAGTGGAGCATTCACAGAGAGTGATTTCATTTACTTGAGTTTGAAATCCTGGTGTGTCCAGGCCTTAAGGCTGGAGCAGATAACTGTGTGCACTGCAGGAGGATGCCTCAACCTGGCCAAGCATATATGAAAAGCCTATTAAACCAACAGTTGGAGGCTTCCCTGTGCACCTTCAAGTTGAGATGGGTTGTTAGACCTCAGTATACCTGCTTGCATGCCTGGTTATATATTTTGTCTGCCATCAAAAATGTTGGAATTTATTGTACTTGGAGTAGTTATGTATGAGCAACTGAAACATTTTTTGAACATCCACCTTTCAGTCATGCTGGTAATTTCATACAAAAAAAAGATTTTTGGTAGAGTATCACTTTAACTCATGAAAAGGTTTTTGTTTCTCATTTGAGTTCAAAAGGTCCAGTCAAATGGGAAAGACAATTTTTTATTTATTGTTAACCTTAACAATAACAAACATGTCTATCAAAAATGTTATATCAGTAAATTTTGCACCAGTAATTATTTCCAACATTACATCTGTTGTTTTTACTGTGAGGTCACAGCAGTGGTGGCCTCACGAGGAGTAAATTATTTCATCTACTGTCCTTCCACCTGTTCCTACCTCTCTGTTTTGTCTCTCCTAATACAAAAAAACCACACTCACCTACAAAAAGACCATTAAAACATAAAAGCAGAGCAATGACATCTGGTGATGGAGCCACTGAAATAGAAATTATGTCTATCAATCAAAGTAATTGTGAGTTTGTGTGTTGATATGTTTGTGATTATTAAACGGGAATGCACACCTCCCTGTGTGTGCATGTGTCTAGGGTTCACAGCGAGGTCACCAGCTCTCTCTGACACCACACTTTTCAATACCAATTGAAACGCAGCTCTAATTATCACACTGATAATTAACACACATTCAAACAAAGAGAAAGATGTTGATGTGGGTATGTGCGCGTGGGCGCATATATTGTATCTGTCTTAAGGAGATTCAACACATAATGAGATGGAGAGAAGGGAAGAGGAAAAAAGACACATTAATGCATCACAGGGCAAATTGATGGATGTTAATTAGAAGCTTCATGTGTGCAAACACATGTTCACAGCACTGATACACCACAGTACCAGCCTAGCACACGCTAACACTAGAGACATCATGATGTTATGTATTAACGTTGCTTTCTCTTCATGGAATACACAAATGTTTAAAACAAAAGATTTCAAAGATAGTGTTTTATCTTGAGATGGAATTGAACTTTTAACAAAAAAAACTATAAAAACTCCTACATGCTGTGTAATTTAGGCTGTGGTATATTCAAAGTTTGATTCACTTAAAGAGTAAGCAATAAAGGTTAAACAGACCGAAGTATTGTAAATTAATAAATATTACAGTCTAAGTGCGACAGTTTCCAGGGGTTTTTCATGTTTTTGTTTTTGTTAGCTGTTTTTTCTAATGCACCTGTCGCACGTTCAGGTGCATTAGACTTTACCTGATTTAACTTTTTATAACTGAAGCAGAGCAGGTTTACTGACCTTGCTGTGTTTGGTTGAGTGTCCGCTCATCTTTGAACACTTTACTGAATTTTCTTTCACTTATGCTTAGTGATAGATGCTGAGGCTGTGAATGGAGTCTGGGGAAAAATAGGGCTTATTATTTAATGCAAAACACTTTGCAGTTTGGATACAAGCCTCTTTGGGTCCAGAGTCCACCATTTGTTGACCACTGCTGTACAGTATGGAATGTGAGTGTTGTATTTTAATATACTTCAAACTATCTGAACCTGTGTATATGTGGAACATTGTTAATGTTTTTTGCGCGTTCTTCATTTTCAAGACTTTGCATTAGAATCTCATACCTGCCTTCAAAGCTGCCTCTCAGACTG
Source organism: Sandelia bainsii (assembly GCA_032362345.1). Taxonomy (NCBI): domain Eukaryota; kingdom Metazoa; phylum Chordata; class Actinopteri; order Anabantiformes; family Anabantidae; genus Sandelia; species Sandelia bainsii. The sequence continues at coordinate 10,046,364 of JAUMHL010000012.1, forward strand.
TAGTATTTCTGTCTGCCTGCCAATCCACAGGTCTGTTGGTTTTCTATGACCATGTCTATTTTAATCTAACTGTAACCTCCGTCTCTCTCCCTCTCTGTGTATCTGTATTTCCTTTGTCAGAAGTTACTTCACTTCGAAAAAAGTTTTGCTTCACTCACAGCAATATTTAATTGGCATTTGCTCTTGGCAAGCCAATCAAAAGGACCGAGAACATGAAATCATCCTGTTTCCCCTGGTTACTGAATGAAATGGTTCCTGTGGTGTCGGGATGAGTGTGTTCCCATGACGACCATATGAGTTTTTGTTCCCGTGGTGATATGAAAGTTATTCAAGTTCTTTGATTTCCCAACAGAGCAGAACAAGAGAGAGGGAGGGGGAGCAAAAAAGATTCTGGAAAAGGGAGAAAAAGATGAGAAATTGAAAAAGAACTACAGAGTGAGAGAACAGGGTGGTAAAGAGAGATGGATCAAGAAAAATAGATTTTCAGAGGAAGGGAGGGAATAGATAGAAATAGCTTAGGAAAAAACAAGAAGGGGAGGGAGGACAAGTTGCAAGGCTGTAGGATAAAAACAAATTGTTGTTTTGTGGTTTTCAGGATCAGTGACTTGAACAGTCTGTTAGCAATCTTAAGTTTATCATTGCTGCAGCACAGTCTGTTGATCCATCCATCCGTCTGCTCTTCCATCGTTACCTCCTTTTTTGCTTTCTTGCTTGTGTTTCCTCTCCTCCTGCCAGATCCAATAAGTGGAGTTAGAAGTTGTTTTTTGGTTTTTCAGACTCTGTGAATGGAACAGGCCTGCAGTAATCTGCTGTTTATAACTAAGTTTCCTCACTGCGCTCAGGAGAAGAGATGTAATTTCCCTCTGGGATTAATAAAGTGTTTTGAATCTTGAATCTTGAATCTTCCCTCATCAATGAACGGTACTACAAGATTATTGCCTAATTCTAGAGCATGTCTGTGTATCTCAACAAACAGAGGCTCATGTCTGCAAACAAATGTGTTGTTGAGCACAAAGAGTCAGTGACAGACAAAGAGTAGGAGCGATATAGCAAGGAGAAGAGTGAGACAAACAACACACGAGAGGGACTGAATATTTTCATCACAGAAAAGTAAAACATATGAATTTTAATTAGCAGAAATTCTAGTGAGATGGGTGCTACACACAGGTGTTTTTAAGTATTCAGGTTGATTAAACCTCTGCTCCTAGATATTAGAAGCTGAAACCTTTGTGATTATAAGATAGTCCATTATCTGTTTAGTTTTTTGCATCTAAAAAACTACAGGTGAAACGTGTCAGGGAAATTAATTATCGTGATGTTTGGCCTGTTAACTAGGGCGACAGAATTCTGGGTAAAATAGTCTTTTAATATTGAAGTATTTCTCTTCAACAATGTTAATTTTTTACCTACTCTCTTTATGAAAACAGAATAAACAATGTGATAATTACTGAAACGGGACTGTCTAATCTCTGACAAACATAAACTTGAACCATGCTCTTAATTATAAAACCTTCTGACAGATATTTTTCTGTGTGTGTATGTGTGTTAAAACAGTGTAGACCAGGGGTCGCCAACCCTGGTCCTTGAGAGTGAACTCAGACCTTCTGATTGGCTGAACACACCTGATCCAGGTAAGCTGATTACAGTGGCTCAGGGTTGGCGGCCGATGGTATAGACTGAGAGAGGAAGGAGGATGTTTTTCATCACATAACTTCAGTATCAGTATAACTGATCTCACAGCACAGCTGTGTTCAGTAAACTGTATTTTGGTTTATTTTATCAGACACTGGAGTGATTGTAAAAATACATTTGCAGCAGAAACCTTTAATAATAATGAGGATACTTTAACATGTGGCCAGGAACAAGTCAACCAGTCAACAATTAAGTCAACCATTTAATGTAATTTATTTACACTTCAACATGGGAATTACAACCTACAGCTCTACCTTTACACAACATGAGAGTTCTGGGTCAACTGGACTTGTTGTTTCAGTTCACCTTCCATCCAGAAGGCTTCATCAGTTCTGACTGACTGGCTGGAGAAGCAGGTTTATAAACCCTGTGGAGCCATCAAGTCATTAGCACTTGACCCTCCTGAGTTTTTCAGACACTCCTGCAACACAGGGAATGACAACGCTTTTTCGTTTATTCTCTTCCCTGTCAGTTGTAGAAGTGCTCCTATTAGATCTTCTCCTGTATTTCACAAAGGCCCAGTTTGGACCCGCATCTTTCTCCTTTCTCTCTGTCCTAGTGGGATTGTTTTCTGCCCGATGATGGGTTCTGATTACTCCCAGTTTGTGTTCCAGAGGGTGGTGAGAGGGTCTTCAACAAACACAGCATCCCTGTATATTTTAAACCAAGCAACACACTGAGACAGAAACTGGTCCACCCCAAGGACAAAACACCCAGACACAAACAGAGTAAAGTAGTATATGCAGTTCAATGCAGTGAGGAATGTACAGATTTGTACATAGGGACCAAACAGCAGCTTCACAAACGCATGGCACAACACAGAAGAGCCAGCTCATCAGGACAGGACTCAGCAGTACACCTGCACCTGAAAGACAAGAGCCACTTCTTTGGTGACAAGAACCTTTTGATCATGGACAGAGAGGATGACTGGTTCAAACGAGGTGTGAGAGAAGTAGTTTACTGCAAGATTGAACAACCCTCGTTAAACAGAGGAGGTGGCCTAAGACTTAATCTGTCACCCTCTTACAATAGAGTTCTTTCAACTGTACCCAGGCGGTTTCACAGTTGTTCACACTCTAGCTCAGGTGGTCACAGTGACATACATGAAAGCCAGAACAACAACCTACAGGTGACCATCAAGTGCTAATGACTTGAGGACTCCACAGGGTTTATAAACCTGCTTCTCCAGCCAGTTAGTCAGAACTGATGAAGCCTTCTGGATGGAAGGTGAAATGTCTTCAAGAACTAAAACATTTTTTGGGATAACCATGAACTGGACGACTGAGAATCTTCACAGACAATATGAGAGTTGTTCCCAGCCTAACTATGTCGATATAGTGTTATTGTAGGTCTGGATATATAGGAGCTAGAGGAGAGGTGTGTGTGTGCTGAAATACAGTTGTGTGTGTGTGTGTGTGTGTATAACATACTATATTGTTTGATTTATACTTTTGACATGGGCCAAAATTGGATTGATTTTACCCAAACACGTCTTGATGCCAATCCTGGTGCCTGGTTAAATGGTATAGAAGCTATTTAGAGTTTGTTATTTAGTTTCCCAGTTCACATTTCTCATTTGCACAAACAACAGAATCTAAATGAGGCTTAAAGCAAACTAAAATTCTGCCAAAGGCTTCCTTTTCGCAGGTAATCCCTAGTGCGTGCGCAAATGTGCATGTCTTGTCTGTTAAGTATGAGTATAGCTCTTTCATCTGCCATCATAACCACACGGATAATTATGCTGGTTGCAGACATGCTCACACTTACAAACACGCACATCTAATACAGATTGGAAGTGTGCTCTTGTACATACCCAAAGGCGCTTGTGCACCTGCTACTGCAGGAAATAAGAACACACACTCACACACAATGAAGCAACTAGAAGCAAATGTATGGTGTCTACATGCAAACACACATGTACACAACATATCCACACATACATACTGGAGATTATACCTGGCTCTGGAATGTAATTGGCAGCTGCTTTTGTTTGCACACACTTTACAATTTGTTATTTTTATTCACTAATTATAACACCATTAACACAACAAATTTAACATAAGCTGTCTAAGTGCAGTCAGTTTGTAAAAGACTGACTGAGTGCTTCTTTCAATTCAGTTTACTTCAGCTTGATTCAATATCTTTTACTGGCATTAAAGTTGATATCAGTACTAACAAAGGATTGGGACAGAGATAACGTGTTTTGTGTAGGCTCTATATGCAGTTGGAAACATACTGAGTGGCCTGTTCTGTGTTTTTCCTTTATTTAGCTAATTCAAAATGTTTGATTATCTACTTTAACTGCTCTTTGGAATTTTAAGTTTGTCGGTTGATGATGCATTTGAATGCATACAGTTGATCTTTGTCTTTGTATGTGTTAAATATCTAAAATTAGCTATCTAAAATATATAATTAGCAGAAATCTACTAATTTCATGTTACCCTAAATACTAAACACTCCACTTTATATTCAACTCACAATGCTGTTCTCTTCTACTATGCACACATGTGTGTTGTCCTTTAGTTGTCATTCCAGGCAACCAATTTTAAGGACTTTAGTAAAAACTGATGCATGTTTTGACACTTGTCTCTTTTTCAGGAGTCCAGTATATTTATAGATATTTTTTAAAAGTGTGATCTTCAGCAAAACATCATTTTTTTTATATATTTGGAATGTTGGAAATTGACTTGAGGTTTTAATGGCTTGTCAGTATTATGTGCAGAAAATAGTTTGTTCTTGATTTGATGAACTTTTTGAGAGATTGATTTTGTTTTTCTGTTTTGTCTTGTTTTCTCTGTGGCCTGGCACTGTCTTTTGACAGACTGACAAAAGCATATTTGTTCATAATTTGTCCTCTCTGTTGAGCAATGACATGTGCTTTTAGAAATGACAAGAACAGTCAAACAGGACAGATGAATCAATGTTAGGTTTAGCAAACATCCACTAAAACACTCGTCTTCAGACGCAATTCAGCACCTTTGAGTTTTTAGAAACCTTATTTTTGTCACTGTTTAAAGGTTTGAAGAAAGAAGGTTCTGTTGAAAGTCTGCATGAATCAAGACAGTCATTTTAAGTCCAGGACTGAATCTGCTTAACAACTAAGAATCCATTGGAATCTGTTGTAGATTCTAATTAGGCTTGGCTTACAACACATTTATGAGTAACTATGGAAAGCTCACGGAAAATTAGTAAAATATTAAAATGTCCTGAATAACATTATGCTGTTGTTTTGGTGGGAGCAAACTATCAGATCTCCACAGCTGCAGCTGAAATTGGGGCTATTGTATGTTCAGAGACTGGAAGAGGTCAAATTGACAGAGTGAGAGAATTTAAGCGGTCTGAGTTCCCCGCAAAGTTGTGGGGTTTTGATTGCACCACTAGCCACCTGAAGTTTGAGAAGGTGTGTATGTGTACATACTTCTCAAAATGCTGAATTTTTCTTTTTATATTTTTTTTAAAACTCCAGAAAACATAAAGAAAAAACTGAAAAACTACTGAATTAATGTCTTTGTAATTACATACACTATATCAATCAATTCAATTCAATTCAATTCATCTTTATTTGTATAGCGCCAAATCATAACAAAGATCATCTCAAGGCACTTT
>JAUMHL010000012.1:10051761-10067446 GCA_032362345.1 Sandelia bainsii
CGGCGGCAGGCTGGGATGAGAGATTTGGTTGCAGGAAGAGGAGCTGAGAACTCAAATATGACAGGGAAATGGTCTGAAATACAGATATCACATATTTCTGTGGTAGATACTGGGAGGCCATGAGAGATAATAAGGTCAAGCATGTGACCACGATTATGTGTGGGAGCATTGACTACTTGAGTTAAATCAAAAGAGGCCAAAAGGCTTTGAAATTAATTTACCATTTGGCTAGTTGGACAACAGACATGAATATTAAAATCCCCACAGATGAGCAAAAAAATAAGAGAGGTTTGAAAGGCCAGATGTAAAGAGGTCTATTTGCTGATCTTTTTCTCACACACACACACCTTCATTTTCCTTTTGTCCTCTCCACAGCTCTGTCTAGATGAATGACAAATAAGGGCAGTGCAAGACATAATACTACTTTATACGCATGACATGTCCACAGACAGACATACATACACACATACAGGCAGTCTGTCTGTGGTTAAATAATTATGAGGAAACATTAGATCATACAGTTGGTGCAGATCAATATGTAATCACTGTGTGACCTTCAAGAACACACACAAATATATATACAGCTAGAACTGCTTCACAGCATGTTTTCCCACCAGGGCGATCCCCATCACATGAAAGGCAGTTTCAAGTTGTTAATACTCGGACCCCCATGCTGTGAACACCACAGGGATTTATGCTCTCTCTCTTGTCCTCCCCTCCCACTAAATTACTCACTGTACCTTCTTCTACCCATCCATTACTTTATACATGGGTGCTATGTGAAGCGTTTAAAAATCAATACATCATTAATTGGGATAATTACTAAGTGAATTACAATATCAGCACATAGTACACGGATGGCAGTTCCTCACTTTTTAAATTTTGCTTTTGGCATATGCAAACATATTGCTGTATTGCTTTACCATAGACAGAGGTGGTAAGAGTACACAAACTCAGTTCCTTAAGTAAATGTGCAACTTGCTTAAAAGGTACTCCACTACAAGTAGAAGTAACACTCCAAATTCTTTACTCAAGTTCTAAGTACATGCTTTAAATTTAACTTACAACTGTACAAAGTACAGTTACAAAGAAAATGAATGAATTTTAAAGAATATTGAATTTGATGCTGTTATTTGATGCTGTTTAATCAAGATTTGTTCAACAAACTTTCAAAGGTGAAAATGATTGCAAAGATAATGTATGATAATAGAAAAATAAAGACGATAGTGTCTGTAGCTATAGAAACAGCAGCTTGTAAAGGTAATAAACCTTAACCACTTTATGTATAGACAGGTGGTTAATCCATGATAATACATAAAATGTATTAGTTAAATATATTTCTTACAAAAGTCTACATCTGCAAAAATGAACTATTGAGTAAAGCTGTAAAATCTATGTTTAAAAGTACCATCAAAGTTTTAATTGTCTAGTGTACCTCTTAAACACAAGGGTCGGTATAACTTTCCTGTCTCACTGAGGGATTCACATAATACATTTGACATCTGAGCACTGCACAGAAACTGTGCATAATGAACAAATAAAATTAATTGAATTTAGATGTCAAGGTGCATGACATTTTGAGTTAAAATGTGAATAAAACTATGTTCTATTTACTGCAGAAGGCAACACCTCTTTAAAAAGGGCGTCAGAAATTTGAAAATTGAAGCTACAGAGTTGATGGTGATTGTTCTGGAAGAATTTGGCTCTAACCACAAATTTGAAAGACTCCAAACTTTCTGTTTCATATTTACCTCCTTGATTGCATCACTTGTATGTGCTTGACATGCAATTAGAATATTTCCAGCTGCATTTAAAGGTAACATAATGGCTAGAATAGCAAGTGATATTATTATACTGTTGGATGTTGATTTCACCAGAAATGATATGTGAACTGAATCACTTTTGGACATTTGGTCACATCTGCCTCTGGGTGCATTATTTATATATTAAAGTTTATTAAAGTTAAGCTGACAAGGTGAAGAAGATGGATCAGTGATTCAGTTATTTTCTGTCAGAATTTCCACATTCATCAACAAACACACAAATATATGGGATCCTCCTAAATGCATTAAAAGGGTGGAAATGCAGCAGAATATGAATAAAACTACGAATAAAGCAGAATACGAATAAAACTTGTCTCTTATGCATCATATTAGAGTTGACTTTAACACAAATTTTACACAACCTACAGAAGATCATAATGCAAACTGACACTGATTCAAAAGAGCTTGGATCCCTTTTTTATATGCTGAACTTAGATGCTGACTGATAATACTGTATTCAACAAATCAACAGTATGCTACCTTCAGGTGATTGTGAGAAATATCAGAGTGACTTGTCAAACTCAGCGAAACATGAGAAGTGGTAAATGCAAAAGCACCACATGCCGGAGATCTCAGGCTCTAATCCCTTGTGAGTAAATTTAGCACCACACCGGTCACAGCTTATCATGTATTATTTGCTCGTTATTTGTTTACACCACTGGCGACACAGTTGGCATCCAGCTCCAGGTTTTTCTTGTCTGATTGAGTGGGAAAGTGAGAACCACAGAAGAGGGTTCATGGGCCTGTCTGTCTATATTAAAAGTTTCCTCCTGAAAGGGACTGTTTTTAATTGTGTCTGGAGGGTGTGCTTGTTTTGTGTTTGCTGATCTCCCAGAGTCCACGCAGATGGTGCCTGGAACAACTGAGGCCAGCAGGGCCCCCTGATTGGCTGGATTTCTGTTTATAGTGTTTATCTATTCACCAGAATGATTTAGATAGATACTCGGAGCCCTGACCACAACAACACCCAACACCTGTAGGATAAGTTCAAATGCTGAATGAAAACCAGGCTTTATCACTCAACATTAGTGGGTGACCCTATTAATGCTCTTGTAGCTAAATGGGTGCAAATCTCTGCAGCCAGGTTCTAGGAGCAGATTACAGCCGCATGTCAATGGTCTTGATGTTTAACAATTAAATACTAGCCTAATGTTTGGACGTCCATATACTTTTGGCCATGGATGATAAATAGACTTAATTAATTATACATACAATACATTTAATTTTCCATCAATGAAGATGATGTTGTGTGACTCCTGTCTGTCCTGAAGTGCAGTCAGTCCAGTGGCCCAGGTCCATGCAAGAATTTGCAAGGTGGACAGCCCTGATGGTGTTTCAGAACCATATATTAATTTTTCAAATCTCTGATTTTTTATGGTTCAATTACATGATCAAATAGATCAGATCATTAGAATATTCATTGACAGCACTAATATATATGGAGCCAAATGTATATGTGTTATGGATTGTTTTACAGAAACTCCTCATTTCTTCACTCAGTCTTTCTCTTATCACACATACTTGCTTACTCCCACACACACTCAGGACATTTCCTTTTCACATTTTTTTACCTGAACCTCTCATCAAAATGACATTTCCTTTTTCCAATATTAAGTTTTCTTATGTCAAATAATGTTACATTTTGTATACAGGGTTTCTCGTTCTGCCTGCCTCTTCATAATTCTGTGTGACTCCGAGTCCATGTGGGTGTATGTGTGGTCAGGTGATTGCGTGTGGTGCTGTGCGCCTGAGTCTGTAGTTAATATTTGAAAAATGTCTTCAGGGCAAGTAAAGCAATGTGAGTTAGCATGTCCCTGAGTGGACAGTACATTAATATAAAATATCATTCAGAGAGACAGCACAAAGATATTAAATATGAACTTCATTCTGTATTGTAACTGTATTCTGCTGTATTGAACCTGTGTCAGTTCTTTTTATGCTTTTACCTTTTCGTTCTTCTGAGAAAGATCACATCCATTTCTTTCTACATGATAACTTCTAAAGCTTGAAAGTCAACATAATCTGTTGAATACTGCACAAAATACTACTTGGAGTATTTGTTTGTGAGCATTTTGCGGCTGATTTACTAAGAAAAATTGTGTGATTGACAGAAGGTGCAAACAAGGTGGAGGCGGCCGTGTTTAAATGCGAATTTTGCTTGTTTCACTGGTGTCTGTCATTGAGAGTTTGGAGAGTGACACTGAGCAGGACACGCAAAAGGAAACTGGATCCAGAGGAATTAAAGGTGTTAGCATAGAGTCTAATAATCACTTTGATGAGCTTCAGGAATAGAAGAAAGATCCTTCCTGCATAAGTCGTCTTTGCAGAATTGTTTTATGTACATATCCTCTCTTGCACTGAGTGAATTAAACATATGGCTTACTTTTATAAGAGATACAGGCAAAACCTCAATTCTTGCATTTTGCTGTGGGTGCACCAAATGTTAAGGCATAATAATGTGCCGTAATTAACAAAAGTTACTTACGTAAGTTACTTACATACTTTGAGGTCAGTGACAAATGGTGATTATTGTTATTATAAAGTTGTGTTATTAAGCACTTTTCAATGCAAAAATGCAAACATTTCATGATTACTCTCACACAACACAGTGCTTGTTTTTCTTTCCAACCAGCGTCCACTTGGAAGCACTTGGACATTTGGACCAACAGTTAACTGCTTTCAAACCAAACTACAGAAACTAAATTTAAGACCACACAAGTGAGGTATGAACTCCGTCTTTGCTTCTTTATTTTGAAGAATCTCACTTTCTAACTTTCATTGCCGTTGACATTTTGTGTTAAAAAACCTAGCAAAGAGTAGAGGAGCTTGTTACATATTCATAAATTACCTGCAGATGTCTTGTCTCTTCTACTAAATGTCTCTCATGTCCTGTTAGTTGTCCAGTTGTACTTTTTTTTAGACTTAAAGAACTGACTCCTCATTTCAGACACATTCTTACTGATCATTTTTGCAGGTTAGGTATCAGTGGTCTTCATTAATCCAAAGCTGTGACGTGTCCTTGATAGCAGCACACTCACACATTGCAACACATTCTAACTAAGGTGGGTTTTGTGGCTGATGGTGTCAAATAAACGCTCTGGAGATTTCAAGACAAACATGTTGCCTGAAGCAAACTGTCAAGAAAAAAATCAAATGTGTCAAAATTTATTTAGTAAGACATCAAATTGCTGTCACAAACAAACAAGTTATAAAGTAATGAACTAGGTGTAGGTGTAACCTGCTCCTTTGTTCTTTTCTTTTTTTTACGTCAAACAACAAAAAAACTTTTTTCTGAACTTCTTGATGTACAATGTTTTTCTTTACTCAGCAGCTTTTAAGTTTAAGCTGTGTTTATTTTAGTTGATCTTATTTGTATTTGCTTGTCACTGAAACACCCACAGTTTCTGTCAAAGTTTGACAGATAAATTAAATTTTCATCCAGATGTAAAGTCACAGACGATGGTGTTGGTGACTTAGCGGCTGTGCACTACACAACTTATAGATTTTGTCACACATCAGACACATTTCTTATTTGTCCATGTTCTGATAAATCAGTGATGCAAAATTAACACATAAATGTTGATGCAAATGAAAGAATCTCCTTCATTTCTAAGTACAAGAAAATGATAGAGACAGAAATGCATTAAAAGAGAAAGGAAATTAATGTCCTTTGTCTTTTATTCTGAAATGCCACCTATGCTTAGGTGATGACCTGCTGGGGCTTGAAGGGAAATGTTTCCTCATCTAAATTTAAAGTAATCCTATGTTCTGTAAGATCCCGTGAAGATTCCTTTAATTGCAATCCAGTCAGAATAATGTTAAGGCCACACAAACCTTCACAGTATGTGTCCCCTTAATAGAAGGAAACAAAGTGAGCCACTTAATGAATTCAGTCATCTGTCTTTTTCTGTGTCTGACTATTCATTTTGTGATATTTGTCTTGTGCATTAACTCACAAAAGGGAAATTACCTGTGAATGCATATGGACAGTGCTGTTAATATGATGTGAATGTCTTGGATTCTCATTTTCATGTGCACATAGATAAACACCACTTTTCTGGATGATTTTACAGGTTTCTGTGCAATTCTGTCTTTTCTCTGCACTCGGCTGTGATGCAGTAAAATGCAAAATAACTTAAGACAGTGAAATGGTGAAAAACACAAACTATAAAGCTTAGATTGCAGTTTTGCCACGAGGCTGTTCCATGCATAATTGCCTTGAAAAATGGCTGAATTCCCCCTTTAACTGGAAAACAGTTTTGGGCCCTGTTCTCAGTTAAGTGTGTGTGTGGATATATGCATGGGTGTGTGTTTAACTACAGTGCGGCATGTGCATGCTAATGCTTCTGTTCTTGTTTGTGTGACTGAGTGTATGAATTATTTACTAGTAATATCTCATAAGAAGCACATTATACTGACTGCACAAGACAAAGCCCTCCTGAACCTCTCACTGACTATAATCATAGCTCTTAGTTGCCCAGAGGGGGAGAAAGGGAGCTGAGGGGAAGGACATAAAACTGCCAAAAGATAGTAAAAAAGGTGGAAGGAAATTATTTCTTCTCACTCTGTCTCTTTTCTGTTTACCTGCTTGCTTGTTTGCTTTGTCTGACTCCTCTTATCTGTCCTTTTATTACTATCAATCTTTGTGTGGTTCTGTCTGTTAAATAACTGAGTAAATCTTTCTGTCTATCAGTATCAAACTGGATGGATGGATGCCGCATTGGAAAATTGGCTTTTTAAGGAGGGAACATCTATCTGTCTATCCTACCATCTCTCTTCATCTTGCATAACATCTGTCAATCTCTCTTACAGATGGATAGACTTTCACTAGTAACATTATCACTCGTCATCCGTAGAGGATGACAAAGTGGAGTGACCCCCCTCACTTAAATCAATTAAGGTAATTTCCATTGATCAGATCAGCATTACAGTCTACTTATAGTATCAGATGAGGATCAGAGGAACACTTTTAATGTGGCATTTTCATGTTTGATCTTTTTGACATTTGTGTATTAGTCTGATTGCAGCAGCTCCTACAGTCCCCACTTTAAGACCCTCTTCTGTCCCTCTCTTTAGAGCTATTTTCCTTGCTCATTTCCTCTTGCTTTACCTCTCAGGTGAATAATGTTACATTCTTCAGGGTTCAGATCATCACTCACTGTCCACACTGCGTCTGATCCAAAACATACTAGTCCAGCAGCTATGATAGATATCTTGTACATGGCCACTCCATCACTCCAACCATCAATCAAACATCAGGCTTGTTTTCATCAATCTCTTCAACAGTTATCTGCTGCTTTAGGATAAAGGCAACTAAAAGTGTGAAGTGAAGTTTAGACGTTTAGGTTATTCGGCCTGCAAAGCTGTCCATGCTATCACAACATTATGCAGTTTACTGTGATAATGGTGGGGGGTTTAGTTTAGTGTCAGGAAACTGCACTTCCAGTCGGCTTTTTGATGTTTATAGGTGCTTTTAAATTAAGAATCATATACTAATCATATATGCCCCAAGCTGGGGCAGCTGTGACTCAGGAGGTAGAGCAGTTATCCACCAGTCACAGAGTTACTGGTTTGAACGTCAGACCCGGTGGGTCAGGCCAGTGCCTTGCATGGCAGCTCCACCATCAGAGTGTGAGTGAATGGGTGAATGAGAAGCAACATTTTAAACCACTTTGGATACTGATAAGTGCAGACCATATAACACTTATATCGTAAATGGGTCTTGAATATACTCTTGAAGAGAATAAAGTTTCAAACATTATCCTTGTTCTGCAGGGTAGAGTTGGCTGACTTCACAAAACAACTCACTAATGGCATCCTTCTTAGCTTTGAAAGTAATGATAGGTTACTAATGCAGGTAGCAGTATCTAATTGGCCTGTCATGCTAACAATTGCAACTTTCCATAATAGGAGATAAGCACACGTTCATCCAGTCCTTGTACATTTTTGAAAGGCAACCAGAAAAAGATTAAAAGCACAGTAGTATATGTTTTAATATCCTGAGTAGCTACATCCTTTAATCATTAATACATTCAGCCATTTAATCATTTATCCATTCAGCTATCTGTGCTCACAGAAAAGTTTCTCTGTGGACCAATCTAATTTGTGCTACAGTGCCTTTGAGGAAACAAAGTAGAAGAGGCTCTGATTAGAGATTATCTTTCTTATCGTCCTTATCTTCCAAATCAGTTTAAGTATGTCTAATTGGGTATTAATTTGGTCAAATCAAGATTCTGATGAGAACCATCCCCAATTAACCCATTTAAGTCAAATTTAGAGCCTGGGAGAGGAAATGTTCCATTATCTAAAATCAGATTTCAAACTCAAATGGTGTTAAAGTGTACAATAAAAATACTCACTTTTATACTTTAGCGCAACCACTGGAGAGCAATTAACTGTATTTAGTTAGAGAAATTTAACACACAAGGATAGATAGCACAGTCAACTTTACAATTTCTATTTTGATATTGAATTTGTATGAACTTGGTCTAATAAATACAATTAAAGTTTATATGGATAAATTATAAAGGCACAGTCTGAGTGAGAGTGGTTAATTTTGTTGCATACAAATAACTACCAGATGTTAGCAAAAGCAGTAACTGTATCTGTAATTATAGTCAGATAACTATATTTAATGAAATTCTTCTCCTGTGACAGACACTCTTGTCAGTTTGTACCAATCATTTATCACTGGCAGTGGCAAAGGCAGTGTTGCTTTTTGTTTCTGGAAATTGCTTCCTTTTTTCTTCCAGACAATATCTTTGATAACTAGGAGGAGGTTCTAGAGTACGTAATCTTGAATGAAATTGATGCTGTCAGCAGGAACCAGATATTATCCTTTTGGAAGGGATGTTTACGTTTTTCCTTGAAAGTATTTTTTTTTCAAAAGCAGTACTCCATAGTATGTACACCACATTTATCTGTCTGTTTCTCTTCTAGTCTGTCTGCTGCCTCCATCTATGTTTCTGTTTCTCTCTTTATGGCTCCCAGTTTATCTGTGTCTGTCGTGCAGTGTAGCTCAGGTTTGAACAGGGGGATTAGAACCTTCATCCATTTCTTCTTCTTTAATAGGATTTGACAGATTTCACTCTGTGTGTGTGCATGCACGTGTGTGAGTGTGTTGGTGGTGTTTTCACCAGAGGGTCTGTGGTCACACCACAGTCACAGAGGTACATATACTGTCAAGTCTGAGGTCGTCAATATCCTAATCCCTGTACAGAGAGTGTGTGGGTGAGTGTGTTAGTTTTCTTGTGCTTGCTGGTACCCGTGTGTCATGACTTTCCCTGTCATAATCTCCATGGGGTAAGTTCTGTGTCTTAGTTCATACAAGTGGCAGGTGTTGAGAAGGTCTAGAGTCAGTCTCAACCTCAGTCCTCACATAATATCCTCAAAGGGCATCAAGTGGCAAAGGCTGGACGTGGCAACCATTTTTTATACTTTCATCCAGGAGTAGAAGCTATCTAAATACTCAAGTACTCATTTTACTTAATTACAACTTTCAACTTGTGCATTTTTGTGGTTATGAAACTGCATTGTTATGGACTTTTACTGGTGATTAATCATTTTTACATTGTTGTGTTGGTTCTTTTTTGAAGTAAAGGATGTGAGTACTTCTTTTATTACTGCTGCCATTGTTTTTAGATTATAGATTACGATCAGTCATACAAGGCATTGTTTTCTTCTCATTTCTAATTGACAAAAATATATCTTTATTTTCAACACATTTGTGGTTCTAATTGAATTAGTCACTAAGAACAGTTTGGGTAGGAAAGTGTGGGCGTAAATCCTTTGATTGCTCCAAATTGCAAGTCTGCTTTTAACTGCACTTGTTATGTGCAAATTATGGCTGCTCAGCATAATTCCTTTGCCATGTTGGTTGTGTGTCTTCACAAATTACTGCTAAGTTTACACAAGATGCCACTAAATGCGTAAATAGTTTGTGCTTTTTATCAGGATGTAAAGAAAGGTTAGCAGCAGACACTGAACAAACACCTTTTAAAGAAAATAATAGAGCTTGTTGCTGTAGCTATTGCTGCTTTTTCTGCTGCACTTCTTTACATTAGCAATATAACACCCTGCCGTTTGACACTGTATTGGAGCAATGCTGCTTGCATGAAAGCTGCTTTTCTGAAAAAAACAAACATGTTTCTTTAAAAAAATACACTATGTTAGAGTCCATGGATGTTTGAAACAGATGTTTTGATGGTGATGGTTCTAATGAAATCTTAATTACTTTACCTTGTGAAATACTTTGTGTCAGTTGCTGGCTTTAGGAGATAGATGTCTATTAAATGTCATAACATGCAGTGCACTGCCTAATGCAGCACAAGAAAAATTAAGTGTTCTTAGCTGACTCCGCAAAGACAACCAGGTCAGGTCAGTCACAGAGCTGCATTACTGGATCTGCTAGACACAGGATTTTGTGTTAAAAAAGTATCCCAAACAAGGAAGACAAGAATAAAAAATAAGAAAGGAATAAACTAACAGGAATAGAGGCAGATGCAGCTGAGATTCCTGAAAATGAGAAATATACACAGGTTCATATCAGGGCTTTGCCCATGCTGCAGTTCTTTACATAAAACCATTCATTTTGAGCCCTACAACGTCCTCTAACACATGATAAAAATAATTTTCATTCTCCAAAATAACTGCCATGGTTCAACTGCCCATCTCTGTCGAGTGGTGCCCTGTCTGAGCCATATTACGCCACATCATTATCCAGGCCACCTGCTAGAGGGGCAACAGATGGGAGAGGCTTACTTTGTGCAACCCCAACTGACAGCTCAAGTCATGCAAGCAGACGTTTGTCAATGACAACCAAAACAAACTCTGCATGACATTTGTTTGCTCAAACCCTTTCCATATGTGGCTCTCTTATGTGAAAACCCACATGGGACCATGTTAGTTCAAAGTCAGTGTGACAGATGGTATGCTGAGAAATGAATGAAATGCAGAGGAGGCTGGAGGCAGATTGTAGACTGTATGCGTGGTACTCCCTTCAGCTTATCACTTTGTTTCATTGACTAAACCATGTCATGTCTATGGCTGCTGGTCAGCTTTTTTCACATCACTGATCAACAAGTCAGTCGTCAGGTACCAAAATGTTTGTCTTAAAAATGATTCCTTCCTGAATGTCACATGACATTCATCACATGATGTGTGTCATATGACAGAATTAGAACTGTGCAGACAAAGAAATTTGGTTGGTATTAAGCACAAACACATCTCTGTTAGGTTTAGGCACTAAATAAACATGGTTAGATTTAGTAAAAATGACAAATGTTTGCTTTAAAAACTGCTTTCTTAACATCACATGACTGATTACAGTAACAGCAACAAACATTTGTTTTATACTGGACTGTCTCCTGTGAGAAACTCCTGTGCCTTGTTGATCCCATCCATCCACGCAAACCTTCTCCTGACAAATGTTTGAGGGTTTAGACAGGTGACCATGTAATGTTTACTGCAGCTGCTAAATGTTGTCAAACTATAATATATGTACTGGTCATTTTTTGCTGCTGGTACAAATTACCTATATGTTCATAGGAGGAAAATCTCTGCTGATACATCAATAGAGCTACAACTTATGTAACTGTTAAGACAGAAAATTATTTTAAGCCATGTTAGCAGGGGATGGCTGAGACAGTTTGTCCTTCTGGTCTGCCTCACACTGTGGTCAAGATGAAACATCTCAGACTGCTGCTAAAATTTGCACAGACATTTATGGCCTCAGGAGGATGAAAAATAAGACTATGATGATATGCACACTCAACTTAAGTTGTCTCTACATA
The DNA here is from genome assembly GCA_032362345.1 of Sandelia bainsii. Lineage (NCBI taxonomy): Eukaryota > Metazoa > Chordata > Actinopteri > Anabantiformes > Anabantidae > Sandelia > Sandelia bainsii. The sequence goes on from JAUMHL010000012.1 coordinate 10,063,376, forward strand.
CTCTAGGTGTAACGATTTTGGACTCTATTAGCAGCAATAACATTGGACAGGCTTGTGTGCATCTCTGAAGCGCTGCTGAAACTGGGAATGTTATGGATTATTACCGCTCTTTATGTCCAGCTGTGAATAATCTCACATCTGGTGTTACTGTTCATGCAGAATGGATTCAGAATAAACACCTGAATGCAAATGTGGTCCCTGGATAACAGGGACTGCATACAGTACAGTCGACTAGGCAACTGTACAAAGTGCACAACTTAGAATGACACAGTTATATGAGATTCAAGTCCAACATTTGAGATTTGTGTGTGTGTTTCCTTGTGTACACTCTACAGGCCTGATCAAGCCATATTGTGCTGCCTAGTTCCTGTTATTACTTTCCTCCTGCTGTTTCCTTTCTGCTTCCATTTGTAGAACTTGAGTTTTGAATATGTCTTATTACTTCCGTAAGTCTCCAAAGGCGTAACAAATAAAGTTGCAGACGCACAAACACCTTCCACTGTGGCCATTCTTTCCCTCTCACAAACACAAACTAGTTCTTACTGTTTTTTTACTCACATATAAAAAACACACTTGTGGAAAGAGGAAAGCATCGTTTCTGACTTGATAAAACAGCATTCACTTCTCTTTTGCCTTGGGGAGAACTGTTTTTGCCTTTTTCCCTTATATTGATGCTTGATAAGTGTGTTGTATACTACACTGCGTGTATTCAGTTTGAGCATATGTATGTACTGGCCTCTCAGGGGTAATTAGTAATGGATAAAAGTTAGACATTGAATATTTAAATATTTGATGATGTTCTATCATTGATGTTTTGTTGTTGATGCTTCCTCGTGGTGAGGCGAGCAGGACTGAGATGCTCTCAAAGACTTTAGAGTTGTTTTGGACGCTTCCATAGCTTCTTTTCTTTGAGTTTGTGACTATATTTTCACTCTTAAACTCTGTCTCCATTTGTGTCTGTTTTATTTGACTTTGAAATGAGCTGAATTATATTGGCCATCAGCTCGTTTGAATGAAAATTGCAAAATATATGGGCTCAGCTCGATCTGTGTAATCATTTCCTTATAGAATTTATTTAAGTGACACATTCAAATCCATAACACTAGTGAAAAACATGGAAAATAACTGTCCTACTTGTGAAAGTATTCCAAGATGTTCAACCTTCCTGTCAACACCTTCGTCATGGGCTCAGCTGTTGATTTGTTTGTATGATGTCTCATTGAAATTCAGTGTCTATTATATCTGTAATATCTTATCCATGCACTGGTTATATGATTACTAAATATAACGAGCTCATTAATTGCTCCGAGGCATTTTAATGAAGCTTCTAATTGGAAGTGCTGATAGAGAAGGGAGACTGTGGAGAACTTTTGCTGGATAGAGACGGTTCATTCAGCAGAAATGTTCCATTATTTTTCTCATATCAATTAATTAGTTTTCAATTATGGTGTTTGGCGAAGAAACTTGGTCAGAAATGGAAATGACCAGAAATGGAAATAAATATTTTATCACTGGGGAAAGTTTGAGACAATCAATGTTTCTCCTGACTGCTATTGTTACTCTGTGTATCACAAACCAACCCCAGATCTAGCCTGATTGTCGTGTGTGTAAAAATATTAGGCATTTTTTACCAAAGTTCAGAGCCTAAATGACTGTTTTAAATTTCCTCTCGTCTTTCATTTTTGCTTCTTTTATTTTGTATATCTTTCATTCTTAATGTTTTCTCCCATGACTTTGCTGAATGTCAAAGGAAAATTGCCTTTTGAATTCTTTAAATTAACTCATGAATTCATTCATGTTTTTTTTCATTTCTTCTTATGTATTTCTTCTTTGTTTCCAGTCTCCTCACTTTCATTTGTTCTTTTGTTCCTTCTCCTCTTTCTTCCCTTCTTCATAACACTACTTGAACTCTCCATTCATAATCAAGATTATCATCATAGCTACCAAGCCAGTAATGACCTCAAGAACAGATGAATGGTAAATCAATAAGCACTGACCTTGCAGCATAATTGGACTGGGGCTCTCTCACTCATAGAACAATAACTTCATTATTGACTGAGACAAACAAAGTCATGAAGGCGTTATTCTATGAAAGTATACACATAAAAAATGTGGATTTTTGTGCTGTGGCAGTGGTGTGGTCTAGTAAAAAGATTGATCTTTAACTGGAATGCTGAGGTTCAAGTTCAGTTAACATATTGAAGTGTCCTCGAGCAATATCAGGGTCTCAGATGGTACTTTTTTTTTAGCCACACTCCTCAATATATTTTATTGTGTTCCTGTTTTCCTTTTTTCTTGTCTATGCATATAATAGGTCAATTTCAGGCCTCTGTTATTTAAAAGTCACATCTAAAAAATCTGAGAACCGGGCAGAGTTTATGGACATACCTTGAGATCCACTTGATCGAAGTACTCCAGCTGCTCCAGTGGAGCTGCTTAGTGGCCCTCAGTGAATACTGAAGTCTAGATGACATCTAGACTAAATAAGTAGCATAGAGCGGACAGAGAAACTAAAGGTTAACAAGACAAAGAGTCAATTGCTAATTTAACCGAAACGCAGCTGAAGCTGAGTAAAGGTCAAGGGATGCTGTGCCATTTCATCTTGTAGATGTTGAGATATTTCAGTCTTGACTAAAGAGGTGAACTGGAGGATCAGGGCTGGAGTAACTGCACTGTACCACTGAGGTCATGTTCTTCATAATATTTCTGCAAATATAGGAATTTATAATCATATACAGAGGAGCTTATACTCAGCAGTTGCACACATATTACATGTATTGTTTTTTTGTTCTTGGTCTTAAGCTGACAAATATGAAATGTATTGAATTAAAAGTAAGAATTACATATTTTTTTCTCAATCTAATTTTGGTATGTGGCTTGTCAATAATTTAGAGGTGGAACCCTTCCAGGGGACTTGTGACCTCAATATTTCTAACATCCTGGCTACAGCCATGTGACTGACCAGCCAACATTACTAAGGCCTTAAAAGACAAACATGAGGGTAATTAAGAAAGCTATAGCCAGCTGTGCAAAAAAAGGAGAGATACATAAAAATCACAGACTATGCTAAGACCTACAAGGGTGATTTAATTGTGATGCTAATGATATCACATGATCTTTCTCAGATGCATGTGGATGTTTGAATTACTATGTTTAAGCGCATGTTAAGGTCTTCTCGGCTATATTGGCTTAAAAGCTAAAGTCAAAAGTTAATTCTTGACTTTGGAAATGGCACATAAGACAACTATTTAATCTGATGTCTATTTAGTAAATGTTAATTTCATCATTATTTGATCAGTAGATCAGTAGATGGCGTTTGCCCAATTGTCATGAAAATGACAGGTTTGCATCCTGAATAACATTGTGCAAATCCATCTGCTCATGAAGATTGTGTAACATGATCGAAAGGCATTTTGGCTGAATCCCCATCTTGTGGTCAATCTTAATTTCAGCATAGCCAGGCAACTGCACAATAACTACTAAATGAGATGTTTGTAGAGCTATCAGCTGTTGTAAACCAGGAGAAGATGTTCATAAAGTGCCAAAAGGGTCTAAAGCCTGAGTGACTGACCTGATGTTATCTCTTAATTTTCATGTCCATTAGTCTCTCAGGGAATAATAACAAACAAAAAAAGAAAGAGATAAAAAAAGAAAAGAAAAACCACATAAAGCAGAGAGAGCAGCACCATGTTACAACAGTAACACAATGTGAACATTAGAACACCTGAGCCAAGATAATGAGGTGAACTAATAGAGATAATTGAATTTTGTATCACCCTTACTTACAATTTCACCTTCATTTACCATCTACCTCACGGCCATGATATGAATTTAATAACTTGTCTTTCTCAGTCACTTAATCCCTTTCTCCTCCTTCCTAGCTTTCCTTCTTTCCTTTATTGTTTTTTCTGTCTCTGTCTTGTACCATTACCACCTCTCTTACATCCATGCCATTTTATGCACATGTACAGTACATACACTACTCACAAAAAACTAGGGATATTTGGCTTTCAGGTGAAATTTATGGAAAACGTAAAAAGTTCACACTACAGTGATATTATATCATGAAAG
>JAUMHL010000012.1:10067546-10083123 GCA_032362345.1 Sandelia bainsii
ACATTAAGTTCACCTGTAAAGGTTATAGTGCATTTTAGGTTCATCCTGAAATTCCACCTGAAAGCCGAATATCCCTACCTTTTTGTGAGTAGTGTATGTGTCTCCTTTAAAGATACACAAGTATAGATGTACACACAAGCACAAAGAGGTTTTCAAGCACATACTGATATATTCAGATTTGTTAAGCATAAAAACGCACAAGACTTATAACAGTACATCGTGGTTGTTAGTGGAATTGGTAGTGTACGTTTTGTCCGACTGGCGAATTGATTTTGTATACTTTCTTAATATCTCTATGTTCTTTCTGTACAGATGGAGCTATTGAAGCTTGATGTGGAGTGAGAGGGGTGGCAACAGCTCAGATGAGAATTACCAGCAGTGTGCATATGTCACTGTAACTTGTTTTTTTCATATTTATGATATCTGTCTAAAGTAATAATTCCAACTTTAAGCCATAGTCTTCTCTCCCTTTATTACATCTGCAGCCTCTTTGAAGTTTAATTGGTGAAACATCACTAAAAAGGCCAATGAACATTGGTGGAGCTTAGATCTGTGCAGGATTCTGTCCAACTTTTTGTTTTTGGGCAGACTTTCCTGAAAACCCCTATTACTGAGAGTTTGATGCATACATAATGAAATAATTATTAATTCATTCCAGAAAAAGAAAACCAACCAGAAAGACCTTTTACTTTACTGTCTACTCACCTAATAAAGACATTACCTTTACCATGTGAAATAACATCCAATATCTGCCTTTTTCTCTGAAGGTCTACAAAGTTTTGCTCTTAAAAATCAATTCAATTTTTGCTGGAGCAAGCTGCACCCACTGTGATGGAAATTCCCAAACTTCATTTGACGGGAGAAAAGTAAGTTATTCTTTTATTTGATTTCTAACTAAAATACACAGTACTACCTAAGAGGGCTGCCCTGGTTTGCTAATTATATAACTGACCTTAACATTGCAGTGACCTACAACATTTAGGTTTAGAGGGTTTTTTTTTACAGTAGAACATTAATCTGATGCTTGCACACACACACACACACAGTAGTTACTCTTTCTCTGTGTCCCACACACATACCCATGTCTCCATCGTCCCCTCAAAGTTATCTCCCCTCTGTTCTCCCTTCATCACCGACCTCCGCTGTCACATTAGCACAGAAATAGAGGAGAAATAGCATTTGTATGTCAAAGACTAGAAACGGTTCTTTGTCATTATATGTCTAAGGGGGCTCTTTAACTTTTCAGCCCATTTTAGGCTTGAATGCAGCTGAGACTTTTAATCTTTTATCACACCAAGGCTGATATCAGCCTAGAGCTTATGGAAACTATACTCTGAAAAAATATATAAATTAACTAGTTGGCAAGATTTAGTCAAAAGAGCCAGCCAATGAGGAAACCTCAGATGGTTTGTTTTATGATCCTCTGGCCAACTGATGAATTGTTTATCTTGTGCATCATTTGTGTCCAGAATGCTTACTGTAGTGCTCATGAAAAGACAAACTGCTTGATAGTGCTGTGCAAGTTCACACTTCTAAAGAGCTACTGTAGAGTTCACGCAAATCAAAAGGAATTATAGTTCCCAATTTAAAATTTTGAGCTAAATTCGCAATCACAAAAAATGTACTAGTTTACATTAATTTATCTGAATCACACACTAGAAAACCTCATTTATATGAGAAATGTTTTTGTTGGCAGTGTGGGATAGAGGTTGTGTAAGGCTCCCGTTTTTGACTACCCCCTCTCAATTTCCTCTCATGGTCAAAATTCTCCTGCATGACTCCCAGTTTATGACAAGATTTAAGTTTCACACTATTCCCCTATTTCTTTATCACCAACTGATCATGGTACTGTGCATTGTAATAGTATTGTTTCCACTCGAACTACAATACAACTACACCTTCATGTACACAAATGCATGTACCACATCCTCCCTCACTATGTGAGAAATGGAGAGCAGAAAAAAAGAAGTAGGCATACTCATCCAAATTTCAGAAGTCATGGAAAGATGAGTTCCTGGATGAGTTCATGATTTTAGATCTCAAAGTTGCCAAGTATGGCTGATGTATCTAGATATATTCATGCACTCTTCCTCCAAAATTGGGCACCTGCATTGCCTGCAAAGCAAGTCTATCCCCAAACCTCAAATCGATTTTGCGTTTTCTTTTGATTTATTGTCTGTTTTTTAGGGTCACCTTTAATAAATCGGCGTGAACAAATAATACCTTGCCAATGTTTATTAATATTCTCCAACCTAGACTGTTGAGATGAATTTTACATGTCCACTAATATCACTGCTTTGAATTTCCATCTATTGCGGCCAGCGTTGCTTGGTTGTATAAAGGCTCATTTTGCCTCAGGTTCTTAGCAATGAAATACTGGTAAAGGGATTTCAATTGGCACTTCTCTGTCTGTAAAATCAAATATGTTCCCAAACTCCCTTTACCTGGTGGACAATGTTGTGACTATGTGGAGGTAGATAAGTGTTTTCTCCAGCTGGATTGGCAGCTGCTTACTGTCACGATTTTCAATGTGGAGTACCATAATCTGCACAGGTGCACAGTCCAGAATGTTTAAATTCAGTCTAGTCACTGTGTAAGCTGGTGCTGTGATGCTTCTGTATGCCAGTTGGGAAAAGGGTGACATAAAATGTCAGAGAAAACGTAATTATAGCAGTGTATAATTCTTCATTTTGGTGACACTCATATATTACCTTATGCCATATATAAAACACCCTATAAAGCCTTTAAGGCAATGTAATTAATGTAATTTAAACATGTAAATGTCTAGTTACCTTATGTGTAGCCTACATTTACAAGATTAGATAACAATGAGCAAAAGTGAAAATGTAACCTAGAGAAGAGTGAAGTATTTTTGTAAAATGAGAACTTCCAAAAATGGAGACAGCTGTGATATGAAAGACACGGCAAACTGTAAACAAAATGAAACTTACTTCATGGTATGTGTGAATGTGAATGAGTGTGGTCATGCGTGCGTCTGCTCTTTGATTATAGACTGAGAATGAAAACAGAAAGAAAGAGCTGGATAGATATGCGATAACTTAATCAAGAAAACCTTGAATATTCTATAAAATGTCAGAATAGCCCAAAGTGACATATTCAGAAGTTCTTTGTTCAGCCAACAGTCTAATGATACAAAGTTAATCATTTCACTATCACATGTATAACAGAAAAAATACTAATACTAAATACATTAAAGTCACTGGCACCAGTGAATGTTTAGAATTTTTAATTAAAGACAAAAGTCATTAAGTGATTAAAGCAGTTCAATGAAATTAAGACTACAGTGGAGAATCTCAAAATCATCATGTTATTATTGTTATTGTGAGCTCTTTAAAATTTTGACTCTGTAGCAGCATGTAGCTGATAGCATGACTGTAGACTCTTTTTTCCCCCTAAAAACAAAGGATAAAGGGTTATTTAAGTCACACACACACACAAACTCCGCTGTCTTGCATATACACCATTTCCCTCATTCTCAGTTGTGAACTCATGTCTAATCTGATTCTGTAATCCATAACTCTTTTTTACACATACATTCTCTGTCTTCCTTTCTGTTTCTATTTCTCGACTCCTTTCAAAATACAGATACACACACACACAAATACACAGCTGCTACAGTGACTAATGAAAATATGTGACAACACTGGTGGTAAGTAAGACAGAGAGCGAGTGGAATTGAAGGACACCCAAATTTGTCATTGAGGAAATGAAGGGTTACAGGGTCCAGCGCTTACCACTTCCTCCTGCCTGACCAATGGCAGATGAGTCTTTAGAGCTTATTTACAGAGGGCCAGACTGGAGAGACTCTGTTGTGAATTTATCTTTATCCAGCTTGCTTTTCTATCCACTTCTCTCTTTCTTAATTTAGGCTTTCTGGCTATTTCAATATCTTATTGCCTGTTATCTCACTCATTCCCCCTTCAGCATTCATTTACTGTCTCGTCATCATCACTCACTTTGTTTGTCTGCCATCTCTGCGTCTGCCCCTGCTTGACTATCATCCTTTCTTTTGTTCGTCTACTTCCTTTGCTTGTCTCCTCCCCCTTTTTTTAATCCACAAACTCATATTTCTCTGTCTATCCATCTCTTTTTCTCAGGTGGCAGAGCAGATTAGTGGTTAGTGAGACCATCCCATTACTGTAAGGTTACAGATTCAATCTCGGAAGGCAGACAGCGTGCACATCAACAGCCGTAGGTCCTGTCAAAATGTCCTTGAACAAGATACTGAATATAGACCTGCCGAGTCATTTCGAGGTACTCTGGAAAAAAGCTGAAAGAAAAATGTAAATTTGTTTTTTAGTTTTTTTGCTGTATTATCTGCCATTACCATCCATGCCATTATCCTCTGTACATTGATCTGACTCTGACCTTCACCCATCAAAAGTGCTGTTATTACACTAAACAAGTGTTCCCTAGGGTTAGGGATGGTACCCATGAGTCTGTTTCTGCAAAGTCTCATTGAACCATGGTCAATTTATTTTGGCTTTTTTGACAAAAATGTACATAACCTACTCTTTCGTGTCAAAGTCAAAACAGATCTCTATACAATAATGTATATTAGTAAAAAAATATAAAACTGAATATGAATGAATGCAAAGGTATTTGTTCCCTTTAAAGTACCTCCTTAAAATTATCACTGGTGCAGCTAATTGATTTAAGTAGTCACTCAGTTAGTTAAATGGAGATCATCTGAGCGCATCACCTTGCGTTTCAAGATGTGTAGAATTAATACACCTGTATCTAGAAGGTCCATCTACTTATGAATCAATATCCTGCCAAAAAACATCGACATGGAGACAAAAGAACACAAATTATTGAAATGCACAAGTCAAGGGATGGATACAAGACATTTTCCAAGCCACTGAATATCCTATGGAGTACAGTTAAAACCATCATTAAGAAATGGAAAGAATATGGGGAATGTGGAAATCTGCTTACAGCAAGCCATCCTCAAAACGGAGTGACTGCAAGAAGGGGAGAAGTGAGGAGGTCTTCTGCGGCTGAGATGGGAGAGACAACAATTGACTGGGTTCTTGTTAATATAATACTGTATCTATGAAAGTTTTAGAACTGCTACTACCTGAAGAGTTAAGTTAGTTTACCCCATGACATAATATAATATCTAATAATAACTAAAATTAGGCCTTAGGTATGTTACTGTTTAAACAACAAACAAGATGCCTTCAGGCAGGTGATTTTTTTGGATGGAACTAGTGTATGCAGATTTATGTGCCAGGGTTTGACCAGGCAACCGTATTATGTGAACGGGAGAAACGAAATTGGGTTTACACAGGCCAAAGAGACTCTGGGTCTCAGGTGCTGTTGTTAGGTCAGACTCAGGTGACCTGGTTTGTTTGGCCAGGTAAACGGCACAGGCCAGAGAAGTTAAAGCAAGTCTTTTTTGTTACACTCCTCCATATCCAATTTTGTCAGTTCAGGTTTAAAGAAGAGGCAACCTTGTGGTCTGACCTGGAAAGTAGTATCAAAGGAAAAAATAAGAGCATAAAGCATGGACAGAAGATGCCCAAACCAGTTACAGTTTTTGGATTAAAAGGTCAGCAATGAGGGGAATTCACCCCTTTCCCAGAACCGGATTTATGATTTATTTATGACTGAGTTCTGGAACCTGGAAGGTGCTTTGAAGCACAACTCCTAATGATAAAGGGATCATCCAAGTGTTTTTCCAAGATGTTGTCCTTCTCTTTCAAACACATCAACATCCTGTATGCCACTCTCAGTGTGTGGAGAGAGAGCCAGTGGTGAAGAGGTCACAGTTATGTTTTAGGAGGAGCAGGAAGAAGCAAGTTGTATACACTAAAATGTGTACACATTCGCAGTCAAATAACAGTGAGGTGAAATTGGTAAAATCAAATGAGAGACTCTGCAGAATCTAATAAGTGTTAGAACTATTATAAGTATTTTAGGTTTGCAGTAGTGCGGTGTGGGTGTGCTCAGCTGTAGGGGAAGAGGTGTGGCAGATCGGTTCAGAGAACAATGTCAGGCAGGGTTGATTAAGTGATGCAGCTGTTGTGCATTGTGTTAATTAGTTTCTCCCCTTTTTATGCAGCAGCGTGCTGAGACCTGGGATCCTTTTGGACCTGCCTCACCAGCCACACTCAAGTGTGTCAGCCTGTGCATCGGCTTTTCCAAGAGTGATTTTGTGTTAGTATACATAGTGGTGTGTGCTCTGTGCAGCCAGTGTTTTTAGACATCGCACATCATACACACTGTATGTCGAACATCTTATGTTTGGTGTATAAAATAAACTGTGTTGCAGCAGCAACTCAGTCAGTGGTTCAGTTTATGCTGTAGTTCTTTTACACTGTTGTTTAGCATTTTTGCTGCTTGTGTCATTTTGTTCAGTCTACACAGAATAAGACAAAACAAAAATATTGTCCACAGTTTTAGGCCTCTTTTGTAGTTTGTACTAAACTGAAAACATCAATTCATCCAGTATTAACCTCTTTTCCTGTTAAGGGTCACGGGGTTGCTGGAGCCTATCCCAGCTGTCATTGGGCAAGAGGCCGGGTGCACCTTGGACAGGTCGCTAGTCTATCACTGGGCTGACATATAGAGACAGACAAACCACATCCACACTCACATTTACATCTATGGGCAATTTAGAGTCATTACTTATATGCAATGATCCTGGTTCCCAAAAGATCCGACATATACAGACTGGCATGTCTGACTTCAGCGTGGTCCACCAGATCAGGTGATCAGCAGCTGCACATAAATCTGGTGGTTCAGGGCGGTACTCAGATGTGACTCTCTTGTGTGAGCAGAAACATTTTTATTTAGGAGAAAAAAAATACTCTTGTAATCTTCCAATATCAAACAAATGAGCAAATGACTTTACAAACCCAGAACAAAATGAGGTTTTGTTTTCTTTCTGTTAAGCATCCTGGAATACCATGTCTCCTTATCTGGCTTCATCTCTCAGAGAGAAAATATCTTGAAAGGGAGCCTTAACGAAACAGCCTTTGATTGTATGAAGGCTTCTTGTAAGCATCTGTCAAGTACTTAAGATCTGAAGATGCAGCTTTAAGAAATGTGTTATTTATTTTCTTGATATTATTGTAAGTGGACATTCATGAGTGGTCTGCAGCTTTGCTTCACTCTACATTTCATGTGCACTATATGTAAGTATCCATCACATGTGCATGTGCTCCCAGGCCACTGCTTTAAATTAAAAGGCTTTAAGTTAACTTTGATGAGAGCTGACTGTTACATAACATGCTAAATAGTGCAGCAGTAACATAAACTACTTCTAACAGAGAAATATATGTAAGTGCTTTGATCATGATAATTTATTGAATTTCTATTAATGTGAACTACTCTGTCAAACAGTCTCTCAAAGTAGAAACCAGCTCTATAGTTCAACAGCACATCGTAGCTTCCCTGTTCAAGCTTTAGGAAGAGATTTGTTCTTGTCATAAATCAAAGCTCTATTGTCCAAGGTCACAGGAACAACAGTTTCCCTTTCCTTTTACGTGACCCATGAAAGCTTTCTTCCTTACTCACATATGCTCTAAACACAAAGTTTCATGAGAAGAATCGTGTTTTTGTAACTCATTACTAACTTTTTGCAGAGCAATTAAACTGTTTAACTTTTTCAATTCATGTGAAAAAATGCATTGGGTGGAAGGTGTAAATATGTACTGTGTACTTGTGTATTTGTGGAACATAGATTTGTTTTGTGTCCAAATTACTGCATCCAAGTTTGGAAGTATGAATTTATGTGCATGTTAAGCACATTTTACTTGTATTTGTCAGCTCGTGTGTGTGTGTGTCAGTTTGTTTGTGTGCTCCCCTACAGCCATCAGCTCAGGAGGGCAGCACACAAGAGGCCCTATATTGGCTTAACCTCGAACTCCCACCAGTCAATATTACAACAATTACTACCAAAGTATAAAATGTCAATATGTGACATTTTCAGAGGTCAGATTATAATGTGGTTGACCTGAGAACCCACGCTGCTATGAGCCAGCTGACGAAGTTCGATCCCAAGTAAACTGTTAACACAGACTTTAATTATCATTGATTTTGGGTAATAATTTGAAAGGAGGTAAAGGCCCTGAAAGCTTATTCTCTTAGTCAGCTTCTTACCATGAGTAATGGGATCTTACATGAACACCAGAGGTGGAAAGTAACTAAGTAAATTTACTCAAATACTGTAGTTAATAATATTGAGATCTTTTTACTTTACTGGTATTTGTATTTTATGTTACTCCTACTTTCACTTCATTACAATTTACAGGGAGACTTTTTACTCACTACATTTTCTGACAGCTTACGTTACTCATGACTAATTGCAGATGTAAATTCGTAATAAAAAACATAACTAAAACATCGATGACAATGGATCATTCTAGATTAATTATCTGTCGGTTTACAGTGGTAACAATCAGCTCCACTTTTACTTTTTTAGGTAACAGAAATGTTCAACCTTATTTTTCACTTTTGAAAGTTTGTGGAACAAGTCTGGCATAGTGTATTTTATCCACAGCATCAAATTCAGTTCTGTTTAAAATACATCGTTGTGGGAATTTATGCTATAGCGAATTAGAGTCATTACAACATGCAGGGTAGCTTCTGTTCCATTAGCTTCTGTAATTCATTGTAATCTCTCCTTAAATACCATATTTCTTTCACCTGTCTGACAAAAATAAGTATGTTCCTTTCCATACTCTAAGACAAACTGGCATCCATCGGTTACTTTTGGAGAACAGAAAACTGCACAGCTCCCATTAAAGAGAGAGTTACATTACTACAACAGTGTAACATGAAAGATTGTTAAGAAAGGCTTTTTCATTACTTACAGGATTGCTTCACAAATTTATAGAAACAACACAGAATTAAGTACATTTGGAACAAGTCACATTTTCTCATCCTGCACATACTAAGGTTTTAAAATGGCTCATTGAAGTCACATGGAGTTTTTGAAATCCAACATTTGTGTTCAGCTACCTCAAACTCAATAAACACATTTACATTCACAGCAACAGACCGAAAAAAACCCACAAAGCACTTAATATATTGTAACTGTGAAACAATTCGACAAACATACATCTGTCCCTGTTTTTCTCTTTTCTCTGAAGGACAGCTTTGTAATTTCTCTGTGGTTGAAAATTGTCTTTGTCCCTGTCTATTTCTCTCAATAAGATCAGATCAAATGCTGCACATCAGGAGGTCCACCATCATTTCACAGAGAGGGAGAAAGTGAAAGACAGTGTATATCTCAGTGTGTTTATACAGAGAGACATGAACATACAAGTATTGAAGACGAACCAATACAATGGGAAAGGGAATGATGGTTATCACAAGCTGCTTTTTGTGCTAGTGTATCTGAAACTAGCAAACAAAGATCTGTGTAAATGATGTCTTTTATGAAATTACCGCTCTGGAATGAAGGTCACCTTTTTAGCATATCTTATTGTGCTCTCTGAAACAGCCAAGGAATACAAAAGCATGAATAATGCATTCAGAGATAAACTTATCATGTTTGATGCTGTTGAGCGTAAGTACAACTTATTATTTCAGGAGGTGATTGACAGATGATAACGACAAGTGGTACTGTGGCTTGGTTGTTTGATGTCATGCACCCCTTTGATGTTCGACTAAAAAAAGAAAATTCAGATACAGACAAACATAGATATACAAAAACCAAACAGGAAAATTAAGTTTGTCTTTGGGAGTTAACTTTTTTGCACATACTGAAACTGAAGTTTCTTTAAAGGGACTCTTTGCTGTCATTGATGTGGTATTAGGTCAACCCTGTATGTTATCTATGTTTGATGGAAAAAACATTTATGCAACCCAATTTACTTTCTTCTGCTGAAATAGAGTTACAACTCTGTCTCTCTCACAGACACACCATGATATCCTGAGTAAAATTATTCCAACCAGGCCAGCTGAAAAGGTGTATGTTTCTGTTGTCAGCAACAAAAAAGAGCAAAGCACTTGTAGCAACAGGAGTGCTCCTGTCAGAGCCAGACCAGGTATTTCTGCTAGCTTGAAAAAAGTGTAAACACAAAAATGAATGCACCAGTATGATACGCATTATTATTCTAACTGCTTGTCCTCTTAAGGGTCATGGGGGTGTTGGACCCTATTCCTGCTGTCACTGGGTGACAGGTAATAGGTCGCCAGGCTGTCACAGGGCTGACATACAACCATTCACACCTGTGGGCAACTTAGAGTCATCAATTAACCCAACATGCATGTGTAACCCAGAGAGAACCCACGCAGACAATGGGGGGAAGATGTAAACTCCACACAGAGAGGCGCCCAGCCGACTCATGGGTTAGAACCCGGGTCCTTCTTGCTGTGATGCGGCAGTGCTAACCACTACACCGTCGTGCTGCCACAATATAATATACTACAAGAAAATAAACAATATCTTCATGTTATGTCTGATTTTATTATTAATTTAATCACATTATTATTAGACGTCTGTAGCATTGTATTTATACAAAGGGAGAAAAACATCAGGCTTCTGAGCAACAACTAAAAGTGAACACAACTGATTGTAATCATAATATTGTGTATCATGTATTTTTAATTCATTCATGCTGCATATGTGAAATTGTAGATACTGATTGTGTTGAAGTAAGCAGTTAAAATTATAATTTTTATGATTTCAGGGGAGTGACCTGTCAAGGACTCCATAGGGTGTCTACGTAAACAGCTTATCTCTAGAGGCCATAGTAATTAAATGCAAGAGGAGACCTGTGTTGACCTGAATGTTTGTTTAGGTTTAGAGCACTTATTAGATTTCAGACTTTGCTGTTTGGTTGCAGTAAAACTACACTACCCTATACTTGTTGTAGAATTCTGGTGGCTGCAAACAATTCTTGAAAATCTAGTTTGTCATGAATACAACAGCAGAGCAACCAGTGTATGTGCTTGTAGCACAAACAAACAAAATTCAATTCAATTCAATTCAATTCAACTTTATTTATATAGCACCAAATCACAACATAAGTCATCTCAAGGCACTAAGGTTTAAGACCTTACACAGATATATATATAAATATACAGAATATTTTTAGAAAACCCAACAATCCCACTTGAGCAAGCACTAGGCAACAGTGGATAGGAAAAACTCCCTTTAATGGAAGAAACCTCCAGCAGAGCCAGGCTCAGGGTGGGCAGTCATCTGTCGTTGGGGTGAGTGGAAAGAGGAAAGAGAAAAGAACAGCAAGCAACAAAATCATGTTTTTTTTCCAAACACGTCACCTGGTGATGATTGCAATAGTAATATGATTTGCTATACTGCATATTGTATCACAGGAATGCTTTGAAGGAGTTTCTTATAAATTGGCACAAAAGTCCATTTTGGGACATTTTTGGGAAATTATAGTACACATGCAATTTGCATTCTGATGTGGCCACAGACAATCTGCATCAATAACATATTATCATAGACTGTGCAGATTATAGTCTATAATGCAATTTTTACCTACAGAACGGTTGTAAAAACCACCTCTAGGCAGAACAGTCCCTCTACCTATGTGGAGTGCAGGATGAGTCCCTCTGCGCTCAAACCACTCATCATTGTTTACGTCGTGCTTGACCACGTGTTACATTGTGCGTTGGTTGGCTGTAAAGGCACGTGAGACGATTGCGCATATACAAGTCAGGTTTGTCTGTGCAGGATGAAAAAAAGATCTTTACCTTGTCGTGCTAATGAAATAACTTAGCCATAAAAGGAAGGGGTCAAATTATTGTACATTATGGGACTTTTGGAATTATTGATCGTACATCAGAGGGTAAAATTATCGTACAAATACGTCAAGTACGTCTGGCAAGACTGTGCATGAATGAATTCAGAAACCTTTACTGTAGTCTTGATTGACTGAAATATTGACCGATAATTGCAAAAATAACCAACAATAGTTATATATAGTTAGAATAGGCTGCGTTTCCTGTGGCTAAAGTGAAACAGCAGCAGTAACAGCCATAGGTTCAGTTTGTATTATTGCAGTAACAAATACATTACAGTGTAAAAAGAGCAAACTGCAAACAATTAAGCTGTTATCTGTGAGATTAAGGTATACTTAATTGTATACACCTTATTTCCCAGTGCAGGAATGGTGGACTCCACTACTAACAATTGAAACTATTGTACAGAATTACTACTGAATATATTGTGACTGCATTGAATAGACCATCACTAGTATCAAAACAGAGCTGAAATAATGATTACAGCTTAAAAAATACACATTTTGTGTGGAAATTACATCTGACTATAATGAAAATATATAAAATGTATGACACCATGATAAACATATAAAACATAATGAGTATTAAAATGTGCAAGATATATGTATTTTCACTCACTTTCAAGAGCTTGAGTGAGAAAAAGAATTAACTGTCAGTAATTTTTCTATTTGTTCTTTTTTTTCTTAGTGTCTCTTTATCAACTCCCCCAAATGCTCAACCCTCCCAGTCACCTTCTTCATTATTCTTTGTTTTTCTTTCTCTCCCACCTTCTACAAGGAGAGATGTATTGTGGGGTTGTCAACATGACTTCTTATTATGGGGCTAAGTAAGTGTAAAATTGACTTTTAGCCTGAATGTGACAACTCAGTGAAACCAATTGTGGTTTAAGTCTGCAGAGTTGTGTCTTGTGTGTATGTGTTGGAGAAAGCATGGCCTTGCATATTTTTTGTGTTTCACCCTGTCTGCTTTTGTGCATTGTAGTGAGCATGAGTGTGAAAATGACGAAATTGTCTTTTCTAGTTGGAGAACTAAAATATAATTTTTTTTTAAAAGGAAAATATAATTTTACACTTTGGGTTTCTAATTAATAGAAGTACTTATTTTGTTAAAACCAAACATCCTTGACTATTTAACTGGCTAACTAATTTACAGATCAATATACCAAATCACTCTTCTTACACTGTTGTTCACTTTGTTCCTGATGTCAATCTTGTAGGAGTGAACGTTCAGGGCCATCCACACAAGCCAAAGAGTAGAGAGTATTAAATTCAGACAATATATTTTCTGATTAAAATATTATATAATTTATTATTTATTTCTTTTGTGTATTTATTTATTTGTTTAAAATATTCCAACTTAATAATTATTGGCTAGATGCATTGTGTTCTTCAGCTTCTTCTAATGTTTGAACATACATGTATGTTCTCTTTAAAGTTTCTCTAATTCTGTTTTTATAGGAAACTGCCATCCTCCATTCTCCTTTTTTGTCTGATCAAAATAGCATTTGAAGTAATATGTGCTTTCCTGAAAAAGGTCAGCTGTTTTCAACTTTTGAAAGCCCTCTACTCAGCCAAAAAGCAGCCTGGTACAAAGCTTTTTAAAGGGCATCCACGTTTTGAACATTGTATTGTTTTTTTTATGTAAAAACAAAAACAAAAAGACACACACACACACGCACACAGAGCAAAAAGAAAAACTATGCAAATGATCTGCTCTGTTCTGGGACACACAATGTGATGAATATCTGTATCAAACTAGAGAGATTGGAGAAAAATAAGAGAAAATAATAAAGAGAAAATATGAACGAGATAAGAGATGGAGAATCAAGAGATTCAGAGTGGTAGATAAAGACCCAGAAAGAAAGTATGTGCAAGAAGTAATTTAGGAGAGGAAAGAGGGAGAAAGAGGTTTTGAGGCCTGAATAGTGTAATTGAGTGAATGAGAGCGAAGCAGATAGAGACAGACAGAGAGGAGGAGAGATTGGCGATGTCATGCTGATGGATGGGCTGACATTTTCCCTGCCCTCGCTAATGCTGTCTCACTGCTGACACTGCTACTGTACACACACACACACACACACACAGAGACGCACACAGACACACACACACACACAAGCTCTTTAAGTTTGTATCTTTATTGAATCTTTCTCACATTTACTTTGACACAAATGTGGGCTCATATTATAATCCACACTCTCTCACATAGTTCACCTCCTTGTTGTTTTGTTTCTCTGCACTCAACACACCCATGGAGAAAGATTGATGTTGTGCCTTTACTTGTAGATATCAGTGTTTAAAATCTAGGCTAGAACAAGCAGAGACTTGTTATAAAAGTTCCACAGATAAGCGTCAGATTGTCCCTGTACTGTTGTTTTAAGACAAAGATAAATCTACAGTAGTGCATCTTCCTTCTGATCTCTCAGCTAAATAAACTGGACTTACAGTAAATAAATGATCTGTCAGTGATCTTGAGGAACCAAAAGTAGGCCTGCCACCCATTTTGAGACCGAATGAATTAAACTAGTGAAGGCTGATTGCTTGAAACTTGCTTAGGTGGAATTATGTGATATATATTATGGTCAAAGTTTCTTTGTTCTGTATTTTCTGTTTCTGGGAACATCATGTGACTCATTCTTCAATAGAATAATATTCAGACATAATATTCAGATATGCACATTATATTTTTGCATGCCATTAAAATGTCTCCCCTCTGCAGAGAAGTCATTGCATAAGTACAGCTTTAAAGTAATGAAGCAAATTATACAACAAAGGTTATTTGTACCTTTTTTGGTTTAATTTTGATGATTACGGCTCACAGCTCAGAAAAGTCAAAAATCCAGTATCTCAAAATATTAGAATATTTCCTAAGGTCAATCAAAAAATTATTTACAATACAGACATGTTCAACTTCTGAAGAGTATATTCATTTATACACTTATTTACTTGATCTGCCTTCCTTTAGTGTAAATTACTGCATCAGTATGGTGTGGTATTGAGGCGATCAGCACAGCTGAAGCATTATTGAAGACCAGATTGCTTTGATAGCAGTCTTCAGATAATCTGGTTCAGGTCAGGTGAGTTGACCGTAGTTCTTTCATTGTGGTCAGGAGGTGATGGAGAAGGAAACCAGCATATCCATCCATAAAAAGCTTGTGAAAAGACAGAATCATGACATTTTCCAAACTCTCCTATTAGATGTCTGCATTGATTTCGGACTTGATAAAACACAGTGGACCACCACCAGCAGGTGACATGGCACCAAATCATCAGCTGCAGAAACTTCACACACTCCAGACTCTGGGACCTTGATTTCCAGATGAAATACAAAATTTATTTTCACCTGAAAATAGAACTTTCAACCACTGAGCAACAGTCTTTTTCTCCTTAGTTGAGATAAGACATTTGAGACATTGTCTTTGGTTCAGGGGTGGCTCGATAATAGGAATTCAACAGTTGTTGCCCATTTCCTGAATCTGTGTGTGGTGTCTCTTTATGCACTGCTTCCAGCCTTACTCCACTCCTTGTGAAGCTCTCTCATGTTCTTGAATCGGCTTTTGATCTTCTTTTGTCATCCTTGTTGCTTGTACACCTCTGCGAACAGCCAGCTCTGTCAGAGATGATCTTCTGTGGCTTACCATCCTTGCGTAGCTTCTCAATGACTTTCTAGATAACAGTCAGCAGGTATCCACAGAATTGTGGTGAAATAAGTGAAATATTTCAAGTCATCATTGTTTTAATTGATGACTTGAAATATGGTTGACACGTCTCTGCAACATCGCATGGACATCGGGGGCAGTGCCCCTGGATTGGCAGACCGGGGTGGTGGTCCC
>JAUMHL010000012.1:10083223-10127835 GCA_032362345.1 Sandelia bainsii
TGGCCACGAGCTTTGGGTAGTGACCGAAAGAGCAAGATCGCGGATACAAGCGGCCGAAATGAGTTTTCTCCGCAGGGCGGCTGGACTCTCCCTTAGAGATAGGGTGAGAAGTTCGGACATCCGGGAGAAACTCAGAGTAGAGTCACTGCTCCTTCATGTGGAGAGGAGTCAGTTGAGGTGGTTTGGGCATCTGGTCAGGATGCCACCCGGACGCCTCCCTCGGGAGGTCTTCCGGGCATGTCCCACTAGGAGAAGGCCTTTTCTAACACTCTACATCATGCTGCGCAACAAAACCAGCATGTCAGCAGTGCAATGTTGAGTCTGAATATCTTCAGCAACAATATGAAATCGCAATAGTTATGTGTGTTAGCATAACAACATAGACTTTGCACTTACAAGGGTAAAGTTGTGTATAACGTGCCAGCAGTTGTACATAGACTAAGAATCAAATCTGTTTGGACAGATGTGAATCAAACACACTGACAAATGTAGCTGAAACATTCAGTATAATCTTGACAACGTATGTAAAAGCTCAGTGTGGTGTTTTCAGTGTAGTAGATCTACAGTGTCTTTTTGTCTTTCAAGGTTTGGCCTAAATAGAGCTTATTGATATAATAGCGTTTTTACACTGGTGTTTCGTCTGTGTTTTTTGTTCATCTTGCTTGTTTGATGTTTGCCATTTAGAAGAAATATGCTAGGAGTTAAAGTTGCTGTATGTTCAATAACCAACCTGTATGGCTCTTTTACTGACATTACTTTTCTAGGATGTATTTAGTTTTGATGGGCTTGGTGGTCATTTTCAGCCTTGGAGCAGAACACCAGACTTTTCCCAGTTGCAGCGATTCTGGGGTCTGTTTGCATGCCAGCTAATAGAGGTTTAATGTCAAAGTCCCAAAAGCTCTAAAGCAATTATCAAATAATTTGCCAATGTGAAACCCAAAACTTGCTTGCAAGCTTTTTTATCTTGGTTCTCAGAGAAAGGTAGCATGCGATGAATTCAGGTAGGACTTGTATTCTCCTCCTAAAAAAGTCCCATTAAATGTTAAATTAAATTCTCTTTTTGTGCCTTTGAAGTTGTGTAGGCTACGATCAAAGGCAGGGCTGCCAGCTGTATTTCTGCCATCAAGCTGAATCCTCCTGACTCCAAACATCTATGTGTGTGTTTTACTTCCAGAAAAAAAAGTTTATGAGCTTCTATTTTTAAGTATTATGACCCAAGGGTGTATAAAATTTATTCAACACCTTTTGTATTATTTATAAAAATGCACAGCTGTCAGTCTGAAAATCTAGCCATGTTTATTTCCTGAAGAAAGAGTTTTGCATTTTCAACTCTGTTGCATTGCCTTCCAAAAAAATACAACACAAACTGTAATTATTGTAATTATAATGTCCCACTGTGCTGAAAACATAATCAATAAGATATGCCCAATTTATTTTAATCCCAAAATTGAACTGTCTTGGACCGTTTTATTTTGTACGAGTTTGTTACAGAGAGCAAATGAGGTAGAATTAGTCCCTTGGGTGATGTCATTGGAGGACACTAAATCCTTGTTGTCTTAATTAAAACTCAGTGAAAAGATGAAAATTAGCATGGCCCAAAGCCTCTGTGCACAACACCACCGGGAAAATAAAGTTTTCAAGCTAATAATTATGTTGATTGTGCTTGGTAGTCTGAACAAAGCTTTCTGGGAATACAAAGCAAAACAAACGATTACAACCATCATCAAGGGAAAGGGCAAACTCTTTATGGAGTCATGCCACCAAAGCCACCCATGTTTGCCAGTTAAAATGTACGTTAAAAAGACTCATAATTAAAGGTGACTGGTTCCTGATAGGTACTTTGTAGTCATTCCTGTGTGTCAGCAACCTACGCAGAGTAAACATTTTATATTTACATAGGATATTTTTTACATGATCAGTGTTATACAAATATTTAGTTAATAATCCCAATTGTAGAAGTAAATACCATGCAAAATGCCATGGGTCCAAAGTACTGCAGTCAAACAGTATATCAAAGGATACAGCATATTAGACCTATTTTGGCTCAACTTTTGTGGCTCCCAGTTGCAGTTTAGGATCGATTTGAAGATGTCATTGATCACATTTAAGGAATTGCCCAGCCAAAGATCCCCAGGCAGAACTCATTCGATCATTTCACATTTGAAGCTGAAGAGTATTATTGACTTAACAGTGGAGAATATTTGAAGCAATTTCTCAGTTTGGGGCTATTTAGCAAAGTCAGGGCAGATATCTGTGGATTCCTGAAAGTTGTGATATGTGAGTCTTTGTAAATTCTTAACATTTTCTCCAGGTCTTCATCAGTATGTCTCCTTCATGGATCTTTGCTGTCCTTTGGGTTCCTCTGATAAGTCTTAAAGTTGAAAACATACTCAAAGTAATATATATTCTTTCAGCTGTTTAATTTTTGAACCAGATTCAGGACATCAGGAGTGTCATGTTGAGTTGCATATTAGAAATATGAATTTGTCAAAAAAGCTGAGAGATAATTGCCTTTCACAAAAAAGGAAAAGTATACAAAAAGATAGCAAATGCACTGAATGCAAGTAGAGAGACCACTTGAAGCATAGTTCGCAAGTAAAGAGTTAAAGGAACAGTGGCTGCACTACCTGGATGTGGCAAAAAAATGGAAGCTATCAAGGACTGTAACCAGATTCTAAGTTGGCAGGTGGAAAGAAAACTCTAGTGACTGCAAAAGACCTACAGCAAGACTTGGTGGCAGCAGGCACTGAGATTTCACTAAAGACTGAGGGTTTCAATGTCAGGACTCCAAGACAAACAACACTACTGACCCCAAATCACAAGAAATGATTATATGATCAAAATCATATAAATAAGCCAGAGGTTTTGGTACTCTGTTCTTGGTTCTGTTGAACTTTTCAGGCCTATGGGTCAGTGGTATGTATAGAAGAAGAACAATAAAGCATATGCAGAAAAGAACACCCTGCCTACAATGAAGCATGGTGGTGACTCGATGATGCTCTGGGACTGTTTTGCTTCCTCTGGCATTGGAAACCTGCAGCTTGTGGAAGACGAGATAGGTCTATTCAAGTATGAGGACATCCTAGGAGAAAACTTCATATCATCTGTGAGGAAGCTGAAGCTTTGGAGTCAGTGGACCCTCCGACAGGTTGATAATCCCAAGCATACCTCAAAGTCCACCAAGGCTTGATTGCAGAAGACGTCCTGGAAGATTATAGAGTGGCTATCACAGTCACCCGACTTCAATCCCATAGAAAATCTCTCGTTGGATTTGAAGAAAGTGGTTGTAGCACAGAAACCCAATATCAGTGGATGGAAGGCCATTGCCCATAAGGAATTGGCTTCTTCATTCCAGGGGTGGGCAATCCTGGTCCTTGAGGGCCACTGTCCTGCTTGTTTTCCAACTATCCCTGATTGGCTGAACACACCTGATCCAGGTAATTAGCAGTGGGTAGGGCAGGAATAATTGGAGAACAAGCAGGACAGTGGCCCTCGAGGACCAGGATTGCCCACCCCTGTGCCAGAAGGTGGTGTTTGGCTATGCAACAGAAAAAGGGTGCTCTACTAAGTACTGAAGACACTCATCATGAAGGTGTTAAACCATTTTGAAACTGCAGTAGTGGTTCAAAGTTGCATTTTATGTTGAATTTGGAGGAACCACTTGAAACATTGGTTGTGTTGAGCTATTAAATTGTTCTTGTTTTATTTGTTCATTGCAAACTGCTGAAAATGTGTACATTTTGCTATTACAACTAATTTACAATGGGGGTTGAATCATTTAAATTGTTGAACCAATCAAACATGATTTGTACTAAAACTAAACTACTACTCTTCAAAAACAAACTGTACAAAATTTCATAGCAATAATTCTAATACAGTAAACTATTAAACTATTAAATTATTAAACTATTCAGTTAAAGTGGTGAAGCGACCAACACTGCCATGCGCTGTTCTTTTCTTGTCATGGAATATAAACACCCAGTTATGATTATGAAACCATTACAGTTTGGTTTTACTGAAACAAAAAAGTAGCTTGGTTAAGTTCAGTCTCATAGACAACTGTGTTAGGTTTAGGCACAAAAAACTACCGGGTTAGGGTTAGTTAAAATATTGTAGTTTGGGTTGAAATAAATACAGTACTTTCTTAACATTACAGAACACAGGATTGTTTAGCAATCATGATTAAAACATCAATCCAGTCTCCTAAAAATTAAGTTTGTATATGACGAAACTGAAATCCTGATTACGTTTTTATAGAGAACGTAATCGCGACCTGATTACATTTTCTGTTAACATAATGAGCATACGTTCACATTTAACGTAAATGACAAGTTTCAAATGCATTGATACTGAACATATTAAGGAAATGTACACAGGCAACGTATTTTTGTCTGCCAAAATTTCCGATCTACAACGTCCAGTTTTCTGTCGGCGAAAATATTCGACGTTACAGTTCAGCATCCAGATATTGTAAGTATTTTATGGTTGGGATAAGGCATCACAGCAGTAGGTTAGGGTCAGGGAAAGACTGTGGGCTGGCTTAATGAATACAAATGTTATTTCATTCAGTCGCTTCACACACACAACGTCTGTATTAAAAATGAAACCAAAATACAAACTTTTTTTCTAATCCTATCCTCAGTACTTTTCTTGCCTAAACCCAACCTCATGGGGGATTTTGGTCTTGAACTCTGGTCTCAGTTCTGCACTGTAAATGCCCACCAACCACTCCCTTGCAAATCGCTTCGTGTTAATAATAGTAGCACGTTATTCATTCACAAAAATATGTTTCAGTACAACATGACAATTACGTCCTCTACAAAAAGAAATTGGGAGTTTCGTCATAAACTAACATAATTTTTAGGAGACAGGGTTGAAAACGTACAATGCTTCACACTGGACTCAAATGTCTGTCTTCTATATTAACGTCATGGGTTCTGTGACCCAACCTGCTCTTTTTAGATTTCCTGTTCCTTCCTTGTCCTCTACGGTACACACTATTACGCACACACTATATGTCACTCTCTCTCTCTCACACACACACACACACACACATGCTGAAAAACACTAGAACCATCTATACGCATGAGTAAAGGAAGACCAGATATAAGATATCTCATTTTTTTCATATTTAAACTCATATAGATGTTGAACATTCACACACAATGGTGAGTGTGTTGTCTGATGACTTATTAAACCCTTCAGTTACATCCTCTATTGCTGTACCATAGACAGTTATTAGTCACTCTTATCTACTTCAGATTACACACGTAAACACACACAGAATCTGCTGCACACATAAGCACTGTTTTTATGTGGTGTTCAACAGTCGGTCCTCAGAATATATTTAACCTAATAGTCACTGGAGCAAAAGAACACACGCATGTGTGCAGGCACACACACACACACACACACTCACTTATTCATCATTTCTTTCTCCTTAGTTCTCTGAAGCTAATAGGTCAATGTCTGTGTGGTTGATAATAATGAATTACGGTTTCTCTTCAGACACACCACATAAACTATTGCAGTCTAAGAGGATAAAGCATGTATCTAAATATATATATATTTTTTATTTTTACAATATGCTTATGTCTAATGTTTGCCATTTGACAGGGCATACAGATATTGTAGATATCTTCCTTCCCAATAACATGACCTTTACAAAGTCAATCAAAATGAATTTACATTCTTTGGAGGCCTTCAGATGGTGATAATATCACAGGATGGGATTGTGTTTTGATACTGAAAATGTATTCCATATCTTTACTGTGTACATTTCATCACTTAATTATATCTAATGTGTTAACAGAGAACTACTTTAACTTGATTGCCACGTATTGAACTCTGCATAAATTCTATCTTTTGTAGTGGACTGAATTAGTTCATGCATTTGAAAATGTCTCAATATAAAAAATATCTGCTTTAAATGCACAAGAACACAGGAACAGGAACCTTTGAACATTAAAGATACCACAAAGGAAACCAAAAATAAAGTGCTAAAATGGGGTACCCTGTAAAGGAATGGACAGTACGCTTTTTAAAAGACCTCAAAGAAAGTCCCTAACCCCTTACCCTTTTTTCCCATGCTCCGCATATTTAATCAACTTGTTTGAATTCTTCATCTGCAGAAGCTGATGGTACCAATAAATTCTAAGGTCAACTTTAAATAGCTTGACTATTTTTCTTGGATTCTTATATTTTACTCCTGGGATTGAAGATGTGTGTGTGTGTTTTTTACAATAAAGATTTTTATTGTATTTTTTTAGTGTAATGACTCACTCACGTTTGTGTATTCTCTCTTTTAAGGTTTTGTCCTCAGTCCCAGGCAGGTGTGGGGGTTTTTTTTTACTCTGGGGAATGTACTACCAAGTTTTTTTCTATTCACAGATGCTCTTCTCTTAATGAAGATATATTTATGAAGGTAATAAAACACGGCTCCAGTTTTCTCACTTGATTAACACTTTTATGCTAATTTGTATAACTAGTATTTTACTTTACTGCTGGGAATTTGTTAGACTGTGTTTTTGTAAGTATGTCAATTTTCAGGTTTGTGTATTTTAAATTTAAAACCTTAAAGCGATAAAAATCGTTTTACAAAATTGTTTTACTCTTGGGAATGCACTCTTTTGAAATTCATAATCAACTTTTATCCATATTTTTCCATAATTTTTGGTTATTAAGTAATTCTGTACACCCTTATGTATGTCCTCTCCATAATAATTATTTTAAATGTCAGCATACATACCTTTTGGTTTTGGTTTTGTAACTTAGAGAAAATGCTGAAGTAAAATCCGGTAAAACCTTCAGTTTTATTGGATTTTGAGTCTGAAGTCTTTGCTGTACCAGGTTTGATAATGACTCAAGTATATTCAGGGGAATCTCACATATGTGGAGATTGATTTTCATTTCTCATACCGCTTTTGTGTATGGTGGAACATGAGAGTCTTTCAGACAATTCAATCTGAGGAGTGGAGACTCCAGTGCAAATATTTATCTGCACTTGTCCTTAGAACTCTTTCAAAAAGAAATTCTCATGGAAAACTAAACCTCAAGCTGTACACAGCACATAAGCAATTGTTAGTTTCTTGCAGATTAAAACTTATTGACTTTGCAAAATGATTACTGTATCTTATAATAATCCATAATTTAATAATTGATTTCAGTTTCTTAATCTTAAACTCCGGTTTGCAATATACATGTTGCTGCAAGAAGACATACAGCAAATTGAAGATTGGAGGATGAGGTTATTTAAGGATGTGCTGTGTTTTGTGAACCTAAAACACTAACAGCTCTGTAAGGCTGTGAAACATCTCCTTCTCCCAGTAGAGAAAAAAACTGCTAGAGAAAAACATAATAACCAGAGTCATCAGGATTCATCATATTATGTATATTATACATAATATATATTATTATATATTTCCTAGTTTAAGGATTACCAAAATCACTAGAATCTATCCACTTGACTGACTGTTCCAAGTTTCATTACAATCATTGCATTTGGTAAGTCATGTATTTAAACAGTGTTAAGTATGGGGCAGAAAAATATATAAAAAACATCAAATTAATATAATAACCCTTATATTTGCCACCATATTTTGGATTTTGTCAAATACACAAAAATAAAAAAATGTGCTTCTCTAATGATTGTTGAGTAAAAATGCTCACCAGATCCTCCATATCATACATCATAGAGTTGTTAGCCAAACTTGCGTCATTTCACATGTTACAATTTTTCCTTTTTGCAGCCT
The DNA here is from genome assembly GCA_032362345.1 of Sandelia bainsii. Classification (NCBI taxonomy): domain Eukaryota; kingdom Metazoa; phylum Chordata; class Actinopteri; order Anabantiformes; family Anabantidae; genus Sandelia; species Sandelia bainsii. Next base: position 10,090,975 of record JAUMHL010000012.1, read on the forward strand.
TGAAGAAAATGATTAACAGCTTGGCTAATTATCCACTTCCTAGCAATATTACAAGTTAGAAGCGACATTTAATTTCAAATATAGTGCTCTCTGATCTCACTTGGCAACGTGAATTTATTAGCTGAATTTTTATCGATTTATTAACCAAGGTTACTTAAAACATCAAAAAAAGCACCAAACAGGATCAGTGAAATGTGATTTATTTGCCTGCACACCTGCACCAGGATTTTTAGGAATGTATTTTTATCCTAAAATGACTTTTGAAACAAATCTGTGAAATTTCTTTTGGCTCTAAACTTTCAGTGATCTAAGTATGAATATGCTGGCTTATGAACACAGTCCCCTTCTCTGACTCCTTGAGCCAAAGGAAGTGTTTAAGTAACACTCTCCTCTTCTCCAGCAAACCTCTCTGGTGGTGCCCTTGACAAAAGCACTTAACCCCACCTGCTCCGGCTGAGCTGTGCTGTAGCTGTATCGAGCAACCCCCTGGAGTCACTTTGTGTAACTGAATGAGGATGAAATGGGTGGTTCTGAAAAATGTGCTTCCAGTTGTCTTTGGCTAAATAAAGGTTGGGGAAAAATGTAAATGTTTCAACTTGTTTTTGTTATGAACTCTGTCTTTTGAGAAAATAAATTATTTTAAAGAATCCTCAGCCTACTTTAGTTGTGCTCATGAGTCTCTCAGTGTTAGTGTAACACAAAGCCAATGTGTGTATCTGTATCTGTTAGCTTAATATCTGTGTCTTATAACTCTTCCTATGTACATGTGAGCTACTCTCAAAATATGTAAAGTAACATTTAAACCACAATACTGAACCATGTATTTGGATATGAAGCCTACCTTTATTTTAATTTTGAGGTTGTGTACATTGTATAATGAGAAGACAATGCATGGATTGCTCAAGTTTCCAACCAACTCCAATGCAAATTTTTATAGGATTTCCAGAAAATTAAAAAAGAAGATGCAAATTAATGTGCATTTCTACCCACCATGTTTATGTGAATTTTAGAAGTTGAATAGATCATGATAAACAGTGAGTGGTGCTAATTCCATAATCTTCTGCCATTAAACCTTTGCAGAAGAAGAGTGCAAATGGTATACCCTAATAACCCATATATTGCATTTTTTGGTAGCACTGTAATTTACAGCTCGGTAATAACATGGTAACAGTGGTGTATTATCTTGGAAATAACAAGGAAATAGTGTGGTAAAAACAAAGTGATTTGTCTATAATAACCTGGTAATAGAGAGTGTAATTGTTTGATAATAACAGGGTAATAAGGGGGTAACATTTAAGTAATAAGAAGGTAACTTGGTCATTTCATTAATAAAATATTTTATGGAATGTACTTCCATTTGGCAATTACCAAAGAAATAACCAGGTAATAGGTTGGAATGAGCAATGGATATATCTAGGTAATAGCAGGTAAAAACCACATGGGTATTAATGTGGAATGCAAACACTAGAGCTACAGTAATTATCTGGAAACGTACGTGACAATTTCTATTTAATAACCAAGAAAGAGAGCTGTAAAGTGCCAAACTCACTGTTCTTCCTTTATTTCATGGTAATATCAGATAAAATCCACACTCAGAGTTACAGTAATTACCTGGAAACATACATGACAATTTCTGTGTAATAACCATGAAAGAGAGCTGTAAACTGCAAAACTACTTGTTTCTACATAATTTCATGGTAATATCACATTAAACCAACACCATGAGAAATATTAAATGCTATATAAGTGCACTAAAGAAATGGACCTAAATGAATTGGAATCTAAATCATGCTAATGTAACCAGTGTGGTGTAGCGTAGTAGATCGGCGTTGTGTTGTTGTTGCTGGTTCTGGGTTCTGCTGACTGTCACCTGGTTAAGATAATCACAAAGCAAAAAAATAAATAAAAAATCATCAGCTGTACGTGTGTGTCTCTGTTGTCTCTGTGTCTGTCTGTCTCACACACATGCAATTTCAGTCTCAATTTCAATTTATCTTACACAGCATAACAATGAATCTAGAAACTATTATAACTCTAACAACACTGATTAGACTGACTGTAGTATAAAAACATGACTCAGTCCCTCTTTAATAACTATGAATTCCCTGTACACTGTACTGTCTTCATGATTTTTGTCAGAGAATTTCTCCTTTTTCATTTATATAAATAAAAGGTTTAATATATTTGATGTTGTAAGCTAATGCTAACTCTTCTAATTTTCTATTACCATGTTATTACCGAGCTGTAAACTACAGTGCTACCCATTTTTTAAGAGAGTAATGCATGTGATGAGTGACTATTCAGATGAACGTGAACAATTTTACCTCCGAATTTTATATGCTGTTCAGACACCTATGTTATACACGAGACTTTTAGAATTAATTTAGCATTAAATATGAAATTGTCTTTATGCTTTTTTAAATGCAGTGCTCATCTCATAGTCACTTCTCAAGCCATTTTTTCCTATTAAATAATATTGCCAGCAGCTCAACCAACTGACCCAAGTTAGTACTATTAGTTTATGGAGGATCAGTTGGTAAGGCAGTTATTTGTGAACCTCGTGGTTGATGGTACGACTCCTGGTTCCCCTTGATTTCTGGACAAGACACTGAACCCTTTGACGCTTTAAATTTGGCTGCCTGTCTACAAGAATTTCCCAATGCGGACTGATAAAGTATCTACTATTATTATTATTGTTTTCATTCTTAGTAACTGTCCAACTGAGCGAATAACTAATTAGTAGCATCAACAGTGTAACTGCCTCTCTGATGGACTGAATCTGTGTCTGACTCGTGTTGTACTGACATGACTGCTACTTTGTGTGGCTGGTTGAATGATCATCTGACAGAGCAGCTAACTGACTGATTGACTCGCTTACTGACAGACTAAACAACGGAGGATCTGAGAGACGGAGACTGTGGGTGCAGGTGATTGACTATCAGTATTCTCCCAATACAAGGTAAGCAGCCATGTGTATCCATGTCTTCAGCGGCTGAGTGACCTGCAGGCTAATAGCATGACCTCCTAATAATACTAAAAGGAGATGAGGCAGGGAACAAGAGTGACGTGTGGTGGCAGAGATAGATTGAAGATATGCATGAACAGCAGAAAGAAGGTGGTTTTTAAACAGACGGCGAACATGACTGAAAAGACAGAAAATGGGGCAAAGTTACAAGAAAAGAGCCAGAATTTCTTTTCCTGTTATTTTGAGTGTCTGTCACGGTCTGTCTTCACAGGAACCATCTAGGTATAAGACCTGACAGACAGGGCCACACACTTATATTACAGGACAAAGAAGAGAGATTGGTGAGACAGAGAAGGAAAGAGGAAGTAAAATTGAGAGTACTTCTAAAGAAGAAGACACCGAAAGAGGCAAGATAATAGTGAAGACAGGATAGACTATTTAGGTATTCATCTAGGTAGATTGTCTAGTAATATCGCCTCATAGTCCCTTTGGGCAAAAAAACATGGATTGTGACTGTGATGGGGAGGGTATGATTGCATTTGTGTGTCTATGTCTTTGTACTTTGAAAGTAAGTGTACACACCAGTTCATTTCTGCGATTGTGCTTGATTCATGAGAGAGTGTCTTTCTTTGTCCTCCAGGGCAACAATGAGTTTCCTAGAGGGTATAAGCAATGATGACAACTATTGAATTATCTTGTGATATACAATATAGGAGTGGCACCACTAAAATGGCACTTGCCGAAGAAATGGTATTAAACCATAAACTGATAACAGGTATTGCATCACACAGTAGCATGACTTCATCATGAGGGTGGAGATGTATTTTCAGTGGGGTTGGAGCTGTTAAGGGTATGTGCACATCCACAATGTGTAAATATTTCGAAAAAAACACCAGCAGATGCAGAATCTCACAATCTGAAAATTGCTAGGGAAAATGTACACTAGTGAAAAAAAAACAATACGATCTTCATAATCGCGAATATTTAACTTGTAACAAGCTCATCTCCTGAGTAGGTTAAACCACAATACTGTATAAGAAAACATAAACATACGGGCTTAACAGCAAACCAGGAGAGCCAGGAGAGCGTGTGCCAGGTACCAGTGTACATTCTGCCTAGGTATGCGTGGGGATGTACAGAAAACAAGTGCAGCCTCACTCTCACTAGTGGATGCTGTTTCTCTTTTTTCGTGCATATTTGAAACTATTTTAGTTTATTTTTAACGTGGAACTGTTATGTTTTCTGCACTATTATTTTGCTATGGCCAGATATGATTGCTTTTGTATAGTACCCTCCTTTTACTTGCTGCCTTATTGAGGTGACTATAAATTATTTATTTTTCTATCATACCATACTTTTAATAAAGTGTGTTTTGGGGTAGAAAAATTATGGTATTAGTTTGAGAAAACTGAACACTGATTGCATGTCTGTGACTGAACTCAAATTCTAGTGTGTACAAAAGTCAGACATACATTCTACAACCCTTTCAATTTCTGCTTTGCTCCACAAGGTACACACCGCTTCTGCACTGACACAATATGTAAGTCATGCAGATTCATCCATTGTGATTGTAATTCTTGTAAAACACTCCTGAGGAACTGTGCAAGTCTTAGCTTTTCAGTGCAACAGTTATGAATTCTCAAATATGCCAATGCTGGACTGACAATACAAAAAGAGGAATATAATGAGTGGGACCTGTCTGAAGAATCCACTTAAAACACAGCTAATTGTAATGCACAATGCGTCTGTTTTCTAGATTGATGGTGTATTTGTGCCAGTGTTAGTGCCACAGTCACAATGGAGTTAGAGAACAGAGCATGTTTTATTTATCTAAAATTTCATCAGTAAATGGCAGCTTTCACTGTTTGATTTGCCTGAATCAAAGCACCAGAGCTTCATTTTAGCAATTTACTCATTCAAACAAACAGGGAGAAAAGGAAGCGATGTCGTTTTGTTTTCTCCACTGACAGTAACCTCAATACATATTGCAAACAGGAGACATTGTGTATTGAGTTATGGATGTGACTCACTTTTCAAATGAAAAAATACTTTTGTTGTAGCAATAGTTGTGCTCAAATATTGAATGCACCAGGTTTGGGTGCATGGCTGGGTGAAATGTATTCAGTTAATAGGAAGAGGTCATGAAATTAAGCTAACCTGGAGGACCATACTCTGGCACATTGCCAAAGGGAAATCCAGCACTTCAAATTAATTCTAAGAATGAATGAATTATGTGGGACACTGTTAAAAGTGCTTTGACATGAATTTATTTTATGATTTTATATGATAAAAATTTTGGGGTTACAAGCTGCACTTACTTTATGCTAACTGGTGCATGATTGACTCCCAGCTACTTCTAGTTATTACTGGCTACACCTTCATCATTGTTGTTGTTTTATGGTCTGTTAGCATTAGTATAGCTGTGAGAGGGAGCGCCTGTTTTACTGTGCTGACTGAACAAGCAGCGGATAAGTAGAAGTCAATAGAATACCACATGGAGATGTTTTTTTTGTTTTGTTTAGTTCTGTATTCCTGTGTTGAAAAATTACATTGGATGGGACATTCACAGGCAGACATACAGTAGTGCTGATTTCATTAAAATTTAACATGGGAAAAATATGCTTTGTCTTAAATGGATCAACCAAGAAATTTACTTGGTTTCTTTTTGCAGCTGTAACACAAATTGATCGGTATACATAACAATCAATTTGTGTTATATAAACCGTAATTTTTTTATTTTTTTGCTGCTTGCAAGTCCATTTTATAAACCTTGTGGCTGCAAACAAATGCATTTGTTATGTGGTGACACGACTGTGGTTGTGTTTATGCAGATCATATGCTGCAGTGCAGCCTGAAGTGTTGCCTTATGCCTTTCTGCTTGCTCAGATCACCTATTATCGTAAATGCAAGTGCAAAGAGAAATTAATGAGATAGGCCATTAGAAAAAGCCACCCCAACTCCACTGATTCTTTATTACCACCATAAACAGTCCACTGATACTGGAGAATTATGCAAAACCCCAGATAACATTCAAGTCCAATGTCACATCTGCAGTATCTGCACATAGCAGCCATGTTGTTAAGGTCTATTTATTTTTGTTACAACTTTGGAAGCTGTTAAACTACAGTGATAGAAGGTTATTACAATAGTCAAAGTAAAGTACATTTTTATAGGATTACATCACTTCTGATATTTTCATCTGAACAAGTGCATTAATATACAGTATACAGTATATAGAATATAAGGTTTTACCCCAGTGTTACACTTACAAAGCTGCTCAGAGACTTCAGTGCTGTTTGCTGCTAAACAGTAGTAAACAGTAAGTAGTAAAAAGAGGTTTAACCACTTGACTCATTCTAAGGGATATCAGGACTCCAGTTTGATATTTTCTACAGAATTCCTCATCTAGGATGTTTAGAAATTCAAGGAAGAAAATATATATAGATATATAGACAAACACAATCGCATTTAGAAAATAACGAAGAGTCCACAGAACTTCTTTAATAATGAATAAAGAAGTTTTATAGACCCACCCCTAAAACCAGATATAACGAAACAGTGTACTGTACAGCTCCTATACAATTAGCTGACCAACTGTTCACACTGGATATTATTTTGATATAACTTAAAATGATGTTGCACTTGCAGTGATTCTGACAACTGTTTGTTGACATGTCTGTAGTTGTTTTCAATAAGTGGGCGACATCATTTGTGTCTGAAATTCACAGGATCTCTTACTCTGACTTACAGTCTTTCCCACTCGGCTGCGTGCAATTATGGTTTAAATCATATGTCATCAATGCAGCATTACACTGTTTGTAGCGACTCTAATTCTCCTGGGTTCAGACACTGAAAATGATCGTGCAGATGATGTTAGTTAATGTCTATGGCCATTCAGTACTTACTTAAAACTAAACTATACAACTTTAGGAAATCAAGCTAGTGGTAGCGTAAGATCCAAATCAATCCACTCCACTCTGTTACCAGTCAAGCAGAAATACTTCCTTTTTTCCTGGTGCATGAATCGCAGTGAAGAGCACTTAACTCATTAGGCACATTGTTCCGTAGCTGGCCAGATTTATTGACAATATCACGCAAGCAGTTAGTCAGCATGAGCAAACAAATGCAGGTAAATATCTAAAGCAAAACAATAATAATTGGACATTCCAACAGAAGCAGGGAACAATATGGAACAAACTCCAGGAGAATCTTGAATGACTGATGAATAAGAGCAGCAGCTGCTGATAATCAGCCAAGGGATCGAGTCCTGAGAATGAGGGTATTGAGTGTGCAGGCAAAGCATGACAAAAAAAAACAGTTACTAATAAGTATCTGTAAGTAAAGTATAAATACTGCATTGTTTTATTTAAAAAGGTGTTTGAAAAATAAAATGCAGTATTAGTATGCTTTCTATTTTGGAATGCCATCACTTGGAAACATTTTAAATGTTTCTTTGGATCTATGTGTTTATGTTTAAATGTAAAATGGTCTAATACAGAAATGGTTTAGTAAGATCCTTTTCCAAAGACAACTAGAGACGTGAACATGTATAGCCCTCCAGTGGATTTATCATTTAAAAATATCAGCAGTGTTTCAGGTAGTATCGTATTCCTCTTACTCTGTCTGACCTTCTTAATTTTACAGTAGATGATCATTTTAGGTGGGGTTTTTTAATGTTTTTTATGATTATTTCTGGTATTCAAAATAGCCCAGTGGTGAATATCCTGGGGACTCTTTAATATGTAAGGTTTGTTAACATTTGCCATTGGACTAATATATGTAAAGGTATTATTTTTAGTTTCTAGTTAATGAGTTCATCCTTGACACATATGTCAACTGTAAGATTTACTTGTCAGGCGCTGTGATGAAAGTGTTGACAAGTACCTTATTTACATGATGTACTGTCCACGTGCTGTCCCAAACTAGACACCATCTTGTAATGAATAGAACTCACAAATATAGATTACAGTGTTAAAGCAATTGCTCATAAATAGAGCCTGTGTATATCCTAAAAGCTCAAGCAGTCTCCTCTTTGCTGCGCAGCATGAACTCCAATGAACATGTACTGACTATCCCATTTCACCTAAATGAACAGATTTTCACTTTTTAGAAATATAGATACTGTATAAAAGCAAATATTCAAGGAAGTTGCTAATATATGTTACTCTGTAACCTGTAATTGCTTTATTTGTGGTTCAGAGGTACTGTCAGAGGTACCCCGAATTGGTTTGCGGCCTCTAAACACAAACTCAAAAGGGAAACACCTTAGCCGCTCTTTGCGTCTCAGTAACAACTGCATCACTGACCTCGCCGGCCTCCAGTACATACTCAGCCACTTTCTGGCTCAACCATCGAACCTCGGGTGGCTGGACCTGTCCTTCAACAAGATCAAATTCATAGACCCAGTGAGATTTCCCTTTTTTTTCTTATTGCTTATTTGCAGTTTCATTCTTCTTTTTTTTCGTATTTAAACATCACTTATTCAATGCTAGTATTGTAAACTTTTTAAAATGTATATTATCTATTTATCTGTATTATTTTAGTCTCTTTCAATGCTGCTATAGTATCTAATCTCTTTGCAAATCTAGCAGTATTTTGACTAAATTATATGACTGGCTTGAATCAGTCATCAGCTCATACTTGCTTGTATTATTTTTGGATCTACAAGATACTCACAATTTTAATTTGCATCTTAGCTGGTAATAAAAATGTGTGTCTGTGTTGTAGGTTTTGTGTGAGCTGCGCGAACTGCGTGTGTTGTACTGTCATGCCAATAGCATCTGGAACCTGTCAGAGGTAGACAAGCTGGGGGAGCTGCAGCATCTTCACACCATCACTCTACATGGAAATAGCATAGAACACCAGAAAGGCTACAGGTGGAAACTTCTTTCATTTTACCCAGATTTTCTACCAAATCTACTCACACAAATCTACTTGTTAGATGTTTGGCTACAATATGCTTTTATTTATGACTTTGAATTTATGACTATGAATGACAAAATGCTAAATGTGATCTCCACAAAGATGGTCTCTCATACTGCAGTCACAGATCTGAAGATCTCACTTGTACAAATGTGCAGTTATATTGTATTTTGTGTGTTTCCCTGAAGTTTGTTAAAGCGAGTAGGTGGATAGCAGTTTTAATAGGTGCTAAAATAGAGATCAAGCTCAGATTAAGATTCATGTCCTGTTCTCGTCTGCATAACAACAATTGATACACACTCATAGAGAAAGAAGGTCACCCTTCACTGCTTAGATTTCTCATGCATCAAGGTTCTTGATTTAATATTCATCTCATTTGAGATAATTTACGTGATACAGAAGGAAAGTACAGACAAGGTCTACTTTGCATAGACTGAAAAATATCCATATTCACTGTGGATTCATTACATGAAAGAGCGCAAAATGTCCAGGAGTCAATGGCCTGGATTCAAAGCTGGTATAATGTGTGTGCATGTGTGTGTGTTTAGGAATCATGTGATTTCTACCTTGCCTCATTTGAAGACGATGGACTTCAGTGCCGTGACACGCGAGGAGCGAGTCTTGGCAAATGTTTGGCATCACTGCAGGAAGCACAGCAAAAACACAAAAGAGAATCTCCAGTGACTGTTACCAGTTCATCAAGTCATTGATTTGAATAATTGACCCTTAACCTACTGTGAAACTAACTCTGAAAATAAATGTTTTCTTTGTCTAATACTCATCATTTGTATTTTGCATTGTCTTGAATTCATTCATTAAATGAATACTGAAATACAGTTGCTGGAGACCCTTTGTGACATTTTTGGAGTCCAGAGACTGTGAGTTAAACCTGCTCTCACCTCTGGCTGGCTGGCTACTTCTCTCTACTTGGATCCAGTGTGAATAAATTACAGTATAAAAGACCATTGACTGAACAACACATTGATGTAATAACTATGAATTGATGCACAATTAGAAATGTGTGAAGGTGAGGTGTGAGTTGTTCACAATGTGGTAAAATATGAGAATATCTGAATGTTTTTTATGCTTTTTTTCTTAATGAAAAAGTACCAAAGCTGAGCCATACATTTCTTTTTTTACATTTCTTATTTTGCCTGTGTGTACACATTGGGAGTTCTATGTGGCAGAATGCAACTGTAGGCCACATGAACTCAGTCTGAAATACTACAGCTATGTTAGTGTGTGTATGTGTATATAAAAAACATAAACATTATGACCCATAAGAGCCTATCGAGTTTTCTAAAGGAAATTCTGTGTAAAAGTATTTGCACCCTTCCCATTTTTTAAATCTTTTGACATATTTGTCACGCTTGAATTATTCCTGTCATCAAACAAAATTTTATATTACACAAAGAAAACCTGAGTAAATACAAAAAGTGCTTTTTAAATGATGATTTCATTAATTAAAAGAAAAAAATATGTCAATAGGTGATTTGCAGAAGTAATTTCTTTTGCTTTAACCATACATTGGTAGAACAATTTGAGTGTTGTTATCTTGCTGCATGATCCATGATCTGCTCGAGCTTCAGTTCATGGATGGATACTATGACATGACACACTTCTAACTCTAATTTTCACTTCAAATGAATAGACAATGCTAAAGGTTCACATACGTTTCCTACACACAAATATTTAAGATTTTTTTTAGTAAATGAACAAGTGTATTTTTCTGTCTCGTTTTGTTCACTTGGATTTTTTTTTAAATCTAGATTTAGGACTTTAGGATTTAGGATTTACAAACTTCTAAAGCGTTCACAAACTTTTAAGTGTCACCGCATGTATGCAGTATGTGTAATGTGAATGTAATATGGGTACGACATTAGTGTAAAGCAATCAGAAACCAATTTACAGATGCATGTATGCAAGAAGAAGCAGACACAGACACACAAACAACACACATACAAATGTGTTCAGTTTATAGTTTGCATTGTAAACAGCTTTGGGTCTCCACTATTGCTGTCTAGTCTTGTTAGTGAAGAAATGTGCACCATAAATCAGCATTGAGGCAGATTAAACCGGCTGTCCTCCAGGCTCTGTTTGGTGCAGAATCATGTATCAGTGTTTCCTCTTGCAAAACTTTAGTTGGTTTGATGGAAAGGGCCCTGAATCAGCTTTATACCATGTGACACAAAGGCTGACTGCTGAAGCCAATGAAATAGTATGAAACAAATTACACACACTGTTATAATAAATTCCAATGATGATAACTGTGTAAAGTTCTGTAAAGTAATTCTGTGTGACAGTATTTATACCTCAGTTTCCTTAGAAACCTGTGCTAACATGGCTATTGAGAAATAATATTAAGACCATGTGTTTCGAGTTGTGCAGTGAAGCCAATACCAGTGAATATCTTTAAAACATGCATGTACTTTATAGATTTTGACTGCAGATTTGCTGCTGTACATGTACAACATCACTTTTATAGACATTTAAGCGTTTCTGTTTCGTACTTTCAAGTGTGAAGGGGAAATGTAATTAACAGACATATAAAGCTTTGAATCGGCTTTTTAAAGCACTTGTATTTCTTTTGATTTTCACACTGGCTTTTAGTCTTTTTTTCTCTAGAGGAGAAGACTTTGCTTAATTAGGAATGTGTTATCTTTTGCTTTAGCAAGGACAAAACCAACTCTATGCAGTATTCATATAGCCCTGCAATATACAGGCTGAAGTGTCCCACAGGTCAATGCAATCTTTGTTCACTTTGTTGGTGTTAACAGTTGTCCTCAGGGCTAAAGTCTACATTTGTACTGTTGCATCTGTATTGGTTTAAGTTTTCTCCAGAAAAGAAGGGAGACATTTCTTGCCTGTAAGGTTTTTTTGCTTAAGAATGCACTGTGTGTTTTTTTTATCAGGGTTAGAGGCCAAGTTGACCTATTGTCAAGTGAAGTGTAGTATTTTTCAGTGAAAAACACACAAAGTCACTGTTGAGTATCAACACGATTTACTGTGGTCTCTGGTTGTCCATTCAGCCATGGACAGGCAGCCCCCTTTAAGCTGTCTTAATAAATGCTTAACATTCTCTCAGAGGAATGAAAGTCGTAATGAAAGTAATGTTGCTCATTACAAGTCATAAGCTTCATAGCAGCAGAAACCAGTCTTCACCAGTTAAGAAGTAGTATTAGTAACTTTTCAAGCCAGTTTTTCTGTGATCTGGTGTCTTCGTTACAAACTCTGAGCTCAACTATAGGGCGTTAAATGTCTGTAGACTTGACCATCATTCACATCAGTTATAATATTGTTTTACTACTGCAATGCATTGTAAGTGGGAAGGGTGTAACAAATCATCACTATCTTCTCCGTCACATTTCTCATCTTATAATTTTTTATAAATAGCTGTGCCTATCACACACATTGCACGATGGAAATTAATAATCAAATATAGTCCGCCTTTGAAAAATAATATTGTCATCCTGCAGGTGGCAAGGTGCACAACAAATTTGCAGGCAAAGGCAAATAATGTGCTTTAATTTTATATTAGTCATTCAATTTATGCTTGGGTAATATAGATTATTAATTAATATTGTAACAGTAAAAAGATTTGTAGCCAACCAGTGTTAAGCAGGATCAAATAGTCTGAAAAGAAATTAATTAAAGAACATCAGGATAAACATTAGCTTGAATCTGCCTTTATTCTTTATAATATAACAAGGGAATATGCTCATTTCTTGTTGGCAGGTAGGTTTGATTTAATTGTGTTAAGACATTTGAATCAGTTTAACCAGTGTCACAGTGATGTAAATAGTGTTATCACACAGGTTTTGGCCACTGGCTGGCTGATGGAAATTTTAGCCCAGATCTCATGCTGCAAGTGCACTGGAGTTAAAATAAACACATTATTAATAGGTGTGGAGGTGGATCTGCTGGCATATGCCACGGCCAATCAAGTTAGTTGTGTCTCTTTCCTTTACAAACATCACATTGTGTGCTGTGGAGTTATGATAGAATGACAATCTTATGGTGAAAAGAAGAGCCCAGAACAGACCTGCCCAAAAAATAATATTCTTGTGCTGGATGTGAAAAATAACCACAAACAAATACATGGCAGCTTAAATGAAATGAAATGTGGTCTTTTTGTCCAAGAGAAATCTGTTGCCTCTTGTGGGAAACATTTCAAGTAATGAGCCACACAGAAGTAAAGTAGGTGGCCACGGTGAGAATCTACACTGTTATTATTATTGTTTAAGCTACATTCTTGGCTGTGAGGTCATCTCACCACAGCCACACATGCGTATTGTCAGAGAAAATAAGTCTTCTTGACTTCTGTGTTTGGTAAGTATCAAAGTCAAAGCTATCATCCCTAAAAGCACGGAGAAGAGCTGCACCTAGCATCATGTGGCTTTGATGTGGTCTGAGCAGGCAGGCGACACGCACAAATCCCAGTAATCCTCGACACTAAAACTGTACTGTACTGCTTGATCGTCACTGACACACACCCTACCGTGCCTCTCCTCCCTCTAGGTGCAGATGTTCTCCTTTCCCCTCAGGAGATATGACATCACTACAGGACAGCGTGTTTGTAAGGGATTCTGCTTGTCAAGACTGAAAGCTCAAGCTACATTGCGCCAAGCAGTTAAATTTTCAGGTTTGGGAGAAAATCCAGCATGGGAGGCATAAAGGACGGAGTCCAGAGAGCCTTATTTTATGGGCCCAGATGTGTTGAATAAATCATTTTTCCCAGACCTAATTAAACACTTACTGCCTAGCCCTGTTAAGCTATTAACATCTGCTCTACCAAATGAACTAGGAAGAGCTCCAGCACTGGATGAATTTAAGGATGCCAGGCAGAATAAATATAGTGTTCTCTTTAATGTTGTTCTTTCATCCATTTCTGTTACTTTTTTCTGTTTATCCTCCACTTTCTGTCTTTGGTAATTGCCTTAGTGTCTGCTGCTCTTGCTCTTAACATTTATTGTTGTTGTTTTTGTGTTCTCTGCTGCTTTGTCATCACACAAACTACAAATTATAAAAGCTGGTGAACCTCATTTAAGTGTTTATTGCAGATTCCTCAAAACTGAAAAGTAGACATTCAGTGACTAAAATTAATACAATGCACACTCTCATTAGATAGTTCTGCAGAACATTTTTAAAAAATCTAAAGGAAAAATTCCTTTACTTTTCACAGTTGTTATTCTTGTGATTGTGTCTGGTCTGATCATCAATCTACCTGCCTTGTAGAGATTTGGGAAAATTCCCCTTTTACATAAATCATTTGAAAACACATCTCTGAGTCCAGCTGACAGTAAATGAATGCAGCCCCTCCCAAAAGTTCTGCAACTGCAATTTGTATTTGATGAACTCTGAAAAGATGAATATGACACCAAAGTTCAGAATTTCAGCCTTTATTTTCTTGATGAGACCAAGATTCACCTCTACCAAAGTGTGGAGGAGGAAAGGATCTGTTCATGATTCAGACCATACAGACTCATCTGTGCAGGCAGTGTCATGGCTTGGGCTTGGATGGCTGTTTCTGGAACAGGCTCACTAATCCTTCTTGATGACATAACTCATTGTGGTAGCAGCAGAATTAAGTCAGAAGTGTATAGAAACATATTGTCTGTCAATTTACAAAACATGTATCAAAACTAATTAGGAGGAGCTTCATATGCAGCAATGCAATGATCCAAAACACAGCGCAAATTCAACAAAAGCATGCAGAACCTCGGACTGAAGATTGTTTTAGTATTCCTTTATTTAGTTTGTATTCGTATTAGTGTTTAGGAAGAAATTAAGTTATGTCACATTTAGTTAAAGTAAAAGTAAAAAATATAAATAAGGAAAAAATAGAATAATAAGCAATTAGCAATAAGTAAAAGACAGAGCCAAAGGACTGGGTAAAATTCTGGGTTCTCAGTAATAATCTGATGAGAAAAGATTAAGAATCAAACCCTGTGGTTAAAAGGCACGTGGTTTGTTTAAAAGGCAGCAGTCTATAAAATTTTAATAATTCAAACAGTTTACCCTTCTTGTGTAACTGAGTTCTTCACACAGTGTCTCTACCACCAGGAAGGCGGCAAAGACAATTTAACCTTTGTGGATCCACAATAACCTGATATGAGATGCTATCTTGAACCACCAGGCTCTCAGACATTGTGCCTCATGCTGCCCCATTTCTTATTCCATAATAACATTATCAGATATTTAGTATGCCATCTACTAATTGTACTGTCTCAGATGAGCATTGATAATCAGAAATGATAATTCCTTTTAATCCATCTTGTGTTTTGTTGGAAAAGACAAACCTCTCTTGTGCTGGTGGTTTATCGTGATTAGTTCAGGCCTACTGATCTTGGCTGCCATTCCTGAGCTCAATAGGATTTGGTGTAATCCCACAGAGCAGAGGAGAGCAGATGGACACACAGGTAAGTTCACAGTGGTATAGGGGCTATAATTGGCCTGTCCTCTGCCTGCAACCCCCCTTTACTGATAGTCATTTCAATTCATTGATTATGTAATCAAATTTCAAATTAGCGTAAGTCCATAAATGTTATGACTCCCTGCATCAGTTTATCACCAATGGAGACATTTCATTTATAAATCCACTCAGCATCTAGTAGACATAGTAAATACAGTTATTGTCATAGTGTGTCTCAGTGGCTGCAGATATACCTAGAGGTAGGCCCATAGTCACACAGGAGTAGTCTACTCCATTTTAGATTTTCTTGTGCTAGTAATTAGAAGAAATATTTTAAATGTTTGCAGATCACACATCAATCACATGTTTATGCTATAGCTTACAGTCCATTTACAACAACTCTTGAGATCGAACACTGATCCTTCGTACAGCAGAACAATGTGGTACCAAGTCTATTAACATCTGGTGATGAACTACTCTGATAAATGATTATTTATATTTCATCCTAGAGTATGATAACAAAATTCAGTTTGTCACAATTAACACAAATCACAAATATACAGTGACTGTAACACACCCTTCCATATTGCTAAGTAAATTGAGAATTGAGAAGATCTGGAGGCAATGAAGCTGTTTAATTGATTGAAGTTCTCTTTGTTATTATGCAATTATAATTTTATCTACTTGGAATATATAATATATATAATATATTTACATCTGTATATACTGTATATGTATATATTGTATGTATGTATGTATAAATATATACATACATACAATATATGTACATATATCTATGTATAGTAGTGTAGTAAACATGTAGTTTGTGGAAGGACAATGGCTCACAGACTAAATAAACTTTTGCAATTGCCTAGAAATTTATCTCTTTTGAAAACAACTAGGGAACAGATCAGCAGGCTGCAAAAAAGTATTATAATGCAAAGATGGTGGGAGCTCCAGAGCAAGATTATACAAAAGTTTTTTTTTTACAGAGTTTTGAGATTCATTAAGCCACACTGAAGATGTATAATCAACTTTTTTTTTCTTTGCAGTTCAGTTTTGCTTCTCAAATCATAATTATTTGAAAAGTCGCTGCTTTAGCCAGCATGTATTTGGCATTTCCTCCTGTGCCCAAAGGCTGATTACAGCTGTAGAATTATTTGTAAGAACAATATATTTTATGTATGAGCTGCCATTTACAAAGTTGTGAGATACAGATAAATGTAGAATCATGCTATGCATCTTGTCATGCCCATGGGCAGCATGTGGTCCAGTTTTTTTCAGCCTAATGTTTCCTCACAGAAATAAAGTCCTGCGTTTCTGTGTGGAGTTCTTTCTGTTGAACTGGGATTTCATAAAATGGATCTTGCATACTGGTGGTATAGTGTTTATTTAGGCCAGTCCCAGCTAACACTGGACAAGAGTTTGGGTACAAGCTGGACAGGAAACGTAATAATTGGATATATATCATAATGTAAGGGTTGCATAATGCATATTTTTAGTTTACTAGTTTCTTTAAGAACATTTAGCTAATAACACAATGATATCTAAATACAAGTGAAGTTTTATTTTGAGTATTTCTTTCACCATTGACCATGACTCTCACCAAACGTGAGCAAGGATAATTTCCAGCGTCCCAGCTATGAATACATGTTACCCTGGTGTAAATTCACTGGACTACCACTGAGGAGAAGTGGCCAAGACAATTTCAGGTGTGGCTGGAAGAGGCTGATGGGTGACCTCACTTGAAAATATACCTTGCAAGAACTTCAGAGGAGGAATGCGAATTGCTTCAGGCACCGCTAATCGCAAATAAATAGGGCTGCTTTACAGGTCCAAAGGTCTTTTCTTCAAAAGCACTTTGAGAATCAGAATTCACCTGTTTGTGCATCATATTGCAACGATGCTCCTACGTGTATGTGGTACACCTGTAGTACATTCGTGGCACTGCAAAAGAAAATATATTATATTATAATGAGGTAATGGTTGCCTTTGGTGTAGTTTATTCCACGCTATTCTGCAAATAAAAGTTTAATTTTAGAGACGACATGTGGAGGTCTTTGTCTTTGATGGTAGAAACTTGACTCTAACGTGTGAGCGGATAGTGACGAGTTAAAATTTGATAAGACAGTCTAACAGTGATCCTGCGCTTCCCTCTCCGCCATGGGGCGCAAAGACCGGAGCAGAGAAGAGTAACCACCCGGTAATCCGTGCGCCTTTTGCAGTGGACATAATTAGATTACTGGGGTGCGCCGATCACCGTCTCCGCTGCTGCTTGCTGCTCCTGCGGTAAAAGCTCGGCTACTTTAAGACAAAAAAAAAACCTGCCTTTCTGACTCCGCATCGTCTCTCTCTCTCTCTCTCCCTCTCTTCCTTGTGCTAATGTCGCTCGGTCTCTCTGTCTCCCCCTCCCTCGCTTTCCCTCTCTGGTTGAGAAAGCAAGGGGGGAAACTAGATGAGATATACTGTTGCTCTGTTTCTCTCCTACACAGCCCGTAGATACCTGTTAAGTCCAGCAGTGGACACTTGAACTAAAAGAAGACTAGAGGAGAAGAAGACTTTTGTTTCATTGCATGAAGGTCACAACAGTCTCGTCTCTTTTTGTAACTTGAACATAAACTCTTTTTTTTTTTTGTCGTTTTGAAGGCGAGGACACCGGCATTTTTTCCATCCCCCAAAAGTGGGGTCGGTCCTAGAGTTGTGTGGATGTTATTGCCTGGATTTTCTCTTTGGGCTGTGTCTTACCGCGGCCCAGAGACGGCAACAGTGTGTGGAAAAGTACATTTGTTTGTCAAACATATGGACTCGCCGAGGATAACACGGTAAGTCATTTAATGTATCCCTGTGAGCCTGTATTCCTTAATGACACATCTCTATTCTGACACAAGGTGCTTGTGTTACTCGGTGGTGGGTTTAGTGACCTAAAAGCAGCTCGTTTATTGCATTTCTTTTATCTTCTCCTTCTCCTGCCTTTGCCATTTCTAGTATGTCAGATGTGTTGCATAGTTTATATTCCTCTGCGGGCTCTGTCTTCTTTTTCATGTGGAAGTAAAACGCTCCACTGACTAAAACAGAAAACAAGATAAATAGATAGTGGTCCACAGCTGCTGAGATACGCTTTGAAACTCTACTGTCTTTCTGCATCACAGTATTGACCACGCTAGTTTGAGTACTTGGAGCTTTTTCACGTGTTTTAGGCGAAATGTAGAATTCGCTGTCCGTGGTGCTGAGACAGGCTGAGGAGGAGATTAATGCTGCTGGGTTGCTAAATAGACGTCGACTTGAATTAATTCAAAAGACAACTCAGCACATTCATATGCAACACGCTGCGTTAATTTATTTCCCATCTTGCTCAGCTATTGGTTCTCAACGATGCACTGTGATCTTAATGATGAAGGTTGATTAAACATGAACTTCAGTCTTTATTTATGTAACCTGCATCATTCTGTATCTACAACTGTGTGATCCCCGTGTTATTCTTTGGATTTTCACGTGATATTAACGTGGACTTAAGTTGCATTTCTCACCCTGGTGCTACAATGGGTTAAATCAATTACATTATATGCGTGGATTAAGCCGTTTCTGTAATTGAGCAGCAATTTACCACACACTCCCCTGTAATTGATCACCTCCATCTCATTTGGGGAAAAAAAAAAACGAGTTCATTATCAACAAGTAGACAGTGGAAGCGCTTATGAGCTGCTTCACTACAGTGTGCTGTGTGACACAGTCACAGTACAGTCCCGTCAAAAGCAGGTTACCTTACAGCAGCCTGTGTCTCGGATTATAAAGACAGAGAGAGAGTCATCCGATTACCTTAAATTACGGCAAGCTGTCGCCTCCTCAAAACAGAGCAGATAGTAAGGGGGGAAAGTCAAAGTTGACAACAGGTGGAGGTGGGGTGTGGGTCATATAAAGTAGGTGTAGCAGGTAAAAACGACGTTGGTGTTTTTTGATTATTCTGATGTTGTCAGCTGAACCCATGTAATGCAAACCCATGTATAATGTAATGTGTGGCTCTGTCGTGTGATAAAGTGGGTTGTACACACAGGTTGAACCAGTAACGACAAACACATGACTACATATTGTTGGTGTGTGTCTGTGCGCTATGGTGGACTGCATTTCAGTGTCCAACTGACTATACCCACTGGACTACGTGCCATTGCTTTCCACCTGTGTTTATGTGAGTGTGAGCCGGTGGGATTGTGTGTGTGTGTGTGTGTGTGTGTGTGTGTTTGTGTGTGGTGAGAGGGGTCAGACAGACAGAATGTGTTTTGTGAACCTGGGACCCCTCCACTCGTACTATGTCAAATCTTGTTAGACACGCTGGATGACAGTGGCACCAAGACTTCGATTTAAATAACTCCTGCATACGTCCTGCTTTTGCATGGAGAATTGTCCGTGAAGTGATGTTTCTTTTCATTTACTTAAGAAATTATCATTTACCATATCACAATTTATATAAAAATCATTTTGCCTAATCTTGAAATTAATATTTAACGCTTTACTAAATGAACATGTTAGGCTCATTGTTCTTTAGATCAATGTGGCACTGTGTCTTACATTAAGTCTTTTACTGATTAAAAGTTCTCATTGTTCTCTCTAAGTATGGACATGACTTCATCTTCACTACTGTAATGTCAGAAATGTTGGTGGAAAAATCATCTTCCAAGTTTCAGAAAAACTAAACACTTTGTTAATAAAGGGTGGTAACCACACCATACATTTTTCTTTCTTTCCTGTGGTTCTCAATTGGTCTTCAAGACCCAAAGCCCCACTGCTCCTCATTTTAGCTATCTACGCACAGATTCATATACACTTGAGATAAGATGTTTCATCAACTATCTTCCATCTATAACCAAGGTTTACCACTGCCGTAGTCAAACTATTAGCTTTTTTCTTTCTTGCCTTTTATTATGAAATGTGTCCTTGTGGCTACAGATTTAACAATTTAGTTTCTGCAGTTTACCTAGAATATAAATAAATAAACAAAATGACCATAATACTAACCCAAGATATTACAAAATGCATTAAAATACCAAAACTTTGAGTGTTGCTTTGTTTAAACTATAAAATCAATATGTATTCAAAACATGGTTAGATCTCAAGAAAGTTTAATATTTTAGCAAATTAGGTTTTAGCTACCAAAGCCAGTGTCGAGCATGAGTAATTAGGAAAAAGCCAATGGGAATGTGGTTGTGATGACTGCTAAATTCAAATTTCTTTATTGTATGACAAAAGGTCTGGATGACAACAATGGAAAAGTCCATTCAGGTGAACTGTATACAGTGAACACAAATGTATGTTATTAGTTTACAAATATTGGCTGTCTTGTAGCCTGTATTTTCTTATTACAACAGCTGTGACACGGGAGTGGTGCTGTTGCCTCTCTGGGACCAAACAGAGCCATAGGCAGTGTTGACTGATTAGCCTGGTTTCCACAGGGCTTAGCATAGCTGTTAAAGTTTCCTTACATTTCATTACAATCACCTGGAGCTGCCCCACTGACAATAGTAGAATA
Organism: Sandelia bainsii; assembly: GCA_032362345.1. Lineage (NCBI taxonomy): Eukaryota > Metazoa > Chordata > Actinopteri > Anabantiformes > Anabantidae > Sandelia > Sandelia bainsii. The sequence continues at coordinate 10,111,795 of JAUMHL010000012.1, forward strand.
ACTGTGACATTGACCACATATACATTCAAAAATACTTTTTTCCCTCTTGGCAGTTGTCTGAAATTAATATCTCAACAGCAGTCACGGTCAAAAGTTTAAGGAGAGCTTCTCAGTGTGCTCAGAGATGTGGTAAAGGCTAACCATGTCAACAATTTGACAGTTTGAACCATAAAATTCAGATGAGATGTTCAGAGTTAAGCACTCATTTTTATGTAGTTGCAAATGCTTCATAACTGATAATATACATTAAATGTTTATTTATTGCATTTTATTTGAATATTTGGCACAAAACAATATATACCTTAAAAGTCTATTTACATAAAAAGACTGAAAACTCCTGCTACCTTATCTACAATGCTAATGTTACTACCTCTACGGTATCTATCTGTCTTAGCCTGGTCTTTGTTTTTTATGTTTTAACTTGACCAAACAGAGACATTTAAAATAGCTTTAGGCAATCTGGTTCACAACTCCCCCTCAACCTAAATGCTAATAATCTATCTATGCCTCTCAACACAAACCAAATGAGACTGTTGTGTTAGAAAAGTGCTGTTGTTGCATCATGACTTGTGTTTCTTTGGTCATAACTGACATAGATACCATGACTTAATGATTTGATGTTGCTGTAATGGTGACATATTTACAAGCAGATTGTTTTAGCCTAATTAGCAATACTAGTGACATGCTGAAGGTCATGTCCAGAGGTCCTCTTCTTTTCCTACCTGCTTTAATTTTACTGCGAGATCCCACCATACTTGCTAAAACATGTAAAGCCTTCATAATAACTTTATTTAGATTATTTACTTCCCACCTGTGATATCTGTACTCTTTGTATTTGGTCCCATCCTCCCAGTAGCCAGGCTGCCTATTAGAAAGATGTCATATTGAATTAGCCACACTCATGTGAGCAAAGCTAACTAGGCTATTCTTATTCCTGACAGATAGCAGCTATGGCTGAGTTATCCAGTTTCTGTCTAAGGGTAGAAGTAGACAGTGTAATCCTCACAGGTATTGGTGAATTATCTGTGCAGAATAAAAGCATACATTCTCCTTTTTTTTTATTCTTCTTATTCTGGTTTTTGGAAAACTACTGTGTTCACAATAGAGAGGGACTTATTTAACGTGTCTACAAATTACTGGGAGGTTTATATTTGGATTAATGCTTATAATAAGCTGTCATATCATCTCATTGTGTTGGTCAAGCCTTTGTGAACAGCACAAGCTGCATAACTAAAGATATATTCTGTAGGTTTATAAACTTGGTTACATGAAAAGATAAAAGATGGTAAGATACACCCAGCAACCCTGTCTCCTTAAAACTTGTTTCTATCAAATTAAACTGGAAACGCAATTATGTTTTTGTAACAGACATAATCATGTAATGATTATGTTCTGATGCAACATATTTTTTGAGTGAGCGAATCCATACATTTACCTATGGAAAGCAAGTTGGATAAAGAACGTTGTGGTGGATAGTGAGCGATAATGTGCAGGACTAACAAACTATAGACCTGAAAGTTAGAGAAAGTTCTGTTTTTGTTTAAAGATTCATAAACACATTGTGTGTGTGTGTGTGTGTGTGTGTGTGTGTGAAGTGATGGTTAAAATATTCTGTGTTAAGCCTTACTGTGATTTTTCTCTAAGCTTAATCAAGTGCTTTGAGGGACTAAACACAACCATAGTTTAATTAGTATAGTTTAATAACGCTGGATGTTGCACTGCAAGATATTTTGGTGGAAAGAAAGCTGTGACTTGTCGTTTACTTACAGTAGTTAATTGTCAGCGTATCTTCATTGTCTTAATAGAAAACATAATCCAGTTGCAATTACATTATCTATAATAACATATTTGTGATTGCACCTTAGTTGTGTAAGAGTGTAATTTTTACGAGTAATTGTTGCTTCCACACAATGGGCCTGCAACTTATTTGTGTAGATTGTGGTTCTGCTTTTCTAACAAGCTACAGTTATCAACAGCGAGTGTCATAATAGCGTTATGTAATCTGGGTAGAACATAAAAGTGAGATAGGATGAAGCTTTACAGTATGTTATTACTTGGCATTCTTAAAATTAAGACTGTTATTTAGCACAAGTTTTGTTTCAAAATTTTGCCTTTGCCTTTTTTCTTTAGAACATGAGCTTGTTGTCGTCAAAAATAGACACATTTTGTCTCACTGTGTGCTGAAAGAACAGCACCCTCAGGGTTTAGCAGGGTTTACAAAGAAATCCAACCTGGTGGCCAACATTATGAACTGCATGTTGAGTTTCAGTCTTCGTTTTATTTCTTCAAAGGAGCAAAGACAGAGATGAATTACTGTACACAATTTGTCGTGCTGAAGAGTAAGAGTTTAGTTTATTTGCTTTATTCTTAGTTTTTCTGTTCACACTGGTTGAAGTTTTGAATGACTTCTGCTATTTTGTTCCAACTTCAGTACAGGGGTGTTGATCCTTCTTGACTTTTTGTTGGAATTTGTTGATTGTGGTGCCAGGTGCTGTTTTGAATGCTTCTGTGTGAGAAACTGGGTTTACGTTCTACAATAAAACCAAGTCAGTTGTTCCTAACAAGATTATTTGCCTGCTGGCCAAAACACTGCTTTGAATCTGCATATCTGGCAACCCAGGCAGGACAAACAAAGAGGCAAATTAGCAAGAGCTGCCTAACTTCTTTTCTTTGTGACCAAATTTTTTTATTCTGTTTATTATTTTTGAAGGGCATTACACATATAATTGAAATGTGCACACTAACTAACTACTTTATATAATTCTAACAGGCAAATAATGACTGTACAAAAGCTAATGGGTGAAAATTAAAAAGTAAACAAAGCAATGTAAGCTGTCTTATTATTATGCTTACAAAAGGAAACCCAATATGAACTCAACAACACACTAACTTTCCAGTTTGTGTTTCACCTACATGTTCATTCCTGCAGACCTGCTTTTTCTTAAACTGGGGCAAAAATTAGTTTTTAGTTGTTTGTGTTAGGGTCCTGTACAAATAGAAATTAACTAGTGTGCCTGAGTCCCAGGGTGAGATTAAATTAACTCAATTTTAATCCCGTGTGGTAAAAGTTCTGAGAACCCCCTGCCCCAGTTTAATACCCTAAGTAGCTTTCCATCTGATCAGGGGCTCCTAAACCTCTTCAGTCCTGGACCCAAATAAGAAAGAATTAGTCAGTGAGCCGTACACATTATATAACATGTTTCTATGCCATGTAGATTCAGCATCTCCACTGTTGATGTTTGCTCATAATTTTATATTCTGAGTTAACGATACATGGCTCAAAACAGTTACTACAAAAACAATCTCGTCTGGCTGGGAATGTGAAAGTGGAACATAACCAATGGGCAATGAGGTAATGGAGGAGCAGGCTTTCAACCATGTTGCAGCCACCTAAGGCAGCCTCCTTTTTTGCATCATCACCACTACAGCAGTTATTTAGGGACGTAAATGTGTTATATTATTTAACAATTAACAAAGAGATTAAGAATTTAATTATTTCCCTGTATGAAATGCATGTTAGGAACATTTTTTGATACCTGTTGGAAGAATAAGAATTTGTTAAATTCTTCCAGTAAATAGTAACACAAAACACATTCCTTATGTAGAAAACGAGCAAAAGAAAAGAGAAAAAGGCAAGACTATGTCAAATATAGAGGATTTCTTAGACTATTGTGGAGTTCTGCCCCTAAGTCTCTAAAAATGCATGCATGCAGCTTTAAACCTGCAATAACTGAAATTTTGGTCACTTGAGATCTGAGGAAATAAGCTGTGAACATAATATTGACATAGTGCCACCTTTAAAGTTGATCGAACTTACAAACATTGCTTCAGTATCTCGCTATCTGATTAATCTAAGTCCACTATTTACTTGCTTTTAGCACTGCTTTGGGGGAATATCTGGCTTTTTAACTGCTAAAAGCTCCATTATGTTCACCAGCTAGTAACTACTTGTGTCTGTTTGATGTGCTGAGCACATAGCAAGTGAAGTTTTAGACCTCTTATTCACTGAAAGCTGAAAACAACACAATAAGAGAAGTGAGGCAGATAGTTAAACAATAAGCAGAACATCCTATAACATAACATCCTATAACATAACATAACATAACATAACATCCTATAAAGACAGAGTCAGAAGAGTCAAGTTTTTTTCCTCTCAAACTAATTATGAGCAACCCTTTAAACAATGTCACATAGTAATCACATTGTCAAAATAAAAACCTAAATTATAGACAGTCAACATCTCTTTTTAGACCAGCAGCAATTTCACATTTTGTAATTTTGATGAACCAAACCCTTTAAATCATGTCTGTAGGCATAAGCAATACTTCCTTTTATCATTAAGCCAAGGTAGCCAGAAAATCCTTCCAAGCTTAGTCTTCCTGTGTTCATGTGTTTTACTTGTACGGGGTGACAGACGGGATACCCATGTCAAAAAAACTTAATTACTGACACACAAATACCAATTCTGTTTTTAGAGAAATGTTTAATTTGTTATTTGCCTTGTCTGTGCATACAGTTTATTCACATAAGCTGTATATAAGGTTTCACTATCAGAGAACTTGGTGCATTTGGGGGCTGGCAGATGATTGTGGCGGGAAGCCAGCGTGTCTGATTTAAGACCTGAAGGTGCTCTGAGGCTATAGTCTAGCTAAACACACACACACACCAAACACACACGTAACTGTCAGCAAAAAAATCTCTAATATGTGACAGAAAGGGTTATGTGAGAGTGTTTTGTGTATTTATGTTAGAGAGAATGTATTGTTTGTTTTATTGCTTTATGTAGGAGACAGAAGATGCAACTCTGTGTGTGTGTGTGTGTGTGTGTGTGTGTGTGTGTAAGTGGCAACATGCTAAACCACAGAAGGTTGCCAGTGTTAAGTCTTGCCTCTGGCTCAGAGTGTGTGGGGATGTATGTGTGTATGTGCGTGAGAAGGAGGGAGATTACAGTGGCTACTGCCAACTTCAAAGTGTCTGCTGGTGTTGTGCCAGGTCAGCATGTTTACACAGGAGAATTGGTGTTGGGACACACATACACACTCACAGTCACACACATGTCTGTATGCACATGTGTAGACACACTTTATCTCCTGTTCTGGCTCCTGAACATAACACATAACATGCATACCGCCCAGAGTGGTCTTATCAGTGGTCCCAGTGAGTTAAGGGAGGCATTTAATCAGGGTCAACTCACAGCTCTTGGCATCTAACTGATTCCTCTATCTCTCACTCTCACTCCCCTTCTCCCCATGTCTTTGACTCTGTCTTCCTTCACACCAAGGAGTCCACTTGGCTAAATATTGCTCAGCAACAAAATTTTGTTCCAGAAAAGTTCAAACTGGAACAGTGGAGGCTTAAAATAGTTTCACACTCCTAGATTTACTAACTTTCTCAGGTATTTTTGAGAACATGCTGGACTTTGTCAATACTATTTATCACTGTGTAGCAGTAGGTAGAGTTAGATGAAAAGACCGATCTCACTCTCATATCTGTCCATTATATACACTATAATGCTATAGCCAGCAGCTGGTTATTTTATCTCTGCATTAATCCTGGAAACAGGGAGAAACAGCTAACCTGGCTGGTAACAAAATTCATATATCTAGAAGTATTAGTTAACATATTGCTGTATATATGTTGTTTGTTAAAGCTGTACAGGAATGGCTTTTTTATGGTAGCAGATTTTGTGATCATTAGCTATTTCCACATTTCAATTTGTGCTAAGATAATCTAACCAGTTCTGTCAGAACATAGCAAAAATGTCAAATTATTAATTAACTATTGGTTCAGTTGTATATATAATAACAATGTTATTTATTTAACATTCACAAAATATGGTTTAAGAGTGCTAAAACTATATTAAAACAAACATGTATATGTTTTGTAAGGAATGTAATTGCAACTGGATTATTTTTGCATTTGCAATTATATTGACAATTAATGTAAATGGGAAGTCGTAAATATGTTGATAATGAACATAACAGGAAGAGTGTTCTCACACTGTTTTTTGTTTCGCCACAATATTTAATCATGCAGTACAACATCTAGTTTAACTGACTATGGTTGTCTTTGGGTATTTGGTTCAGGTCAAGGAAAGGTCATGATCTGGCTTAATGATGAAAAATGAACTTGTCTATCTACTTTGTCAACAAAACCACAGTCTTTCTCTAACCGTAACCAAAATGCTTTTTGCCTAAACTTAACCATACACAGGACTCTGGAGTCAAACTGAGGTCTGCGGTGTTACAGTCAGGGCTGATTAAAAACACATATAGTACTGCCACACCATAAGTGTTTATATTAAAAAACACAAAATAATTGTGTTTCTTATATTTTACAAAAAATTTGGTATGAAATTGCATGTGGCTGATGTTGTTCCACTTGTGTCATTTCATTAAAACTATAGGTTGTAGTGCATTTACATTTAAAATTATTTGTCCATACAAAGTGGTGTTATTCACAGTCTATACTTCTTTTTTTGCTCAAATAAAATCAGCTCAACTCATTTATTATTAATATACCTCAGTATAATATGAGGCAACACATGAGGATAAAAACTGATAGAGACTATTTTCGAAAACAGTGCTACACTCCATAAGAACAGTGATTCATCAGAGGACCTCACTGTGGTTGTCACTTCAGGAAATAGAATACTGTTCACAACTGTGTGAGAAATTTTCAATTGTAATGGGAACCTCTACCTGGCAGCATGGTAGTGCCAGTAAGAACTTGTGTAGTGTTTTCAGTAATTTTCTCAAATCTCATTCTTTTTTGTTGGCTAAACTTAACGTTTAGGTGATAAATAGAGATTTTACATCTACACTTTGTTTGTTGCACCACAGAATTACTATGTTATAAATAATATAGGTCATACCTACTAGCATTGTAATCTGTATATAAAACCACAAAATAGTAAAGCAGTTACTGACTTGTAACCAAATAGTAATTCTGAGTATCAGTAATGCATATAACTGCACAGTCGCTATACTGAAATCTAGCAGGGGTCTCAGCATTTCAAGGAGCTCAGGTGGTAATAGTGTGAATGTCATGCATGAATTGAAGTTGAGGATTTTCCTGGGTCAGTGAACAACCTTTAGGGAGAAAGATGAGGCTTAGAGCCCACTGATGAGACTTATCTTTTCCTTACAGAAATAGTGTTTAAGTCCCCTTTAGATGTCAGGTATTGTGACTTGAATGTTCACCTTTCTCTCTCACCTCTCACACCTGTTATTTCACCAGATATAACTACACACAACTGTGTAGTTCCTGGATTTTATCGTTTTAGGACGCTGATGGATCAATATGAATTTTTGTAAATGTTTAGTGCAAATTAGAAAATGTTAATACACTAACATACTAAACTAAGATGGTTAATGTGGTAAGAAGTGTTGACATTAGCATTTAACTAAAAACTATGTTATGTACTGTGCTATGGCTAGATATTGTACAGCCTCACAGACGTCCTAGCATGACTGTATACTCTTAGTCTTGTTATTTTATACTCTTACTTCACGCAGCAAGAATGTCGTGGGTTTGCAGTTATCTGAGCTGTTTGGTCAGCTGTGTCATGTCAAAGGATTCTGTATAACATTGCTGTTTTGTCCAATCACCACAACTTTTGCACAAAATTGAACTACACTCTGTACTGTCTCTGAACACCTCACCACCAGAACTGCTGATGAGAGGCTGCCAACACTACAAAATGTAACTTTCTTAACATACAACAGCTCGACATATGACAAGAAGAGAGGAAATAACTGATTTCTTTGTATATCATTTGCGGGCACCAGGTAGTTGCTATTAATATGCAGGAGAGTCCTGGAACATCTGGGAGAGGTGGGATATGTGCAAAAGCTACTGCTAAAGATGATGCAAGGCAAGTACTGTAATTTATTTTCTGCATGAAAGCAGCAATAAACTGTTTTGCAACACATGCAACATAAAAGATACAAAAGAGTTTCAACAATTGATAAATATTCTTCTAATGCAAAAGAGACCTGGAGACTTGATTTCTTCCTTTTTCATTTTGTCTTGCTCCTTGCACTGTTTTTTCGCCTTTGTTTTCTCTTGCTCTTTTCCCACTTTGTAAAACCACTAATACTCCAAGAAAGACAACTTTATGACCAATCACAGTATTTTCACAACTTCATCCATTATTCTTCCAGTATGTTCTCTCCCTTTCCATTCTTCATTCTCCCTGCTGTCACTAAAGTTTTGAAGTGTTTCTCTGTTGCTGTTTCTTAGAACGTCCATGAACTTGAAGAGCCAGATCTGCCTCCTAATATGTTTTACTTCTTTTAAGTTTGGAAGACAATCATTGTAGACAGGACATTTGTTGTTAATGTTCTGGGGGGCATCAGCATTCTTGCATTACTGTTGATAAATTGATTGTCAGAAAACAAAATATCCCAAAATGCCCAAATTACTGTATCTTGAGTTTTAGATGGCAAAAGTCTCTAACTCTCTCGCTCATCATAATCATGATCAAACCAAAACAAATTTTACAGGAGCTGCCATCTCTGGTGGGTTTAAGCTATATTCACCAAATAATTAACTCAAGCATTTCTTAATTTATTTATAATTTTTTTGGTTTATTAAATAATTACTGAAGTCTTTGAAGAGGAGCTTTCTGCACTAGCCCCGTGCGTGCAGATTAGAAGCTTTGTGCCCAAACTCAGGTGACAACATTTAAGTGGTGTTGGCAGTTGTGAGCTGCATGCAAGCCTTGATGCCTGTCCCAGGGGCAGTATGTCAGGGCTGCATAGTGAGGGTAAGAATTAGTTCAGTAGGCTGACAGATGTCAGACATTTTAAGCCCAACATTTTTATGGAGGAAATTCACCAAGAATTGAGAGTGGAGGTAGTAGGTAATCACAGTACCATAATGCCTGACAATACCAAACTGGACCTTTGTGCAAATGTTTTAAATTTCTGAGAGAATGTATAATACGAAAGAGAGTATTCCACAAGTCAAGTTACACAGGATACAAAAAAAACTGTTGAGTCTCTGAGAGAATGGCTAAAGTGACAAGAGTTAGTAATGTTAGCTTTTAGCCCTGCTGTAGAAGCAACATCTGCAGGGATGATCCAGCAAAAATCGTTGACTTTTAAACCATAAAATAATGTCCACACATTCATGCAGATCATAAATCCTAATGATTTTGGTGATCCAGCAGAGTGGTTAGCACCTTAGAAAATAGATAATGGATGGAAGGTCATCACTTGACCTTTCAAAAGTACCACTAGTATTGATATGTACGGAAATGTCTCAGCAATGTTTGGATGGTTTATACAGACATTCATGTTCCCCTGTAATGCTGCTGCTTTGTTTTTTAATGGGGATGATTTGTAGGTAGTACCATTAGCAAATGCTGCCACACTAACATTAACATTAATATTATAAACCTTACCATGTTACCATAGTGATTGTGAAACTGTTACCATGATGACGTTACCATAGTGGAGTTTGAAAGAGGTGGAGAGGTAAACAAAAGATTCTGTAGGATTGCATTATGGGATTTGTTGGATCTAGTGTTTATGGAGCCTGACTTGCAATGTGGAATTGCTTAACCTATAATTTAAATTAGCACTTGTGTGAAATCAATTTTGGGATACATTTGATAGAAAACAAACATCTGAACACAAGTGAAATTTCAGAAATGACATGTAATTGAACAGAGGGATTTTTCTGTGCCTCAGTACTCCAGCTCGTCATTCTAACAGTAGGGTCTGTCATGGTTCACTAGATGTTTGCTTGGGACAGATGTCTTTCCGCGGATGCCCAGGAATAAATGACTGACAAGCGCTTCCTGACCTTAGATGTCAGTATGAACACTCTGCTGTTCTTTTCAGAACACAAATGCAACACTTTCTGGATGTGTTTGGGTTTCCTACCAATTTTCAAGTCTGAAAAATATGGTGACAGTTCTGGAAATGTCAGTTTTCCCTTAAACACGTCACCAAAAGTAAGTTTCAGAATACATTTCAGGCAATAAATATGACAAGTAGGTGCAGAATATTGCTTTATATTATATTAAATCTGCAACACTTGCCTTAAATAGTTACAGTTACAATCTCCATAGTTTAGTGACTGACTCAAAATGTACCATTTTGACTCAATGATTTCTCAAGGAATGTTCTTCAAACTTGAATCTTTTTGCAGAAACTGATCTCTTGATATGCAGTCTGGCCTTTCAAACCTAGAAGAAAAATCTCCCTTGTAAAAAATGAATACAAATCTGATTTTTGAACTGTCTTTTGAAGACAGTTTATACAAGTGTCCACACAAAATTGTACACAGTGTTCACAGAGAAACCAGTCGCTTTGTTTATGTCTTGACCAAAAATGATTAAAGCTGAGTCTTCATTAAAAAATAAACCTCAAATAACCATCAAAGAGCACAATTTATTCATTTTGAAAAATAAATTGCAAGGCCTTTGCTCTGTCAGTAACTGCATGGATGACCTTGAAAACAAAAGTGAAAATGTAACTTCACTGATAAAGGAAACATCCACATGTAACAACACCTGCAACTAAGCTGTAGATGGTAGTGTAGGGTATTTTGGAACAGAGATCTTCAAATCAACAGCAATTGTACGCCTATGTATGTGCCCTGTTCTGTAGAGTGGCAGCTACAAGCTCACTCATTGTTAGCTGGAGATTTTCCAGGCAAATTGAAATTGGACCTGCCACAACATTAGAGGTGAAATCAACCATTTGAAATGAGATGCAAGATATATTGCCACCCATACAGCTACCGTATTTGACTGCGAAATAATTGCAGAGCAGAGAGGTGAAGGCTATCTGACTGATCTACCATGATAACCAGTGGCAGCACAATCTTTTTATGTTAACCAGTGGGCATGCCTCATTATTCACACTTTCACATATGAACAGTAACATGTCAATACACCCTCAAACCAGCTCATATGTACAGACACACACAATCATGTATATAGACTATGCTACAATGTGTCAAATATTGAATATATTTCTAATATTGTGACACCTGCCGGTAGCGAGATCTGGCCCGTAACAGGAATTGAGTCATCACAGTGTAATGGAGGACAGGAAATAGAACACCAAAGATTAACTGTGTTATTCTGGTCCATCATCTACAGAGAGTGAACCTGAATATGTGGTCATGTATGTGTGTTGGTTAGAAACCTATTCATTTGTTTTATCAGTAGTCAGTTATTTTCTGTAAATCAGCCATAAATGATGTAAGCTTAAACAGCAACCACCTTCATTAAAAAATGTTAACCAGTAATAAAGGGGAAGATTTCCAAAGACAAGCCAATTATCTTCTAAAAAGGATTCCACTCTTGGGATTACCCCAACAAGTGGCCTATAGAAGCACTGGAAAGTCAGTGACCAGTGGAGAAGCTAATTACTTAAGCCTCTAGAAAAACAAAACAAACCGTGCTCTACTCATGTGCTCACTTAATGAAGCTAGCTCAAAGATGATATCAGTGGTAAATAAATACTGGTTCATTTTACAGTCCAATGTTTATTTAAATCATGGTTTTACCAAGCCACTTCTATTTAGCTTTAAAATTCCCTAAAACATGTCTATCTAACATGCTTGTTGGGACAGATTTTTGTAGAAGAAACTAGGCATTTATCAAAGGCTAATAATAATAATTGATACTTTATTTATCCTCCTGGGGAGATTCCTGGAAAAGAATGGAGAGGCAGCCACTTCAACATGTGGCCAGTAATTAGGGGGAGCGGGAGTTGAACCACCACTCCTAGCATTCATAAAGAACTGCCTTACCAACTGAACCACAGTTCACCCCCTGTACTGCCTGTGATACTATCATGAAAAGGATGTTTCACAGGGTGTTCTAACTCAATTTCAGATCCAATCACACAGAATATGCAGAAGAGCATCTAACCAATTAAGATTAGGAATTTTCAGAATCTTAATCAGCTATTAGTGCAGATATTACCTCTTTGGAGGGTTGGAAAATCTTTTTGTTCCCCAAATGGTGTCTTGTCTAGAAATACTATTACTACAACATGAAAACTATTGATTTTCATAATGCCAGCTTCTAATCTAACTGAGAAAATAACCTGTCTCCTTTCCAGTGGCAAATTGTACAAAGCGTTTCTTTATATTTTTAGCCCAATACAGCCATCTACCCCCATCTTTATTTTTACTGTGTTACACCTTATACCATGTAATTAAAAACAGAATTTGGGCCATTTTGACCAAAATGAACAGCTCAGCCATGTGATGAAAGAAAATATGAAAACATGTGTTTCATGTTCATGTTCACATTCACAGTATTTACAAAGATGTGATTTGACATATATGTGTAATAGTCCCCAAAGTCAGGTCTATTACATCACAATTACACCGTGGTATTATTGAAATATTACTTTACCAGCTTAATGCCTCACTATGTTCAGTAGCCATAGCCATCTTTCGTCTTGTGTTTGGTGGTGGTGCAGGTGGCATAAAGTCTGATCAAGAGACATTTGCTACAGTATGCATGAAGGTGTACAGCATGTGGAATACTGCACATGGACATTTTTACCATTTTTGGCTTCTTAAGTATTTCTTAAGTAGACGCCAGCATTCCTTCACTCTCTAAAGAAGCCATGATTTCTATAAATGTTTTGTTTTGATACCAAGCAAACCTTGAATTTAAATGTATAAAATTTTTATACACCTACCATCCAGTCAAGTTGGGCTGGAGCTGTTTTCACTACATGATATTAACAGAACATATGATACGTAGCAGTAACAGAATAGAGCTGAAATGCATTCATATGATTAACAGGCCTTAAGTGACCACACCTCAGAAAATTTGACAAAGCATACTTGGTGGATTTCTGCCTACATTTCTTCTAAGTGGAACAAATGCATTGGAAATGCATTTCAGTTGTCCTCCACTGACCGGACTTTCCTCTATCCCCCTCCTGTGTGTGTGTCTCTGATAATTAAAACTATTTTTCTTTCTCACTCTTTCTCACTGCTTTGAATTCAAATCATTTAACACTGTGGCTTTTAAACAAAACACTACTGGAAGATATGTGAATAAAGGAAAAACATATATTTACACCTCAGTGCTTTTTAGTGCTTTATTGCACAATTATATAATGTAAAATAATTGCTTAGAATAACAAATATGTGATATGGTATTATATTTATGTTCTCTCACTCCTTCTCTATCATCCACAATTCTCTTTGTCTGTGTTCATCCAATCATTCTTTCTTTCATTATTTATCATTTATTTTTTTATTTTATATGGTCTTAGTTTTATTTTCTCCTATGTCTGCTTTTCTCTTTTCATAGTTTTACAGTTCATTTTTTTCTTCTCCTCTTTGTCCTTCTTCCCCTTCTTGCTTTCTATTTTTTGTGGGGCTTGCTCAGAAAATTTGTCTTGCATCGCTTGTATTTTTATTTTTGTTCCTGGGGTGGAACAACTCATTAATACATCTATTTACACCAACTTTTGCTTTATTGTACCTTCCATGTGCTCAGCAATAACAGACTGATTACATTTATAAAAGAAAAATCCTTTGAGGCAAATGCAAGCAAATGCCACAAATTGCTTCATTTATTTGGTAGCACTTGAGGTAACATAACTGCAACAAGTGTCATTTCTGTTGACATGAACGCAGAGCAGAGTAATGCTGCCACTTAGTATTCTGGCTTTAATGCTGCTCTCAAGTGCTGTTGAAAATTATTCAAATTACAACTCGAGAGCAGATGAACACAGCAATGTAGAAGGAAAGAACCTGCAAACTTAATGATGAGATATTGTAATCGGAAAAGCGGCATGTGTTTAAATGCTCAACTCAACAAACCTCTTTTATAATTAATGCTCACTTGTTATATTTTTAAAATTTTATTTAGATTTCCCTATTTAGATAATATCCCATAATAATACCTCTCACATCCACAAAACAGAGACTTAGTGTCAAACTGCATAAAGTGATGTCAACACAGTTTCTTCACTTACTAACGTTCTCTCTATATGTTTCTCTCTCTTCTTCTGTTTTTTTTTTTCTGTTCAGCGCTTGTGTGCAATCAGTGAAATTGTTGTGTTTTGGATGCCTCCTCTTCACACACTCACAGGTGTTGACTGTCTCTGCGACAGTCAGCGAGATTGGCAGAACAAGATGAGCAAAGTGCCCAACCATTAGCTTATTGGACAGCCTGGTCAACACAACTGCGTGTGTGTGTTTGTGTGTGCGAGTGTGTGGATGTGCTGGTACTCTCTGATCCTGCCAACTGGGGTAGATTTTGTCATTAATTAGCGCATGACAAACCTGGTTTAATGGCCTTTTATCCAAAAAATTGAACTAGACATAATTGAATAATTCTAAATGCAGGTGTGCACTGATGTGTATATTTGCAAGTAATGTTTGCTCTAACTTATATGCATCATCCACTTCATTTGACAGTATTATATAAGCTGTTTATCACATTAAAGCATGCACAAACTGATTTACAATGTTTAGCTTGACACTTGCCTACTTGTACTTGACAGACTCCTGGCACTCACTACCTCATATTGAGCCTCCTGAGTCATTTACAAAAAATGAAAAAGTGAGAGTCTAGGGGAACTGAAAGAGAATTGTGTTGTGAATCTGCCTATTTTTGTTTCTGCCATACAGCGGCCCGGCTCCATCTCACACTGTCCTGCAACCTGAGAGTTATAGTTGACTCTCTGGCAAAACACTTTCGAGCAAGATGATAAACCTCACATAGTAAGTCGCTCTGCATAAGGCTGTCAGCCATCTGCCTGAAATGAAAAAACAAAAGAAAATTTCTAGTCTTGTTTTGGCAGCAGAGGAGCTGTAAAAGATGCTGTCCTACAAAGCAGACAGACACACTGACACATACAGGCAAACTGACAGAAAGAGAAATAGACAGATGTCGCCTGTGACAGTACAAGGGAAATATTTTTATTTGTTGTCTTTTTCTGCAGACGCGCAAACACAGTCGGTTTGCATTACAGTAACAAGGTCTTATCAGTCACATGCAATGACAGGAAACTGATCACAAACACCAGCTTAAAACAGTTTGTCACAATATCTCTCAGTCTCACTTACTGTTTTGGGTTAACTCTTCATTTTGTGATTTAGCTTCTTTATTTCACTATTTTTAACAGACACATATTCTCCATCAATATCTCTTCTGTTTTGTTTCCTTCTCTTCCAAAGTTTGTTTTTCTCCAGCGTAACTCACTTTCATTTCACCTTTTTTCTTGCTCAGATTGCCATTGCTTCTCTCTTGGCCTCATTCAGTTCTATTCTAACCTTCAGTAACTACTGTAGGTTACGATAGAGCCGAATGAGGCTCTCGTCTCATTTTCCCTCCACTTTGTGATCACAATACATCAGTGAGAGGTTACTGATGTTCAATGAAACCCATAGACTTTAAAGTGCAGGTCACAATCTCTGTCTCATTCTTTTATTTTCTTTGTCTGATGGTGTCTGGGATAAAGTCTCAGTGTTTGGTCTCTCTCCCTCTTTTCTTACATAACTTCTTTTTCTCACTTTTTACCTTCTCCCCCATCTTTCCTCTTGTTTTCTATTCTCTCCTGCTTTCTCTGTTTCCTCTGCAGCTCCGTGTTTCCTTTATTCCCACCTCCTCATTTCCTTTGTGTGAGCATCTCTTTCTTTCTCTCTTTCTTTGTTGGGCATATTTCCTCACCTCTCTGGAGGAATAAAACTTTTTTGAACTTCTACCAGCGAAGAAGTGCCTTCAGTCCTAGTACGCTCCATCCTGGTTATTGACACACACAGCAGGGCCTACTATCATCTGCCACGCTACTCTGTCAACTTCCTAGGAAATTAAACATAAGCCTGCAACTCTGTCCAACATACACAGTCTTACAGTAGTAAGAAGTGGATGTAATTGTGACCACATCAAAAATGATAACAGTATGATAAGGAGCTGTACTTATTGACATGCTGTATGTAAAAGAAAAAAGAAAGAAAGAAAAATACTTTATTGATCCTCTTGGGGAAATTGTTGTTTGGACAGCTGCTAGACCTGTGTCAGCGCTACTACGGGGTTTC
>JAUMHL010000012.1:10127935-10151184 GCA_032362345.1 Sandelia bainsii
CGACATGTAGCTTGCTGGGACTGAGAATCGAACCGCTAACCCTTGGGTTGGGGGACGACTGCTCTACCCACTGAGCTGCTGTGTATTCATCATTTGCTGTACTGCTTGGATTAGTGAGCATTAAATACTGCATAAAAATACATGTATATCTTCCTTGCATTATAGTGTTAATTACTAAATTGTTTCAATGTTACAATTTGCTGTAACTGTCTGCTACTGTTGCATGTAAATCTGTTACTGCATCAACTTGCAGAGCAATGGTAGCCTTCGTGAAGGGACTGCCAATGAATATTAGCTTCTAGCAACTTTATGTTGTGCAATACATAACATCATATACTGTTAAATAAACAATACATTCTTTAAAAGGAAGCATTCAGTACATTAAGTGCCCTTACATAACCAGGTTACATTTTACTTTCTCAAGTAAGGGTAGGGGATAAGGTAAATCTGATTTTCCCAAAGTATATTTCTTCTGGATTTTTGTGCTGCATATAAAAGTCTCAATGTTTCTAATCAGCATTTTAGAAGAGCATATGTGTCTAGCAAAATGGCTGCAGACAGTAGCGGAGTGGAGTTGCTGGGTGGAAGAAAAGGTCATTACACAGAGCAACACCTCCTTGCTTTTAAATCAAGTCTGACCAAAATCTGACTGAAACTGAAACAAACATAAAGCGGCCTCTAGAAGTCTGATTAGGTTACTTTCCATTGCGTATTCACTCTAAAAACGTAAACTATGATTTACTCGTAGTTTACATATACTCATAGATTTACTCATATTTTTTGGTGAAATGGTTTTATAACCCTTTCCAGATTGATGGGCAACAATTGCTTCTCTAGGAGCTTGTGTTTTTCCTTGTTGGCATTGTACTAACACACACCTGGATGCTCCAGACCAGCAGACTGCCAAGACATCTGCTTTTATAGAGGTTTGCAAACCTGCTGATGATAAATTACCAAGGGCTGATGATCAACAATCCTATGGAAGCAGTAAGGGGGTACTTAGTTATGCTCACGTTTCATTTCTTCTTGGTCTCATTTTTGTTAAATAAATATTGGCACTGTGAAAAAGGTTACATGTTGTTATTCATCTTGTCAACCTGCTACAATCAGATGATTTTATTATGTTTGTTTAGAATGAAACGAGGGGGTACTAACTTTGGAACATGACTGTATATAACTACATTTCGTACAATGAATAATGGTTTAAAATTGAGCAGATACACTGTAAAATGTTTCAGGCCTGTGAAACCTTGATACCAGCTACCATTGGATACTAAACTGTATATCATCAGTTAGGAAAACAAATAAGATGGTTGTCTTGATGGTACAGTTCAGTAGCTCCATGTTTCATGATGGTCCAGAAATTGGTGTTGTAGTCCTTACAAGCATTAATTCCCCAAAATTAGCTAATGATAGCAGCAACTCATTTGAGAACTCATATGAAGTATGAATATAGACGACACAATAGTTGGGGCACTTTATCAGCATTATCTAAATATGATCTTATAATGAGATCCAGCTCCCTCAATTTCCTTAAAAGTACTCATTCTAGTAGTATTACATCCTGGTTTACTTTATCTTCACCTTGTCTGTGATTGGTTTAGATTTGATAAAAGGTATCAGGGTCACATTGTTTGTGTAGTTCATGACAGGATAATAGAAGAAGCACCAGCGAAGACTACTCTGTGTAATATTAATATCACAAAGCAAGCTTTCAATCAGAGGTGCTTTTCATCCTCTCACATTTGCAGTTTTTGTAGATTTAGAGTGGACATTGGAAAATGTACCAAGTAATATTTGACGATGTATAAATAATTTAACGTGAGCAAATGTTACCTTGACAGTGCTCTTCTATTTGTCTATCCAGTGCAATTGCACTACTGCACTCTGTCTTTATACAATTTGAAAAATATTAGATTAAGATGTTTTCTTTAACAGGTTGTATTAATTAAAAGTTTTTATTCCAAAAATCATAAATTATTTTGACAAATAAAAAATATTCCTAAGTTGCAACACTACTATTCACGTAGTGTAGTTTCATAAGGTTTGACAGAATTTGTTTTTGTGCTTCTAATGTAATTTTAAATATATTGGCAGACGGCAGAAATGACCATGATCCAAGCTCATCCTCATGTGTACATTTCGTACCTTTCTGGCTAATATTACAATATGACTACAAGGGAGTACAAGAGATGAGTTGCCTGAGGACCTTATTTAAAAATTACTATAATTATTTATAAAACTCATCACCAGGGTTAGCATGACAATAGGGACTAAAAGTAACTCTGAATTCATAAACATGTAGTATCCCCTGGGATTTCATAAAAATCAGTGCCAGAGAGAAAAATACCATCTGCTTCTATGTTGAGATTTAGAATATCTCTGCAATGTCAGAGGTGTTATCAGTTTCCTCTGCAGGCTTTCTCTGACACTATGTTACTGGGGGCGGTTAAGAGTAGCACAGTGCTATCGTGAGTCTTCAGATTCCTGGTTTAAGCTGCCATGACTGTTGGATTTTACCTATGGGGTTTGTTAGACTATAACAATTACATTTTCATTGTCCACCAACTCCATCTCTATTTAGATGGTAGGGCAGTAGTAATCTGACTCTGTCACAGTAATCATTGGGAATAAATGTAAACACTATGATGCATTCCATGCAAAGTGAAGTAATCGATTACTCTGAGACATTGTTCCAGCTCTAGTACAGTATTATAAATAAAAAAGGTAATTAATATTATTTGTTTTGTCATAACACCGTTGGATAGTTTGGATGCTCACTATTGAAAAACTTGATGCTTGATGCTAGCTTACTATTGTATATAGTAATCTAGTTAGGTGGGCATAAAAAAATTTCAAGTTTTGTTTGTTTGGGCAGATAAATATGTTGCTCAGTACACTTTTTGTTTCTTTTCAATACTTTAAACAGTGTAGACTTTAAACGGTGTAGACATTTTTTCATGCACTTTGGCAAATAGGAGTTCAGCGTTAAGCTCAAAGACACGTGCGTGTGTTGCGAACAGAAGGATCTGGGGATCAAATAGCCAACACTGCACAATAGCCTGCTCTACATCCTGAGCACTGTGAGTGATCTTCTTTGTGAATGTGAGCAAGAGCACTGTGTTAAAAAAAACTATAGTTCCATTCATGGTATTTCTTGGATGAGTAAAAGATTTTTTTTTAATTTCTGAGAAGTGGGCAGTATTCTAGACGGTTTTGAGCTGTAATACAACAAAGCAACTGAAGACAAGTATGTACGTAGATACATACAGATAGTACACAAATGTCTTTTTGACTGAAAACTTCAAAGAAACCCTCTCCCTTCAGCTATACATGTTCTCACTATAAAATATAATTCAACCTAATACATACAAACAAAAGCTACACAAATATCAGCTTCTCTCTCTCCTGTACAGCATCTTTTCAGGATGTCTACTGTGTTAACCTATCAGCTATGGCAAATCTTCCACTGCAAGATCTGCGATATTGTTTAACACTGCCGGAGTGTTGCATTGCACTACATATTTCCTTCTCTATCGTCATCCACAGATTACTGCATTTTCTATTGTGGTGGCAATCCCTATCCCCGTTTACTTTGATGCACGAGCACAAAGATTGATCAAAGATTTTAGATTGTGCCATAGCAGCCATGAAGTGCAACCACAAAATGAATAGGTTATTAAATGTCATCTGAAGATTAGACTGTGAGGGCATCTCACCACAGGGATGTAATGGAAAGAGCAGTCAATCTTGAAAGTAGATGTTCATTGAAAGCTCACTACTGTAGGGAACGGGTGAGAACAGACTGCACACAGTACAGCTACATCAAACTCGACTGCTGCTGTTTCTTTCAGTGGTAGATGTCATCTCGTGAAGATGTAAATGAGTGCTTCCACATCACAGAAAGCCTGAACACAGGTAACCTAAAAAGGAAGTACCTGAAGATTCTTGTAAATTCATTTTTTCCTATTTGTGAATGGCACAGTCAAAGGGCACCAGATGTTTCTGTGCTGCTGCTCTCAGTGTTGCATACTGCTCAACCAAAAATGAAGTGAGTGACTGTGACTTACCTGTGTTTGTGTGTTCCTTTCTCATCCTTCCTGTACACAGCTGGACGCTTGGTGAAACATGGTGATGAAGATGGTTAGGATCCACCTAATGAGGCCGCAGTTGTGGGACCAGGTCAAATGGCCGAGTATAATGGGAACAGGAGTCCTTTATCTGCTGCTGCTCTCAACCTGTCTCGGCCAAGATACAGAAGGTAAAGTCAGTCTCTCTTTGAAACCACTCTTCCCTCTGCTAATCTATCTTCTTTTCAGTCACTATCTTTGTCTTTGTCTTGTCTTTTCTCTTTGTCTTCATCTCTTTTTTCTTCTGTTTTATAATTCAGAACCCATTCAGTTCTTGTCAGCATGACTTCAGTGTCAGAATTGTGCACATGACTTCAGGCTTAACTTCAAGCGTCGTCCGCTATGGCGTTTTCTGGTTCATTATTGATCCATGTGATATCTGTTGATGATTGAAGATGCATAGTGTGTTGTTTAGACAACCACAACACAATTTGTCAAAGGGGGTTAGGTGGTTTATTCAGTTTTACTATTTAGCCTATTATAGCATTTTCTACAGCCTTCTCCTGTTCTTATGATTTGATTTCATTTGATGGCTTTTATGCAGTGTACCATGTAATAATAAAATTGTAATGTAATAACAATCATTGCAGAAGATAATGGTGCAACAAGATGAGGAAATTAAAATAATGCCAGTCAAACTATAAACAGTAAAAAAACAAAAACAATATAGAAAACATGATACAAATATGGAACTTACTGTGCGTTTGTTTCATTGATCCGGCAATGATGGATGCCAAGTTGACCTTGTGTCATCACAGTATCTGCAACCAATTAAAAAGCATCAGGTGAAATGATCTATTTGGTGGCATGGTAGGATAGCTTTGCTTTACTCTTAGTTCTTACATCTTGTGAATAGACGGACTGTGTTTGGCATATTAAGAATATTGTTGAATTTCTAATTCTGGCACACAGTCTTCATCTACACACCAAAAGACTTGGGGTAATGTGTAATGGTGGATGCCGAGGTTATATCAGCTGTGTTGTAATCCCCAGTTTTAGTGGCCTGGTGTGTCACAGTGATTCTTCTCTCACTTCATAACATAAGAAAATTCTGCAAAACATTCTGCAATAGTAATAGCAGAAAGGAAAAATATGGCTGGGTTATTTTTTAAAAATGCTCTCAGGTCATATTTACCTGAATTGAGAGTAAACTGAAGCAAGGTAAGGCAGAAATTAAGTCATCACCAATGGGAGAGCTCAGCATAATACTCTCTTGACTTTCTGCTCGATTTGTCAGAATATTAATATTCCATTTAACTTTTAGTCCCAGAGATTTATCTGGTTGGCATTTAGCTGACAGAGGGTGCAGCCAGGTGAATGTCTGTGAGTGTGTGCATTTCTGTGCAGAGGTAAAAGGGAGCGTACATTGTGTAAGCATCAAGCATGTCTGTAAGCGTGCAGCTTTTTTGCGCATTCAGTGAAGTTTTAAAGTTCCAAGCATTTCTTCACATCACTTCTCGCCAGACGCATCAGTCTCTGGTCTTTTCTTCTCACCACACCTGTCCATCTGTATTCAGTTACACCTGTATAACTGTGTTTCCTAACCTCTTGGCAGGGTCTGAAAAACAGGATTGCAAGTGTTATTCTGGTGGATCTGCACATAACAGGAATAGTAGTTTTAATGAGCCTGCGTTTCTGTTGACAGACAGAATTTTACTCAGTTTCAGTCCCCTCATGACAAGAATGCTTGTTTTTAATGAGCTCGAGTCCCAGGATGAGCAGTTGATTTTAGCTGTTTGGACCCCCACCTGACAAGAGTACTGGTATGTTTTAATTAGCCTGGGTCCCAAGGTAAGAGACTATATTTACTCACTTTTGGTTTCCCAAGTGACAGGAGTACCAGTATATTTTTAATGAGCCTCAATCCCAGAGTGAGAGACCACACAATGTGACAAATCAGGACGAAAAGTTTAACAGCTCCAAACCCTTTTTGCTCTTGTATGTTTTCTTCTCTAGAAACTTTTAACTCAACATAAATTGTAACTCACTGAGACTGTAATATTTTAATGATCATAATTAAAATGTGTTTGATTTGTATCTTACTCTCCCTATTGTCACCGGATTTGAACTTAACAATACTAAGGTTTAATGGCACTGAAAATAACAGCGTGAAATACAAACCCTCTGCTCCGGTGAATTCCTGTACTTGACTCGAATCAGATTACGAATTCATTTCAAGCCTGCGGCATGTGGGCGGTGCATCAGACACGACAGGAGACATGAAAAGAGTTATGCCTGAGTTGTCATATATTGAGTGTGATGTGTACACACCTCTGTGTTCTTTAAAGCTTAAATACCGGTGGAGATATTCCTTTGCACCTGTGTGGTTGTCTGTGTGCGCGTGCACATGCGCTTGTGTGTATGTGTGTTTACATGCCTGTGGTCATGTAGCACAGGCAGCACATGCTTGCCAAATAGTGAGGCCTATAGTATGGACCAGATATAAGCAAATGTCCTTCATTTTCTCAATCATCATGTGTTTTTCAGACTGTTCAGCTTTCTGCAAGATGTACTAGAAAAAGCGCCTGACTCTATGTAAATGTCAGTCCCTAGCGTGACTATGGCGCCTTTCCCAAATTGATTCCAAGGTGTCACTTTGAATGAAGTCATGCTCACAGTTGTGTAGGGCACTCTGCATTAAGAGGAATGGTATGAATAAACAGGTAAAGTCACTATAGATACTGAAATATTCTCATTTAGCTCTGTTCTGTCCACCATTGCTTAATATATCTTCAATACGACTAGCAAGTGCTACAAAATAAGAAGTTCTTTATTCAGAGATACCAAGATACCAAGTTTTCTTGTAAACAGCTGTAATGTTTATATTCTCAAGAATACGTGTTGATTGCCTTCCCCTTCTAAATTATTTGTAAAGCCGTTTAAAATATGTATTTTTAATGTCCTCATTTGATTTATTGTTTTCTTCTTTTCAGTCATCTGTAAAAGACACGAAATGTGCTATATAAATAAAGTTATACTTATACTATAATACACTTAGCTATATTCACAACATTCCTGCACATAATCCCACATTGTTAGAAAAGTGTATAAATGATCTGTTTGCTCAACCCAAAGTACTGTTTAAGATATATCAAGGCAGAAATAACATTTATGTGTCACTTCCTTTATGATACAGCACTCACACCTCTGGTTAAGTCAGTACTTCTTGTAAATATCTGCTTCCAGTAAATACTCCCTAATATAGTGTGCTCTCCACAGAAATGTGAAGACTGAGGCAGATGTGATAAAAGCACTGTGCCTGTACTGTAGCTTTGATTGTCCATCTGTTGCTCAAGAGTAAATTATATTTTTCTCCAAAAACACTAGTCTGCATGGTTCCACGTGTTTCTGACCTCTGAATCACTGCCCATTTACTATATGTTTTTGTACAACGTGTCACATGCTGAAAAACAAAGTAAAACAATATTTCACCAATTAACTGCACAGATAATGCAGCATAATAAAACACTGAATGATAGGATTTTGCAGTAGGTTGGTGATTCTGGGATTGGCATCAGTTGTTTGTCTACCAGCCTTCCAGCCAATGTAATAACGTTTTCAGCTTCCATCATTTCCAAACCTCCACATCAAAATATAATACACATACAAGCAAGTGTAATCCAACACAGTATGATGCAGGAAATACTACCCTATGTATATGTTCTGGAAGTGTGCAACTGGGCTCATGACAAATACGCTCCACCATTAATGTCATTTGTGCCACTGTGGTGTGCTGATACCCTAGATATGGTCATTATGTGCATGCGTCAATGTGTGTGTGTGTGTGTGTGTGTGTGGCGTGTGCATGTGGGTGCAGCTGAGGTTTTCAAGGTGAGTTTAATATTTATTACTGCTTTTCTTTGGTTTTAGATGTTGCATCTGAAGTGAACGTCTCTCCTATCTGTCCTCACTTGAGCATTATATTCTCTTCTCTATCTTTGTACCTCTTACTGCCTTTTTTTTTCTATCTACCATTTCTTTCAGCCCCTGTCATCTTCCTTTTATGCCCCCATTTCTGAAACAGACTTGTATTGTTCTGCAGTGTATTTCCCTTTGCTCCTGTAACTTTTCTGCAACATCTGCAACACCATGCTGTTGATGTTCTATGACTCTCTGGTGGCCAGTACCAACTTGGTCTGCTGGGTTTGCACTGTGAAGTTGGCAGACAGGTGTACAATCAGGTCCATAAGGATTTGGACAGTGATCCACAATCCATATTTCTATGTTTACAGAAGAGGAAAATTTGATTTTTTTTTTAACACTTTTTAAGCACATCTAGCATGTAACAAGAAATGAATGATAAGTGATGAATAACAGGAAACAGGAAATGTGTTTAAAACCTGGAAAATGTGTGTCATGTTAAACTTTGCTCTATATCACTCCACAGGAGTTTCTTTAAAGCACAGACATGAGGGTAAAATTTGTCTTTTAAATAAATGCATTACCGACAATGTTGAACTACAGTAGAGACAAAACTTAAGGTTATAACTAAAATAGCATTGTACTGGTCACTATTTGGAGTATTTGGGGTTACTGGAGGGTGTTTATGTATTTCCACCATGTGTCCTCAGAACAAGTGCGGCATGATTACCACCACTACAGCTGTCAGCTGTGTTCAACCACACCGGTCGGGAACAGACTGACAGAGACAGACATACTGAGACAGAGACAGGGAGAGAGGGAGGGAGGGAGTAAAGATAATGGATAAGCCAGCACAGTGACAAAGTGGTGATCCAACACTGAGCTCAGCCGTGTGTGCCTTTTTCTGTGTGTTTTTTTTTTCTTTTTTTTTGTGTACAAGTAGGTCCACAATCCGTATTCTCCAGCGATATATCAATCTAACACAAGGTCACACTGTCTCTCTTCCGCAGTCTTTTCCTTTTACTCCTTTCCTCTTATCTCCTCACATACTATCCACAGAACGCTCCATCCATCTTCTCTCTCTCTCTCTGTTCTTTTAGTCCTCTACCAGTACCCCATCCCTTGTCGCCCCTTAGATTCTTAGTGTATACCTGTTCCCCTCAAATCATCTCCTCTCCCCTCTGCTGTTCCTCTGACTTCCATGGATGAATGGATCAGGGGGGAAAAGGATGGATAGATGAATTGGTGATGGATGAACAACTGACTGGCTGGGTGGAGGAGAGACGACAGAGAGGAATTGCACTCCAGGGAGAGGCGTAGATTGGTGTATCTGCTGATGGAAGCTTAAAAAGGACATGGCACACGAGAACTTTCAGAGGCAAAAAAAACCCACCCACTTTCACCGCTCTGTCTGCTCCTGTATTTCAACCTTTTACTACCACAGCTCTCAAATCTCTCCTTTGAAAGGTTGTACCATATATTTTTAGAAGACAAGCCTGTCGGCCAGCTGGTTCATACTGTCATCCTGTTTGGAGTAGGTTGAAATGTATTTAAATGTTTATGAGCCATGTTGCCGAACAAACATCAAGGTTTGAATGAATTAAAGTAATGAGAAGCACAGCTTCCTGTTTTAACTATTTTATTTACACTATTTTAATAATGTGCTTTTAATACAGTAAGTAAATTGTCCCATTATGCATATTAATTAACTTAATTCTATGTAATTAACTTACAAACCTTGTGGAAAACTATTAGTGGCTACACACCCACTCACAGTCAAGTTACACACATGCTAACACTTATTAGCACATATTCACAATATTAAGTCAGTGTGACACTATTAATCTTCATTATTTTTATTGCTCTCTTGTGAAAGAGATTATTCTTATGCAGATTTGCCAGTTGCACATTTTGTTGTGGCCTCTTGCTCTTTCACTGCTATCTTGTATTATTTTTCATTTCACTTCAGTCTGGCTTACAAGAGTGTACAGTGTCATCATAAAATGTTTACGTTGCCTTTTGTGGAATGTGCCAGCTCCAGATTAGTCATCAATCAAGTTGTGGAAACAGCTTGATCTCTCCTTTAAGAAAAAAACTCTTTTCAGAAATCTGGTCACAGACATCTCTTGATATAATGTCTCTTATTGCAACACATTATGTGCACATATTATACCAGCATATTTTGGAGTTCGCCATCACTTCGTTCTCCCATTCACAGTCTAGACTTCAGGCAAGTTAGCCAAGCGCATATTTAACAGATGGAAACAAACTGGATGCAGTCAAGTACAACTTCAACCCAAATGAGCATAAATTCTTCACAATATGGCGTGGTAAAAAAAATTTGATTAAAAAGGTTCAGAAACTCTTTTGACTTTTAAGTGTTTTAACACTGTTGGAGTGCTTAAACACTGTCCTTTGAAATAGGAGCATTGCTCACGGGTACAATCTGAAAAATCATTTAATAAAATGTGTCAATTATGTGAAAGCAGACCAACATGATGGCTCAGGTGGATCAGGGATGCCTGTGCTAGTCTTCTATGTCATTTGGGAAGATTGTATACCCATGTTAATCCATGTCATCTTACTCTGTGCCATTATAGTATTATACCAGTGTATTGTAGCTGTGATCAGTACTGCGCTTTTCTTTCCCAACTGTCCCACCTTAACATTATTTCCTCAATATATAGCAGTGCCACAAATGTACTTACTGTACCTAAACATGTAAATATGTATATGGTAGAAACATCTACAGAAAATAATTAGATGTTATTTTTAAATGTTATAGTTTTATTTAGATATTTTGGGAATATTGTGGTCTTGACAAGAGTTAGATGACGTCTTAAAACCAGCGTTCGATTAGCTTAGCTTGCCATTTAGACTGGAAGCAGGGGAAACAGCTGCAGTAGCTTGGCCGTATATAAAGCCTGGTTTTAAAGCTCACTATTTAAAAAGTTTCACCATACAAAAGCAAAAACTGTAAAAACAACAATTGCTCACCCTATTGTTATTGGAGGCTCATGAAGCTATTCCTTTAATATTACCTCAGTAACATAGCATTACCACTGATATTAAAGCTGGAGGCAATGGAGCAGCTTCTCTCTGCAGTGACTCATTCCACATATCCAATGGATACAGCCTCACACACACAAAACCACAGAAACAGCATTGTCCAGGTTCCTCCACTGAGTCACAGTATGAGCATGTATATTTTATGGTAACTCTAGCATGTGTGAGTGTGTGAATGCAGATAGGCATATGAGCTCAGTTTTGTAAACAGTGTAAAGTGGCACTGTGCACATGGAGATGGGTCATGAAGAAATGGTTCCTAAGCAGCATGAGTGTGTGTATCACAAATACAGTTGCTAAGCTGTGTGTCTGTGTGTACTGAACAACAACAGTTGTTTCACACAAGCTCAGGCCCGCTTGGCCCACTGGGCGACTGCTGGCTGTGGTCTTCAGCTGCAGCCACTCTCTCTCTTCTCCCTTAGTTGACTTTGCTCTTAATGGGGACTTTTTTTCTGCCACCCTTGGCAACCCTTACCTGCTTATTCTGCTTGCCAAATTTAGATGGACAGAATTTGAATAGTAAATAAAGAAGATATTGATTGAAACACTCCAGGTTAAAATAAAGAGGCATTGGATGGATGATAAATCTGAACTGGAGTGAGCTTTTTCTCATTGACTGTCTGCGATATTATGTGAATGGAGAGGTCTATTTCAAAGTTTTAAGTCTTCTTTTTTTATCTGGTCCACACCTTGAACACTTCACCCTCATTCCCCTCACATAACTCTCCATGGAGCTTTTCATCAGCTTGACAGAAACCTGGCATTAGATGGATTTATTCTGTTGCTCATGCACAAAGTCATTTCAGTGATTATCTTTTCCAGAAACTTTGAGAATAAGTGAGTGCTTACAGGAAGACAAGTACATGTCAGTGCAGGAAGAAATGCACGTAAAAACTTTTTGAGGGTGAGCACACACACTTAAAGGGAATAAGTGCCTGCATACAAGAGAACACTAACCGTGCCATGAGAGCCCTTTCATTATTCTTGTGATGAAATACACCTGTGACCTATGTGAAAGAAGTGCAGACTATCTGCATTTCAATGCAGTTCACTGTAGTGTGGTTTTCTTTAGTAAGAGATAAGTGTAATGCAGAGAGAAGTAATTACTGTCACATATGATTTAATTAGGTCCTGTACTGGCAACTTAATGAATTTCATCTACTTGCACATGTTGTAAATACATGGATGCATTTCTTTTTTATTTTTGTTGCCACTTGAAAGAACTGACTACAATTTCCTCAAATTGACTGTAGACACACATATTCTGGGCTTTAAATTAGCATTTTTACCTGGGAATTCAGTTTTATTTCATGTCATTTCATTTCCAGGTCTCATCATGTGAATTTATCACTTTGCAGTAGAACCAGGGCTGTTTACTACTTCATCCTGTTTAATTTGTATTACTGGAGGGGGAGAGCAGACAGATAGAAAAAAAGAGAGAGCAATGAGAAGAGACAGAGGAGGAAAGAAACCAAGGAAAGAGTAAGAGGGACAGGCAAAGATGCCCCATAGAGAACAAATGGCTGGTTAGTAATAGATGAGGGGCATCAGTTTTCACTGAAGGATAAAAAGGCAGTCAAGCAGGGGATACACATCTGTCATCTGTTGTTCACAAACACACACCCGTGCATATACACACACACAGGCCAGCTGGTAAACTGTGATGTAACTAGTGACTATTCATGCATCTTTCTGCATTGCTAACTAAAGATGCACACTTTAAGCTTCAGAAGGGTGAAGGAATAATATTCCACCACCACAGAGACTTGGGATGCTGGGTGACTGTGCAAGTAATGTTTGTGGTTGGAAAGCTGAACTGAACAAGACCTGAAAAGTGTTTTTGTGGTATTTTTAAAGTTAGGCAACTCATAGCACTTGGTTTGAGAGAGAGATAATTGTGTTTGCTACTGGAAGCAGGGGGAAACAGCTAGCCAGTGTCTACTGAAAAACTTCACTACCTTCCAACTTGTGATTTAATCCACAGAAAACAATAATGTAAAATTGTGAATTTGAATTTGAGGTTGTAGAAAGATCTTTGTAACTACATGTGACTATTTATAATGAATAAGTTTATTCTCCCACCTAATGTGTAGCATCTCCACAGATTATCTGACAACCTCATTGTGACAAAATGACTCCAGGATGTCACCATAGCTGTTTTTAGCAACAACAAAAAAGGGTTACTGCACATACAGCAACTAAAAGTTGTTGTTTACCTTTCTATCAACCTTTTCAAACCCTCAAAAAGGCAGCAAGTACATTGTACAACAAACTATTTTGTAAAATGTTATGATCTCTGTAAAGTCTATGTATTTGTGTGTGTATATATAGGGGATATAGTGGCTGACATGTCTGTAGGATGGTCAGGTTGTTAACAGATTGGCTGGGACAGTGTGTAGCAATGTGGGGAGAAAATGGGTGTTTTTTGTTGTATTAAAAAGTGGGCACTAAAGTCAACAGTACATTGTCAACTTCTATATTTGTGATGCTGCAGCACAATCATCTTGCTATCTCAAACCACTATTTGCTCGCTAATTGATGCAGATGTTTCTAACAAGAAGCTAAGATGACAACAAGGAACGTAGTTCATATATTAGCGTATTTGGCACAGTGTCTGTGTCACACATTTCAGATGCGTACAACAGTGTAAACTGTGAGATGTGCAAAGTGCTCAAGCTAGCATTTGTTTTGAGGGGTCAGTTTTATATCAGCCTGCCTGTGTGCTAGGAAAACATTCATTGCTTCATTGTCAGCGTGACAAATAGGAAAGCCAATTGTTTTCATTACTATGATGAGCTAATTCAGAGCCCTAGGACAGCTTAATCTGTATCTGGGAACATTCAGTACCGCCCCCCCATAGCCAGAAACAAGAAACAATATCAATGGATCCTGACATAATCTATGATGTCACACAGTTGTAAAGCTTAATCGAGAAGGGGAAAAGAGAGAGCGGGAGAGAGAGGGTGAATGTGATCATTGTTCCATGAAGTCTATTTTCTAGGTGAGCAGATATCCATCTTCCAGCCTTCCTGTGGGGTTTTTCCTGAGCATCCTCAAGAGATGTACAATAATATTTCCCTGTCTGGTGAAAGTGGGTGTTCTTATATTTCTCTATTCTGGCAAGGACAGGGGTATGAAGCAGAATCCTTGAATGGCTGCACTTTTTTCTCTCTGAATGGGACCATTTTAAGCCTCCAGCCTGGGTTAAAATAATTTCTCCTCATAGTAATACAGCAAGAGCTGGTGGTGGCTGTGAAGGGAGGTAGAAAATGCTCATAGCGATAAACACATCAATGATGTTATACAGCACATGTAAACACACACCCTTCATAGTATTTATTCTATTTGCCTGCACTCTATTCATCCACACCCATCTTTTTCTAACTTTAAACCTCCTGACTGCATTTAAAGTTTCACTCTCTTCTCTTTTCTGTTGGTTGTTTTGATGCTTTGCTTTGCTCTGGAGGTTAATCATGCTTTTTTCCCCTGCTTTTCCTTTCTTCTCGGCTCCTTCTCCTCTTGACGTGGTTGTTCCTTTCTGCAGATTGGCAATATGAGGGTAAGAACTGTCTCCTTTCTCTTGTGAGATGTTTGTAAAGGTTACATCTGTCATTACTGATGATTAAATGAGTATAAGTCTCTCTTCCAGTTTTATCTTCCTTGCCTCAAATGTTTTTCTACTACATTTCATTCCAGTTATATCATCCCTCTGTTGGAGGATTTTATCTACTAACCTTATTTTTTATTTTTCTTGTTTTGACTTTTTCAATAAGTCTTTGTCTCTATCTTTAAAATTACTCTTTCTTACTCTCTACTGGCCATTTCCCCCCCTCTTTTTTACTTCCTTTTGCTAACCTCTTACACCTCAGTCCATTTCTCCACTCATCCTCTATTTTCACTGTCAGTCCTTTCTGTACCTTGTTGTTTTCCACTCACAAACACTCTTTCCATGCCTGAAATATACTGTGCAGAGTCCATTTGAAAAAGATTAATCAAGTAAAGTTATCTATATACTTTACTACTGAGTTTTACGTGTCAATCTAGAATTGCTACCAGAAAATAACAATGTTAATTGTTTCCTTTTCCTTTTTCACCCTCACAGAATGTAAACTGTCTCGTTCTGGTCCTCCTGCTACCATTGTTGCCATAGATGAAGAGAGTCCCAATGGTAAAGTATTCAGATGATTTTTTTCTTTGCTGAAAAGTGGATTTAAAGAGAGCTCTGTACTAAAGATGTGACAATTTAACTATTTTTCAAAATTCTAAGATAACCATCACCTTTTACTGTTAGATGATCATGACCTTTTCAGCAGATGCTCATTGGCATGCCAAGTTACCTACACTCTTTCAGTCCCAACTGTGTCGTAGTTGGAGTCTGATCCCTTTGCAGACGATAAGATGTGAGTGTCTGTGAAGATTCTTATCCAGGTCATGGTTATCCCAAAAAGAATGTATGAATGTATTAAAGAATAATGCATTTCAAGAGACAATATGATTAAAGGGAAAATTTGACATTAGAGGAAATATGGTTATTTACCAAGACCTGGATAAGAATATCAATGCTGTTCTTGTGTAAGTATGAAGCTACTGCAAGTAGATGGTAGCTTATTCTCACTGAATAACAGAGGGATAGAACAAGTCTTAATATTATATCTCATTCATTAATCCACCTAGACTTTGACTGATGGCAAATCACTGCACATAGCCAAGAAACAGTCCCACACACACTGCCAGCAAATCCATAAATTGTCATTTTAGGTGTGCTGGTCGTCAGATTTTATCACCTTTGCACAGAGTCAGGCTAGCTTTTGCCTCATGTGTCTGCTAAACTAAGCTAAGCTAAGCAAGCAGAAAGTCTAAAGTGGTCTTCTTATCTGCTGCAATTCCAGTGATGCCTGTCCAGGATAATGTTGTTTTGTTTTGTTTAAATTTATGAACAATTATTATTATTTTTGTTTACCTTAACCTTGATGTTGTTTTGCAAAGAAATACTGAAAGGATATAATTTGTGCATTTGTTGCGGGAATTCTGTTAAACTCCTAATTTGAATATTTGAGACTTCTCTTCTCTTCTCTTTCCAACCAGAATCTCCTGTCAACAAACAAACAAATAAAAATAAGACTGCCAGAGTTTCAGACACCTTTTATCTGAACACCAAAGGAAAAATCTTCAATGTGTTTTGTCTCCCGACTTAGCTTTGAAGATTTTCTTAGCTAATTTGTGTCTCCTGGTTTCATGGCTGTGCCACTTGGTACAGAGGAATACATACATAATCACAAAAACTACTTAGGCTATAGCGTATTGTGAGGATGTGACACATCTTCATGAAGTTCAGAGGTTACTTGAGGATGAATCACATTTTAATTGATGAGTTTAATCCTTAGTTTGGTAACAAGCGATT
The DNA here is from genome assembly GCA_032362345.1 of Sandelia bainsii. Lineage (NCBI taxonomy): Eukaryota > Metazoa > Chordata > Actinopteri > Anabantiformes > Anabantidae > Sandelia > Sandelia bainsii. Next base: position 10,144,394 of record JAUMHL010000012.1, read on the forward strand.
TAAAGCTTATGTTGGCCTGGAGGAAGGCCACTGGTGAAATGTACACAGACAGGTTGGGTGAGTGAATCACACTCTTATCTCCAGCCTATAAATTACTGTTCAAAGGCCGCTACCTGTCATAATATTTGCCATGTCTACTTTTCAACAAAAAAAGTTTTAAACAGGCAGACCTGATCACAGTAATCCTAACTGACACAAAAAGAAATTAGCATGGTGACACCAGGCACAGAGGAGAGCAGCACCCATCCCAGTGGGCATGTCTGTATCTCTTGATAGCTTAATGCATGGTATTAAACTATCTATCTTCTTACTTCTCCTATTTTCCATTTTATGTGTTCTTCATAAAATTGTTTACTGGGTGTCTACATCAGCCCAGGAATGGTAGTTACATTTGTTTGCAATTTGCACATTTGCATTTCCCACTTTCTACCCATAATGGCTGTCCATGACAATAACAACAGGAGTTATTAGTCATTTGCAGTGCAGTATTTGCAATATTATGTGAACGTTAGCAGTGACTGTTATTGCCTTTCTTTATACAGAAAACGTTTTTCTTCAGTTTTGATGTTTATTTTAACTAAAGCGCCGTCATGTACAGTATACGAACGCAATATGCATTGCACTGAAATATTGCAATTGTCCTTTACTCTTATTTAATATTGACAAAAGACTCTCTCTCACAAAAAGTCCAAATTCATTTAAATGTGAATGATGAAATCTGTGTGATTTATATATATATTGTGTACAATACCGAAAATAACTCTTATGAATAATAGATAATAATAGCAGTGCAAAGAAATTACTCTAATAAAAACAATTTATGCACACCTCCTAATGTATGAAAGATAAATATTATATGTGCATTTAAATAAGAACAGCACTGTCCTGTTTGTCCTATTTCAGTAGTATTTAATCATAGAATATTTTGGGAGCACACCGAGGATAAATAAATATAGATCAAATTGTTGTATTTTTTGTTTTTCAATTAAAAAATGTGCAGATGAGTTTTAAGCATTGTTTCAGAGTAGTGTCTTGAGTAGTGTCTGCAGGCCATACACTCAGGCTGCAGGTACTGTGGGATTATGAACAGTTCGAATAATACTGTAGCTGTAGCCTGACAGTTGAAATTCAATGTCATATAAAGGTGGCAAATAACTCATCAGTGCTGTGAGTGTATTGCTTTGACCACACGTGATATAAAGCTACTCAGATAGTAAGATTTAGGTGAGTAAATCTAACTGGAACTGTGAGGTGAGGGGACAAAAATAGGATTTTGCCTGTGAGGCAATAACACAATTTTCAGGTTTAGGTTCAGTGTTCATAAAGTAATATGAACAGCAGTAGTGTATAGCTGTAGTGTAGTGTGTATTATCTATTTAATGAGGTGTTATAATGCAATAGAATTATATTAAAGTAAGCAGCTACCCTGTACTGTGTGTGCACATATTGTAGCTGTACACTATGTGTACATACATATACATGAGTGTTCATATGTCTCGTGTGTCTCTTATTGTGTAAATCCTGTATGTACAAGTGCTTGTTTGTGTCTCTCTGTGCAGTTATCTTTCTCACAGGCCTGCTGAAGAATGTTTTAGTATTGGAATGATTTGTATACATAATGCCATGTATTTCTCTGTGGCTATGAAATAGTTTTACAGATTTAATAGAGAATCTCACTTTAGGGTGATTATCTTGGGTTGGTGTTAGCAAAAGGGGGAGAGACTCTGCCTTTTGAGAAATAAAAGAGGGAGAGGGAGAGGAATATAGATTAACAAGATAACAAGAAGTTAGGCATTTTTGTGCTTAGGGAGATGTAATAAAAAGAGATAGCATTGGCGTTAGCAATGTGATTTGAGTAATATCTACTAAAAGTGAGATTAGTATGAGTGGATAGGTGTGAGAAGAAGAGTGGAACAGATGCACGTAATAGCATACAATCATCTATGCATACTGCTCTAACATTATTACTGTACTGCTGTAAACAACTTCTGCTTTGCTAATCTAGCTAGACTGCTGATACTGCTGTAAGTGTCCCAAAGCCTAATGAAATAGTTATTATTCCAAGCTATTCATGGAGAATATAAGCAAAATATAGTAACTAGAGATCTGACCAAGGGTTCACTACAAATGTACCGGTGTCATCAACGTATCCTCTTGGCAAATGTGCATGAATAATCAAAAAACCCAGAATGTGACCATGAAAACACAATCACACTGACTCAAAAGATAAAAAAGATAACTGACTGGGCCACAGTGGCTCCTAAAGTACAAGTTCACACCTGAGGCTTCTTCTTTTTCTCTTTTCACATCTCTTTTCATGTTTTTCAGATCATGTGAAAAACATGGCTGCCCTAGGTCTTTCCAAAAAATTATTCATTTTCAGCATGTTCTTAATTCATGTAGGCTGGGTCATCCTGCCATTTGATTAAAGATGAACATATAAATGTAACTGCATTTAAAGTGCTAAGAAGACTATTGCCACTTAGGTTGTCAAGGGCAAGAGCTACGACAATATATACTCAATTCATTTACTTTTGCTGACTTGTATTCCTTTCATCCTTCTGGGGAAGCAACTGACAAAGAGTGCCTGTGAACTTTTCATACTAGTTGAGAATGGTGAAGCAGTTGTCACAAAAAGGTGGTATGCAAACACAGTGATGTATCTGTAAATTAAAGGCAGGTAAATGTGCTGTAGAAGCTCATATGAATCCGTGCTGAAGGTAGAGGCATTACTGCAGTGGCATTTCATTTTCAAAGTGGTGCGATAACACCATTGGCCATTTAAAGCGCTTTTGCCAAGAAATACAACTGGGAGATGATGTAGAACTTGTTGAAAATATAGCCATTGAAATAAAGGTTATTTTATTTTATTTCTCAATGAAATTTGAATAGACCATTTTATGGCTTATTACTGGCAATCATCAAAACCATACTTATGCACTCTAACAACAAACTTAGAAAACAAAGGGAGTTAAAATCCACAAGCATATGCCCCATTATATTACTTTCACTTTAAATGATCTTCATTTAAGGCTCAGTGTAAAACATAAAACATACATCCAGATTGTGCAGATTGTCATAACCAGTTTCAGTGTTTTGAAACTGAAAAATGTAATAATGTTCATCAGTTGTAAAACAGTTCTGTATATCACTAATTATTCCAATATAAATGAGGGACGAACAGTGAAAATTTATCTTGGCCTACATTCACTACTTCTGTTGTCCTGTCTGTCTACGGGTCTTTGTCTTGAATCCCTGTTTCCTCCCTTTCCAAGTGCTGCATTAGCAGGTAGATTCAACGACTACTTTTCCATCCATGCCTCCACCCCAGCAGAGTCACCACATTCAGTTAAGCTAATGTCCTGTAAAAATTCTATTAGTTCACCACCACAATGCTCATTCCTCTCTATTTTCTGCTAATATTCTCTTTGTTCTTTATTTCTATCACCTTCTCATTCAACCCAATCTTTCTCGCCTCACATTCGTCTGCTATCATTCTCAGTTCTCTTGTCTCTATAAATGCTCCTAATGCCTCTGTTTTCTGAGCATTCCTGTCCTCTGCTCTCTGTGGTGTTATACACACATACACACACACACACACTCACAGCTTCATGTGGTTCTGCCTGTACACTTTAACACATGGGTCACTTTAATCAGGTGTTGTTGAATGCTGTATTGAGTCACACATCCTGTAAAGTGAGGTCAGTGTAAAAAGACCTCATTGATATTGAACTGTCAATGGAATTAAATTAGTTACAAAAGGTGCAGGCACTATCTGTCTCTTTCTTTTTCTCATGTACTTGTGTTTTCTTGCTCATTTTGCAAGATAGGAGCAGGAAAACCAGAAGACAGATGGCCAGTAGATGGCAAGGAATGAAACTATCCTAATGAATTCCATCTTCTATCCCACTTCTCATATAAAGAAACCAATTTAATTAAATTTCCCCATTTATTTAACATTAGCGAATCACAGCAAGGCATTTGACGTGGTTTCCATGGTAGCACAGAAGGCCATGACCCAATTTTATGTCTGGGAGATCAGAGATTGTTCTGTGTATGTGTGTGTATGTGTTTATTTTTTGGTATGTGTACAGATGTGTGTGTGTGCACATGAAGAGAAAATATGAAGAACACAATCCTGCTTGCCTCTCCAACTTTTCTATCTCTTCCAATAAACCAGTAAGTTTATCTCCCATTTCTAATGTTCACTCTCTCTCTCTCCTAGTGCTTTGTAGGTTCATTGGTGACAGTCCAGAGGACAAGCTGCAAACTAATTTTATTTGTGATCTATGGTTGAAGCTAGCATCTGTTAAAGGGCAGATGCCAAGAGAAGTTCTGTCTTAGGCAGAAAATCAGCAATGTCTAATAATGTGTTAACGGATCATTTTGTGCTCTCATATGTGCACACATACAGTACAATAGTTTGTTGATTAATAATGCAGTATAGTATAGGACCTGGTAATGGGTCTCTTATGATTTGAAGCTGTACAATGTCAATAGTTTAACTTTTTGCTTCTCTACTGTTTTTCTTTCTTGCTTGCTTATTTTTCATTTCTCTTCCTCTCCAGTAACTTAAAAATGTCCTTTGTCAGGAAATAGACATGTCTTTCCATACTGACAACCACATATTAGTTTATAAAACTTATTACATGTGCATGAAAGAGCATGTGAGTGAGTTTGTTGATGACTTATTTTGGCCACCATTTCTTTCTTTGACCACTTGTCCTTCTCTGATACAACTTATCTTGGCTTTGTATTGATTGAGAGATAATATGTATCACTTGAAAATATAAACGGACAGTTTCCATTCAAATCATGTCTTCTCACCCTGTTTGTATTTGATTCTCTCTCTTTTGCTCTCTGTCTTTCATTATTCTTCTCGTTCCAAAATTGCTCCCCCACCCTCAAATGACTGTGTTAAATGAAGTTTTATTCCATCTGTACCGTCTGCCTTATTAAAATGTTTACTTTTGTTTATTCTAAAGGTTTTTTTGTGAAAAGCATGCAAATGAAGACGCCATACTCATTAGAACATTTGTTGTACCTCATACAAAACAGCTTTGTCTCTTTCTCTGATTTTGTTTTCCAGCTGCTATAAAATTCCAGGTCCCAAAGAATATAGAGAAAGCAGACAGAGTAGTGCCCATATCTGGTCTGCCTTACTTATTTTAATTTCACTGAAACCCACGTGCTTTTTACTCTTTCTTTTTTATTTATATGCTTCTCCATTTAATTGGCCTTGGTCCTTGGCTTCAACCTACATCATGTAGAACATGAAGAAATGCCAGGAGTTCTCTTGGTCTCCTTTTCTTAACTAATGAAGTTAGACCTAGGACAAAACCATTTATTAGGAGAAGTTATTTGAATCATGTTCTATTTCTAGGAAGTCTGAACTGAGTCTGTCTGTCTGTCTAACAGTTGGCTTAATGCAATTGTTTTTATTCTATTCCCAGGAACGTTGCTGGTGGAGAACATGCATATAAATGGCGTGGCAGAGGGTCCGAATCGCACCATTTCTCTGTCTCTAAGGGATAACAACGACTACTGGGTGATTCTTGACCCTTCCAAACAAGCCCTTTACCTCAACAGCACCGTACGGGTTCTGGATAGAGATGTAAGGCAGTTAAACTATTTAAAGATGTGGACAGATGAAAACGAAGAATCCACAATTTTCACTGAAATTTTCACTGAAACAGACAAAAGTGATTAAAGAAAAAGACAAATCTGTAGCTGTAATGTGCCAGTACTTTTTATGTTGCATCTTATCTTGCAAACTAATTGGTTCTGTTTTTTGTTTTTCAATCTGAGATAGATGGGAATGGATCTGACAGTGTCACAATGGCATACTGTTCTGTTTATTACTACTGTTGCTGAAATTAAGAGCACATTTTATGTAATGTTGTTTCAGCAGATGAAGACATCTGTTTCTTGCTCCCAGTTTTTCTTATTCATTTCACTGCAGAAGATAAATACAGTGGAAGAACATTTTCATGGCTCTCACTTTTTGCAGCTCACAAATCTAAAATTGAGAACCTTTCTGATGCACCTTCTCTGAAAAACAACATGCATCTTGCTATTTTGTAGTTCAGCAGGTGCTTTTTAAAGTCTGATTTGGAACACAAAGTATAATACAAATGCCAGTCTTCTGTACAGTACTTAGTTCTACTTTTTGTTCATTATTCATGTCTCTGTACAATTGTACCTTCACAATCTGTGTGTTCCACTATTTATCTCTTTCCCAGCCTCCCTCGTATATTCACTCCATTGTGGTTCAGGTTCAGTGTACCAACGAGCTCATAGGCACAGTGATATTACATGAGGTTCGCATCGTTGTTCGAGACCGCAATGACAACGCACCACATTTCCAGCAGCCGAGATATTACGTTGCTGTCAGTGAGGTAAAACATTCACTCATGCATACTGTACACTGTCACACATTTCAACATACAAATGTTTTGTCTCTCAGAGAAATGTACGGATTTCCATAAAACTCAGACTGTCTGAAATACTTAAATCAAGAGCCATCTATAGCACTTTTTATACAGTGCTGCTCTCTATTATGATGGCAGGTACAGGACTCATGGGTTTGAGACTGGAGGCCATATGGGGAAAGGATGTCCTATCCAGTCCAGCATGAATACAGTAGTTGTATTGCAGTAACATTTTCCAATGCTGCTCTGCTAACAGTGCCAGTGATAATAATAATAATAATGAAATAATAATGAATACTTTATTGATCCCCTTGGGGAAATTGTTGTTTGGACAGCTGCTAGACCTGTGTCAGCGCTACT
>JAUMHL010000012.1:10151284-10184418 GCA_032362345.1 Sandelia bainsii
GTTTGGACAGCTGCTAGACCTGTGTCAGCGCTACTACGGGGTTTCGGTGTCTTGTCCAAGGACACCTCGACATGTATATAGGTTGCATCGCCATATACACTCTGTGTAGCTACACCTAGGTAAATAAAAAACACCACAAAATAGTATAATATAATTTTGCAGTCAGACTAAAGTACTATAAGCGGTGAAAAAGCTGTTTTCGGGCAGCTGTGAAAAGGATCTAAATCTGTTATTCTAAGGTTTCCAGAATAGGTTTTTAGATGTCAATCCCACAGCTAGTGTGTCCTCCAGAGTCTGGGGAAACAGAATTTAACTAGACTAGAAAGGGTTCAGTCTTGAACTGGACAAGGATACATGTAGTGTGCTGCCAGCACAGACCTAGGCAGACCCAGTAGAATATCTCATTATACAGGCTTCCACAGCCTGTCCAACTCAATCTGTCTTCTCAACTTCTCTCCTTCTCTCTCTTGGCCTCCCTTCTGTTTTTGCACCCGCCTACACCTCCTCGAATCCCATGCCCATTCACCACTCCCTACTTTTCATTATGTCACCTTTTTCCAACCTCTCCACCTTTGCTCTTCCATAGTCTATATATTTTTGGTTGTCTTCCCTCCCCCTCCACCCCACCAGCCCTCTATTTCTCATTACTCCTGGTAAAATAATTCTCCCCTGTTCACTTAAACAACCAACATACAATATAGGAGATGGATCGTAAAAATTTCTAAAATATGATTCCTTTGCCAGGTAAACATGGTTTGTTTGGTTGTAATAATTTTAAAATCCAAATACATTTATTCTTATGTGAGCAATAATTTAAAAGCTGGAGCCGATTTATTCAGAATTTGAATGCAAGTCTGCTCATTAGGCAGAGAGCTATTGTCTAATTCACTTCTGTTGCCCCCAGAACTCCCACCACCTAATGCAGTAAATTTAATATTGAGAGTGACTCAGGAGTTCATCCAGTTTTATCTACATTAAACTTGCTACAGTAGTCTATTACAAACAATTATTTAGTGCAAAAAAGCGAGGCAGACAGATTAATACACACAGAGAGGCAATATGGTTATTTATGAGAACGTCTAGGACACAATTTATGAGTTCACTGTGAAAGTTTTCGGGTACAAGGTGATCCCTGTGGCTGATTTCATGAGTTGGCAGCAGTGCCTGAATCTAGAGTTGTTTCACTAGAGCCGCATCCAAAAGTGGAAAAGTGATAGCATAAGATGTTCTGAAGACCATTGTTAGATCAGTGGGCGGCAGAGATAACCCTGTTGAGGGGAATGATGTAACAAATCACTGGTGCAGCTGCTAAAATAAACTTAATCTTGGATGTTTCTCGTGCTGTTTGGAGATTAGGGTTACATTTTGACACCTAATCAGAGATCCCAAGGCACATGCCTGAAAAAAATACAGCATAACAATTTGTGGTTGGCAAAATTCTTCCTTTCATGTGATGTGGTAAATGTTCAGTTCTGAGCTGACTGAGAATTTAATATAAAATATAAAAAAACACTTAAATCAAACTGAATAGCTTTCCTAATATCTAACTTCTCTTTTCTATAAATGATCTTGCTGCTCACATACAGTGAAATCTGAAGTAAAATTTAATTGTGAATTTTATTGTTTTTCTGCAAATTCTAAACAAAGGCCAATACTGCATTTATTTACAAATTATATTTACATTTTAGACCACTCAATACATGCTATAGAATAGGTATACATACAGTAACTATTGACTGCTTTCCAAAAGAATATGCTATTTTTATATTTTGGAAGTTTTTCCCTACAAGTTTGGTTTGATTCAACCTGAAACATACATGGATTAGTCATAAACATTCAAATCCACTGGTATATATAAATGGAAATACTCCAGTAAAGTACAAGTACCTCAAAATTCTACTTAAGTACAATACTTAGCACCTCTGATCAAGGATTATGTTCTGTTGCTACCATCCAATGTGTATATCTGACTAAAAGTGGCATATAGTTAGGTTCAGAAGTATTTGGACAACAACAGAGTTTTTTATGATTTTGCCTTTATTCACTACCACAATGGATTTGAAATAGAACAATCAAGGTGTGATAGAAGTGTAGACTGAGTTTCCCTGGAGATGCTTTGCCAGGCCTTCACTGCAGTCACCTTCAGCTGCTGCTTGTTTGTGGGTCTCTCTAGCTTCAGTCTCATCTTCAGTTACCAAAATGCATGTGCTACAAGGTTGAGATCAAGTGAATGACTTGGCCATTGATAAATATTTAATTTCTTTGCAGTATGTTTAGGGTCATTATCCATCTGCAGTGTCAAGGGCTGTCCTTCCAGTTTTGCAGCATTTGGCTGAATGTGAGCAGAGAGTATAGTCCTATACACCTCAGAATTCATCTTGCCACTTCTGTCAGCAGTCACATCATCAATAAACACCAGAGAGCCCGTACTGTTGGCAGTCATATATGCTCATACCATAACACTGCTTCCACAGTGTTTGACACATGATGTGGTATGCTCTGTCATTGTCCAAATAATGCTTAACCTAACTGTATCTGGTTAAGGCCTATGGTACACTACCTGTGGTAGTGTATATAATCATAAACAGCCACTAGCTTACAGTGTTATTTTATCGTCAGCCATGATAGTTCTCTGGTTAAAAATTTGCTACAGACTTTTTGCAGTTGGATTTAACTTGTTAAAACTGTAACATGAGATGGATCATTATCATGTCATATCAGCTGCTGGCTGACTCTCACAAAGCAAATTTAATGATGTAAAATTATTACTTTTTGTAGCTAAACTAAATTGTACTCATTGTGAGAATGAATTACAAAGTTGAGAAATACATTAGGGCAGTTTGTATTGAACAGGTTGTAGTTCATTATTTTATACAGTGAAAATGGTAGGTGTAATGAGCTACGGCGTCTGCCGACATCTTTTAGGTCATTGCTGTAATCTCTTTTGACAGCGACTCATTATTTTCTCACCCTGAGCATTTGGATCTGTTTGTGATTTTATTATATTATGTTATGTTGCTGAAATAAAAGACAAAAATCCACATTTTCATTTTGTCTTGAGTAACAAGCACAGTTACCATATAATTTGCTATCACCCAATTTTCCACTTTTAGCTCAAAATTTATTACATAGAAAAACAAGGAGTAGCAACTACTTGTGAGACAAACTAGATAAAAAATTGAACAAATCATGCTGCTTGTGTTTCATTTTATTACCAGTGCAAATGAAACAGCACAAACAGCTCAAAGCTGATCTTAGTTCTCAAGCCCTATTTGAGCTCAATAACATAAAACTGCAAGTCATTTTCTGTTTGTGTTGTTGAGATAGTAAGGAGGCCATAAGATCCCCCATGCCTATATGCACTTGAAGAGCTTTTTAATGTGTCCCCTCCTCATCCTTGTCTCATACAGCCAGTAGAAACAGAAAATAAGACACAACAATGTAGGATTGAAGCTGTTTAATGTCGGTGGTAAATACTGTGAAAGTGTTTAAGTATTTGACATCATGTAGCATGAGCTTGTAGACAAAGATACTGACTTTTTCGATTTTGTATTTTCAGCTGACTCCAGTAGGAACCACTATCTTCTCTGGATTCTCTGGAAACAATGGAGCAACAGACATTGACGACGGTCCCAATGGACAGATAGAGTACACCATCCAGTACAATCCCAAAGACCCGGTAGGTTGTTCATCTACCACCTGAACTCTTTCAAGCACGATGTAACTCAAGTTGTAATATCACTATAAGCCATTGGTTTAGCACCATTGCCAGTTAGTCAAAATTTAATTTTATAAAATGTGTCATAACTGGGGACAACAGCAAATATATTTCTTCCATTCCAAAACTGACATCACAGCAGATTTGGGCCCAATATTTCTTCAGTGCTCTTGGTATCTAGTAAACAGATAACCAACAAACTTTCTCTGTTGAACAACAAACACTGTTATACTGTGCACTACTTCTTCCAATCTCACAGTTTAGTTGGCTGACACCTTTTGCAAAAGTATTGTCTGCTCCCAGGGATAAATTGACTAGTCATCTCTTGTTCAAAAATTGGATAATTATATCTGAGTCTAAGCTATCTTTTGCCACTTTTGTCTCTTTTACATCCTTGCTTTGTTCTTCAGCAGTTTCCTTCTCATTACATCTCTTTTGTTGTTTGTTCTAGCTCATAGAAATTCATCAGTCTTTTATCAGTGAAACTGTGTTACTCATTGTTACTCAGTATAATATTGAAATCATATCCTTAACAGGTCACTACTACACGTTTACTGTAATTTCTGTAACTGCTCCCACTACTATTATGTCTTAACATACAGTATATCTTATATCTAGACTCAAAAAGTAAAACAAGATCATTCTTGTAAGTGACTAACCATGTTTGTGTTTGTAATATATCTGTGTGTTTCAGACAGCCAACAGAACCTTTGATATCCCACTGACGCTGTTTGGCTCCGTTGTTCTCAGAGAAAGACTCAACTATGAAGAGATAACGCGGTACCTGGTCATCATACAGGCAAATGTAAGGGTTTTGATTTGTTGTTATGTTTGTGCATCTATCAAAGACCAGTACTGAGTATTTTGTCATATATATCATCACATAAAAAGTAAACATTTTTAAGAGGTAGGTTTTCATCTGAGATCTGTTATAAAAGATATATAAAGAAAATACTTTGTCCTAACAAACTGAGAGTATCATTTGCAGCATAGAGTCTTCTTGATTTTATGTAAATCTTTATTATCATTGTAAAATTACTGTTACACAGCCTTGGTCTATTTCTGCTCTGTTGGGTCAGCAGTAAGGGAACTATAACACATCCTTAAGTATTGCTAATATCTTTGTTAACCTCCTTTTATTTCACAGCCCTCTTTAAGTTTTATTTATGAAAGTGGTCTACAATATAGTTAATTTCATTCAACATGCAAAACAGACCTTAAGGGAATAGTTGCATATGTTTGACGAATCTGAACTGAGGCATGACAGAAAATTGTTTAAGCTACTGATTGAACCATTAAGGTTTTTGTTGTGACAGGAAAACCTTTCTTTAGTTCTCAACAATGTATCTTGGCAAATATTCATATGTCTCAAGGCCCATTTACTCTGAAAGCATTATTAAGAGTCAATAGTATACTGAAAGATTAATGCGTTTCTGACTGCTTGAAAGCCTAACATATTCACTGTTCATCTGAATACAATATTAGGAGTGTTTTGAGCGGCTGTCTCAGCAGACTCAAATATCGTGTGCAACCATGTAAAAAACTTCTTGGAATAAGGCTGACATTTTCAAGTGTTCTAATCTGTGAGATGAAAAGATGCAGGGATTGATTGAACCACATACATATATAGCATGACCTTATGTAAATAATTTATCCAACAAATCAGAATTACTATATTTTAATTACTGTTTCTATTTTATCATATGTCTTACATACATTTTACAACTATGTGGATATTGTCAGCATGAAAACATTTAAGGAGTCCTGGCTATATACATATACATGTATATAATAGAAGCTATTTGACACAATTTTTAGAATTTGTAGAATTCTCCGCAAGAAAGTGAATAAAAGATTTTCCAAAATGTTTACTATTCACTGACATCAAGTGTCTAATTTGCTAGACACTGCTAAAAGTATTAGACTTTATTTTTTTATATTTGCTTCAGTGACAGACTACATGCATGGAGGTAAAATAATTGAAATGTGGGCAATTATGTGCAGAACAAAACTCTTAGACTGTTATATACACCTACCGTGGAGGCTGTTCCCTGCTGTCACGGTCTAGTTTACATGTCCCCAGTTATTCTGCCATAGATACAGGATATAATAAGATTCTTTATGTTGTCTGTGGTTGCTTGAAATGAACTGTTCCTACGTAGTTAATAACAACAAAACAGAGACTTAAGCAAAACTTAATTAAGATGTTTTACTTCTTGTCTTGTTTGGAAGTTTGTAAAAATAAAAATGCTAATGGAAGGAAAGTGCCTCTTCAAAAAAAGAGGAAAACAAGTTCTATCTTTAATTATGCTGCCTGATATGCAGATGTCACCAGGAATAGTGTTAAGAGATGAGGGTCTAGATTGCACAAATGTGAAATAGCAAATATTCTCTTCCAAGGTTTTTTTCCCAGACGTGATGGTTGCACTGATTGTTTAGTTGCAGAGAGTCTAATTTATACATTTTGTTCTGAGAGCTTCACACAGTCGTTTTTATATTAATAACAGTGAAATGAAAACTAAGAACAGTTACAGTAAATCGACCATTTAGATTAATAGGTTTGCTTAGCTGCTGAGCACACTTCACAAAAAGCAGATGAACAAGTGGATACTAGCACTAGATTTGAAAATATGTACACAAAAGAGTGATTACACATTCGTGTGTAGGCAACGGTAAAAGTATGTGAATGATTTTACCTTTAGTGAATGACTAAAGCTAGTTGTCTTTTAAAAGGTTTTGCTGAAAGCTTGCAATTTCACCTGAAGGTCTTCTTCTGAATAAAAACTTAATGTGTAAGCACATCCATTTTTCATTTAGTGTCGATCTATATCAATGTGATACATTTTGCTCTTGATTTTTTTTTTCTGTTAAAAGCCTGAAACATTTGCACTTGAAGGTATTATGTTTACATTTCATATTCAGTGTTACTGTAATACAGTTTTTCTGAGTAAAACTGATAGACCATCAAGTACAGTATACTGAGATAGATTAATGTAAATGTCAATAATTAATTAATAGTCCATTCATGATTTAATGTATTATGACTACTTAAAACTTTCAATACTGAAGTTATGCAATGCAACATAAGGACTCAATGTTACATAAGCTTGTATTGAATATTGCTAATTTTGCTTATTATAAGCAACTTTGGACTTTCATTTCTGTGAGGTTACTTACAAATTTTTATAGTTGCAGGCTGCAGATTTTCGGACTTTGGACAGAGTGTTGCTCACTTGGCCTCATTCCCTTTCTCCTGTCTCTTGTAAAGTGAAGCTGTCCAGTTTGTGCTGTTGTAGGATCTGAACACTTCATTCCCTGTGTCACACATTGAACACTGTAGTTTTCACACTCACACTCACAAAAAAAAAGCTTTTATTTGACATTAAACCACTGTGGTCACAGCAGTGGGATCAGTACATGAAATGTGTCTCCAAATTGGTGCATAGTGCACATGCTGTGCTACCCATCTTACATCTTCTGTATGAATGGTAGACGTATTAACCAAAAAAACTTCTACCAGCAAACTGGTAGTCTGCAATGAAATCATGCAGTGCTCAGGATAGTTTTTTTGTGGTATGCCAAGTAGTAGTTTTGCTTCATAAATGCCATAATGAAGAAAGAATGATAATGATAATAATGAACACTTTTTTTAACATACTGCTGCCCCTAATATTACAATTAATATTTTCTAATTCATTTGCCATTATTTGGAAAGATCACTTTGGGGCTGCTGAACAGAATGCAGGAGGTGTTCAGACACTTCTTGGAACTGTTGTCAAATTATATTATAATTACACGTAGGTGCATAAAATGACACACGAAAGCAGCTCATTAACCATGATAATAAATACAGCACATATGCCCCAATAAATCCTGTCAGAGGTATAAATAACATTAGTTTAACTCAGACATACAGTCAGAAACACTGATTAGGGCCTTGTTTTCACAGACCTCGTTGCTTGTTTCTCTCGCGAGATCTGGCAACGCTGGATTGCGTTGCAAACTTCATGTCAGTAACTGTTAAACATGCAAAAAGACGTCACATTGCTTGGTTGTTAGGTAATGAGTACTGCTACACGAATTGGGATAAACTCACCTGGTTTTGCTCTGTGGACTGAACAGGTTAGCTAGTTACACCAACGCTCATGCTAATAAACAACGTGGTTTAACACAAACAGGTTAATTGGAACTGGGTGAACTGGATCAGCTACTGTCCGCGACTCACTCCTCATGTAAATAATTCAGTTTATTTTCAGTAAGACTAGGCTGTTGGAGATAAGATAAACCTTTTAACAACTTAATAATAGACGAGCAATATGTAAATCATTTATCTGCCTTGCGTGTTTAGACTAGTCTAATTCATGCCCCCCAGTGAAGCTCCACATGTCAGTTTTATCTAATTAATGTATTTTTATGAAGCCGGGAATATGTTGAACATTGTTTGCTATTGTTTGTGTCTAATTACTACATTTTCTCTGGCCACTCATTGTGTCAGATGTTAGTTCATGTTACACTTCATGTGTATTTAACCTGTTGCTTAAATGATTTTTTGAGTTTGATGTAGCTCATGACAGTTTTTTTCTAGAAATGAAAAATGTATTTCCATAATTTTGTAATGATTAACTAGTCATTTGTTGTGACAGAGGGGACTTTATTCTTCCATCTAATCTAATCTACTTATTTTACATTAGTGCTTTACAATATTATTAATTAAAAACATTTCTTGGTGGGAGAAACTTTTGTTTAGTTGCTCTTGATGGCGTATAAATAGACATGAAGATCTTAAGTGAAGTAGACATCAGCCTTTGAAGGTATTGAGAATTCCCTGCAGCTTGATTGATTTTCTGAAAATATTCAGCAGGACTGTGCTGTGGTCAATTCTTATTTAAGATATGCATATGAAAATATTCAAATGTCCAAATATAAAAGTGTAGTGTCAGTTAAAGATGTAGTAAAAGCTGTCTCTCCCTGTTTAGGATCGAGCTCCCTACCCGAGTGAGCGTCTCACAGCCACCACCACACTAACTGTGGATGTACTGGATGGTGACGACTTGGGTCCGATGTTTCTACCATGTACACTTGTGGGAAAAACCCGTGACTGCAGTCCCATCACGTATAGGGCTAATGTACTGGAGCTGACAGAACCAGTAAGTGCCTGCCTGTAATGTACATATATTATATTTGTATGTATGGGGCAGAGGGCATGTTTCTGTCTCTGTGTGAATATGTGCACTGATGCTTTACTTCTTTCCTTTAGTGGATAGTAGTCTGTCTATACACCCAAGTTTATTAATAAAGGGTGCTACTGACTTTAGTAATATTACACATTATTTGTCAAATAATTTTTCAGCTCCCTTTAAATCCAGTGAAATCAGTTAGTGAAATCCAACTTTATCCCACTGGATCTTTGAGTGATAGACTCTGGCTATGGATATTTGCTTTTTCAAACGTCAGAGTTATAACGTGTCTGTACCATGCCAGCAATGTAAGATAAAAATATGAAACATTTACAGAGAACATGCTGCCTCAAAAGTATGTACTTCTGTTGTATATGTGAACTCTAGAAACTATGTAAAGATTTTATAAGCAGATGATAGTTTAATGATTAGAAGGTGTTAGTATTCACATGGGGTGTGCAATAGAGTTGTTAACTTATATAAGAATTATATGATGTTGTGATTCGATTCAAATTATTTAACCATATTTATTTTACACACAAATTAAGGAGCAAACATGCGTAATCTCTAAGGAGACTATTGGACAAAATGTTTTTTTTCAGATAGATCATACTGTAAGTCTCTTATGTACAAACAAGTGTCATCAAAGTGAGTCTACAGCATTGAGATATATTTTACGTGTATACAACTGTCTGTGTCATGTTGCATTTGTATTTTGGGCATTTAACTGGCGCATTTATTCAGAGCAATGTACAATGCTACTTTGCAAATGAGACAAAGTTGCTGCAGGCAAAATCCTCAGCTCTGACAAGTCAACAGACCATTCATTCCTTACCGCACACAGATGCACATTAAACACACCTTTGATTGTGACAAGCTAGCAATGCATTCATGCCTTAACACCCCCTATCCACATACAGACGCACACACCAACAGTGTCAAGCCAATAGAGTAGTCAAACCTAACTAGACATGGTCTAATTCATCTTTTTATTTAAACTCATATTTTTGTTGCACATGCACGGATGGACTATTAACACATGTAAATACACTCTGTGGCCTCATTATGTTGTACATCTGTACAATATAATGTAATCTAATACAGCAGCTCTGCCATGAACTCCACGTTATAAGGTTTTCTCAATATTTATTGAAATAGTCAAAGGTAATAATTCTACTATATGTTTATTATTGAGGTCATAGAGGGTTGTGCAGTCGTACATAAATGAGGTGGCCGAAACATAAGTAACACCTCCTAATATAATGCACTCCGGTGCTACTCCAACACCCACTACAACCTCAGTAATAGACATATAGTAGAAATTATAACCTTGTAAAAGTAGAATTCATGCCATTGCTGCTATATTGGATTGTATTTGACTGTATTAGATTGTACATGTGTACTTAATAAATTGGCCAGTGAGTGTCTGCTCACTTTACTCCAAACACAGCCAGGAAGCTCTTTCTCTCAAATCCCTCCTCAGTCACACATACACATACATTTAAACACACACACACAAACACACACACTCTTTCCACCCAGCCAAGAGGGACATGGTGAGGAACAACAGGAGTAAATCAACTTTACACCATGTGGTTTTGAAAAGGAGCAAGTGCACGCAGACAAGGGCAGGGTTTATGAAGGAAAGGTAGAGAGGCAATAATGTAGAGCTGAAGTCAAACGGGGAGAAAGAGCGAGGTAATGGCACACACACCGAAAAAAATATCCAAAGAAAATACTTCAGGGATTTTAAAATCTGAAGTGATAAAATGTGTTCCATCAGATTGTTTCTCACTTGTCAATTTGCTCCCAACCCAGAACTGCTGCTCACTCCAGATGCCTCACTGATTTCAGTATTTATGATC
The DNA here is from genome assembly GCA_032362345.1 of Sandelia bainsii. NCBI lineage: Eukaryota > Metazoa > Chordata > Actinopteri > Anabantiformes > Anabantidae > Sandelia > Sandelia bainsii. The sequence goes on from JAUMHL010000012.1 coordinate 10,162,045, forward strand.
GCACAACATTGCACCAATAAAAAAGAGGAGTCATACAGACTGTAAAATCAACTTTCATTCGCTATTCGTGATTTTCATGCTGATCTCTGTTCACTGCAGGGAGAAACTGAGCATGTGTCAGATTACAGCTCATATTTAGGAAACCTAATGGACCTTTTTCACAGCAGACATTTAACATGTCAAAGCAGGAAAAGTGCTAGTGCCCATAATAAAATCAATCATGGCTGCATCCCATGTAGTTTTGCCAATTCTGTGGCATGGTTTACTGGACCTCTAATTGGCTGTGGTTTTGGTGATGCCTATGCTTCCTCTGGTATAAGAAGTGAAAAACAAAGCCTTTTTAGCATTGTCTAAGTTGTATGCTTTGAGTCATTGTGCTGAAAGAGGAACTGTCATCCCAGTTTCAGGTCACAGGCACTCTGCAGTAAGGTTTGTTCAAGTTCCTTTCTGAATTTGACTGGACTCATTCCCTCAATTTTGACCAGTCTCTAAATTGTATTACAAAACATATACGATTAAGTGCTTTTGGAGCTGGACGCATACTAGAGACTAAATTTCAGATGATCTCTGCGTGTGCTGCATCAATTTTGACCATTTTCTTCTTTGTCTTCTGCAAGTGTCTCAACATTGTGAATGTGCAATACCAAGGCTGCATTTTGAGTTTCAGTTGGTGTGGAAAAAATAAAGTAAAATCCCAGAAGAAAAAAATGTATGTGTACATGTAACACAAGTGTGGAATGAACTGCAAAAACACTGAAGCATTTTTTCACAGTCATATCCTTAAACCAAACTATTTCAGGTAATTTAAATAAAGGTGTGTTTATGCCGAGAGCATGATCTCTTCTATTAGTTACGCTTGAATGCACCCTCATCTGAATGAGAGCTCTGTTTGATTGATTAAGACTAGACTTTGAAGCCATCCAACATAAGTAACCTGATATGTTCTGCTTGAATAAACCCCAATACCATAAAGGTAGGCCTCCTATTTGTATCCCTCAAACTGTTGTTGTGGAAAAGAGCAAGCCAGAGGACAACGGTTGACAGACAGACAGATATTGGAGATGTGTTGAGAGGGGTGCAAATGCAGAATGAGTGGAAAAGGACAGCAGAGAGTTACTGTTGCTGAGTTATAAGGCGTATGGGGAGGTGAAGTGAGGAGAGGAATGAATGAGAAGCAGAGTCAAGGAACTGTAATAGTTTGAGTCCTAATCAGACTGATAATATATGACAACCTCAGAGCCTTAGAGCCAACATAACAACTTTCTGTATGTGTCTTTCTACTTTTCTCTCTCTTTCTCTCGCAAACACACCAGGATGCTGGTCATTTATGCAAATGAGTTGGCTGTCAGGCCATGATCACACATATACTTCAAAAACATTCCTGCCTCTGCTACTCAGAAATTTATAGCTGTAAGGGAATTATTGAACATTACAGTAAACAACTCTCCTAAGACCTGACAAATCATTTAGTTTGTCACTGCCTGTTACATAGAGGTGAACAAAGCCAAAGACTATGACACTTTGTCGTGTTATTTTTTAGTTTCTTTCAACATGGACTAAAAGTGCTAAGTTGTGGAAAAATCCACATGTATGTGTTTTATGTGATACAGGAGAGCGCTGGATCTCTGTTGCAGTCACAAATAACTTCTTGCTATGCGCCCTTGTGTAGCTGAGTGGTTGACACAAGGCCTCACTTGACCACCAGATGCCCTTAGAATTTTCTTTCCCTCTTCTGTTGATCTCCTCCCTGCTCTCGGGATCAGCCACCTGCCTGCACAGCTGCTGCTCATTTGCTCATTAGTTCCCCACTAATATATGAAGGCAGTTTCCCCACACACACTTGCCAGGTGGTGGGGCTTAGTTGTTGTAGTGTCTGAGTCATTCATGTCAGCTTATTACCTGTTGCTGATTTTTTGCTTCCTGATTTTGCAGTGTTTGCTTGCTTTCTTGCCTGCATGTTTCTGACAATAAACCTCAAAATGCCCTGCGAGCAAAGAGCATTTTATCATTGCCTCCCCAGCTTGTGGCATCTGCTGTAGAGGTTCACATCTTAATCAAGTAAACCACACCAGTGAGTCAGTACTAGGGCCTTTACACAACTACGTGCTGCAGCCATTATTAATGTTATTAACAGCACTCATGTTTGACCAGTCAAAATGTCCTTTGTACCATGTCCCATAATGAATAGCCATAACCTATGCAACCTTCAGTGTTGGGAAGGTTAATTTTGAAATGATATTGTTAGTTACACTGCTAAAAATGAAATAAGTAATGCAACAACTTGAAACAAAACAAAAGTCCTAAACACAATTTTAAATCAGGCTATATAAGCCTAACCACAGTACTAAACACTGATTACAATCAGACTTGTATATAACTCTGTAGCATAAGACAAATGAATGATGATGATGATGATGGTTTTACTAGAGAAGATATCTTGATCTGTTTGAGTTGCTGAAACTTCAGAATTCCTCAGTACACTCTCCAACACAGTAATCAAAAAAGCCTAGGAGAGAATGGGCTCGTTCAAGATGAGCAATTTCTGTGCAGATTCGATCACTGGTGATTGGCGTGCAGTGCATGCCGGTTAGCTTTCTGTCCAACTTGATGCCGACTTGTTCTGATGTCATGCATACGTAGGCAATGATAACCTCGTGAGATCAAGGGGGCTGCAGATTTTGGCCTCCACCGACTGTAAAACCTCAGAGCATGATGGGAAACACCTGGCTCTCACCTGATCTAAGCTCTGATTGGTTCAGATGTTTGATCTACAACAGGACGTTTAGTAGAAACGTTTCCTCTTTTATTTACTTTGAAATATTTTGATTCATTAGTTTTCATTGTGAAGATCGATTCTTTTACAGAATAAATGCTGTGAATTATAAGAAAAAGCTGATTGTAAACTTAAACTAGACAGTTAAGTGACAGATTACTTTCAGATTACTAAAATAACCTCTGCACAGATTTTGCAGTCCTGGCAGTCTAAATATGTGACAGATCAGTAATCAAAATGTCTGCTTTGTATTCCTATTGATGGATTAATGTTTGCATTTATAGTTTAATAAGCAAACTGACATGATGACAGCTTTTCATTACAATTTTAATGCATTTCATGTAAAAAAATGAATCATATGGATGTTAAACTGTAAACACAACATCTTCTGTGGAGTTTTTAACAACAACCAACAGTTACTTGAAACTGAGAACAAAATAAAATTTTATTTAATATGCATCCGACCTCACAGGATGTGAGTATGTGCAACATCCAGTACAAACGGCAGCTTGAATACTGCTAGAAAAATTAGAAACTGTCCGACTTAATAGCGGACTTTCAGCCACTCCCCCTGCTGTGGCCACCTGTTCTCGTCTCTTTTCCAGGCGAGGTGCAGTTAATCTCGAACGAGCCTAATGTATTTCCTGCATCAGCTCAGTGTTGTCCAGAAATATACCACAAGAAGGCATTCCTGCACTGCAAAAAAGATGCAAAGTAACAAAATGAATGATAAACTGTACATATGTTTTTACAAAAAATAATATATTTGACTCTAACCCCTTTGTAATCACCGTGTTGATTAGTAATTGTAATTTGATTAAATTTCGATTTGTAATTTAATCAGGTAATGCTGTTACATGTAACTTGTTATCCCCCATCACTGTCAGTCATCACATTAAAAAGTAATGTTGTTACGACTTCCACAGCTGTAAATGACAATTATATTTAAAGCAGTGTGTAGCAGTGTAGAAAGCTGTCAGATGGGATGCAGGGATAAAAAGGTTTGATAAAAGAAAGTTTAATTGACACCTGATGAGAACGTGAGATTGAAGTGCTGTGTATTTCTACTGTATAGTCAGACACTATTCAAAGTAAAGTGCTTTTAGTACTTTCTGTGAAAAGCAGAGGCATATGTATCAGAGAAGGTTCAGCCTTTCACTATGTGAAAGTATAAAAGATACTTTTCTGTGTTGGTGCTTTAGCATTCAGAAGTGGCAATCTGAAGAAAAGAGGTCAAACTGCTCATGGAGAGTATGATCAGGGCATCCAAGGTCAAATTAGCCTTTTAGATGGCAGCAATATAGTGAATTTAATGAAGCTGAGCATGCTGCATGTCAGCCACATTACTGCCTAGGGAAACTTTGTCAACATGATTGTCTCCTTTTTGTTTTTCTCTTGGTGACAGGCAACCGGAGATATGGCTCTGTGATGACTTGTACATTTAAGTGCTGCATAACCGGTGCAGTGGTAAAACTTATCATACAGTAGCAGGTATATGAGCATACCGCTGTACAGTGCATATGTAGTGTATGTGGGTTTGTGCTCACTTATTGGAGCACATTTAAGAATATGTGTACTCTTTTAAAATTATATCCTTAAACACGTGTTATGTTTCTCTGTTGGAGTCTTCATATTCACACACCATTTGTGAACCCGTAGGTTTGTCCTTGAGTCATGTGGGTAGCCTGTGTGAGATCTAATAAGACGTAATTCAGCATTTCCATCCATCCATCTTCTTAACCGCTTGTCCTCGTAAGGGTCACGGGGGGTGCTGGAGCCCATCCCAGCTGTCTAATTCAGCATTTGTTTTCTATTAATATTTCAACCTAATTTCATAAGGTTGTGAAATGTCTACATGGCACCAACAGACTAAATTCATGGTCTTAACTATTCAAATCTGAGCATAAACCTTTACTTCTTGAAAATGAATAGAACACAAATACAATTAAAAATGCGGTTCTAACTATTGCCTGGCTGCACTTGCATACAGATACAAGTTCACACTCTATTTTGTATAAATTTACATTTATAAAAACAATGCAGGACTTGGACTCAAAAGCAGTAACTTACACTTTAAGTACTTACCCAAAAGATGAAATGAATTACTAGTTACTAGTTACTCTACATATGGGGCAAGATAAGTTACTTTTAACACAAACCAAGTTACGCTTAACATTACAATAATAATAATAATAACATAGAGCAAAGTGAAGTACAGTGGACGTGAAGTACATGGCTTTATAATCCAAAAACTCTGGTCCTCTGGAAAACACAAAAACAAAGGAGAAATGGCCCCAAGTACTCAGCTACTCCAAATAAAACAAGTCCATAACAAAAGCACTGCAGGGAAGAAGGCCATACAGTGCAGTGGGAAACAGTCAGGGTTAGTTTAACAAACTGAAGATGCAGCATGAGCACAAAGAAAATAAACACAATGACAAGGATGCATAGAGTGTAAGACATGAAATTATAAGCATCCCACCACCAAGTTCTTCTTTTTCTTCTTGTCTTTTAATGGCAGTTGGCAGCCAGGGGAATAGCAGCATTACTGCCTCCTACTGCTTCTGAGTGTGGATCAGAGTTACAATCTACCCATTAGTCCTGTTTGTTCTAAGTACTGAAACAAAATTCTGCTCAGCCCACTGGGAATTCCCAGAATTGTTCTTAGATTGAAGTTCTTCCTTCATTTGCTCAGCACCAAGTTCATGCTGACTTAAATCTTAAATAGGGCTGAAGGGATGGGTGTGGGGGGGAGCTGGTTGGACCAGAAAATGGAAGAGGGAAATCGGAACAATAGAATGGGCGAGGCTATTTGATTGTGACTGAGTGTGTATGTAAACGAGAAACAGGTGTCAGAATGAGAGAGAGGAGACTGACATCTGGGTGAATGTGTTTGTGTGTGAAGTCAGAGACTGAGGGCACCAGGCCTAAGACACAGACTGACACAAAGAGGTATAATATATGCTCAAGGAAATATCTCAATTGCCATTGTGTGTTTTTATTTTATTGAATGTGGCATTTTTTATTCGTACACACACATTGTGCACACACACATTGTGTTTTTGCCAACAATTCATTTTTAACTCTTGCTTGCTTTCCTGGCATGATCAAAGCTTGTTACTACAGAAATAAACAGCAATTGTAATTTTTTAATTATATCTTAGAACAACTATGTCTGAACAAACAGAGCAGCAAGAAATTACCTTGGATTATTTAGTATTTCTCCCAATTTTGTGCTGTTGCTTTAAGCAGTGGCTGTTTTTGTTACTAGGCAGGGTCACAAAAATAGTTTTGATGTTATTTTATTCAGATGTTGCAAATTGAAGCTGGTGATATTTAGTGGAAGGTTAAAAATGTTCTACTAGTTTGCTTTTCTGTTTCTTTATAACTTACTTTTTCACTCTCGAAGTGTAACTACACACAGAAAAGCCATCTTCATATACAACACATTATAATGTTGTTAAGCCATTATTGTATCCTATTATGTCTAAATCATTATTTCATACTAAGGGTTTTTTCATATATGTAGATAATGGTTGTGATAGTCTGCTTCAGTGCTCTTCTTCATTTTGTCTCCAGAATAAGGTGAATCCCCTCAATGTGACTCCACCCATACAAGCTGTGGACCAGGACAGAAACATACAACCCCCTTCTGACAGGCCAGGGATTCTCTACTCCATCCTCATTGGTAGGTTGAACATTTTTATGATTAGACTGGTTTCCACTAGGGTTGGGCAATAGAATAGCATATTCAGAGAGACACTATGCTTATAATACAGGGTTATTCAAAAAGAATGAACGGATTTCAAAGTCCTATTTCTCAGTCCTCAAGCATCTTCACGGAATGAGTCACTGACCATTTGAAAGAGTAGGTTTCTAAGTTTTGAAGTTTCCTCAGCAATGGATTGGTCAGAAGGGAACTCTGTGCTTACCTTCCGAGATCCCCAGACCTCACTCTGTGTGAATTTTTCCTGTGGGGATCACCTTGATGTTGCCCGTGCTGCAAGTGGTGGCCACGTTGAACACTAGTAGGACAGGAAATAACATGGGATTATCAGCAGTCAAAAATTCCAACCAAGTCACAAGTATTGTGAGTACTTTTAATTAAATATAACTTTGTGAAATTGGTTCATTCTTTTTGAATTACCCTGTATACTTGTATATTTCCTTACCAAGATTTACTGCAGTAAATGTGCTGTATTGAAACATAGAATTGCAAATGTGCTGTTGTGGTGTCATGATGATTTTATCCATGTAGCTGACTCATAACTGGCCCATAAACATACACTTCTATTTTTTTAAATTTATAACAGGAACAGTCTACCATCTTAATTATCGTTTTATTGTAAAATGTAGAACAACAAAAAATGTTTACTGGTGGGAATGTGCATAGTCTGTAAAAATCTACTGACATGAATTGACACAGCCTTGATTACATTTTCAAGACTCACCCTATGAAACTAATCTCTGCCTGAGTAAGGATTATGACAGTGTCACAAAGGGCGAAAAATGTGTCAGAACTTAGTGGTTTCTCGAAGATCTATGATTCATTAATGAATAAATTAATAAAATAGGACCTGATGGACATTTGAGGAAACTTTAGGGACTACACAGACCAAGCAGTGCTCTGAGAGCAGTTCAAATTCAGTTTAGTTCAGTATCCTGAACTAGAGATTCTCTTTGTCCCTCCATGTGGTAGTTTGGTGCAGAAACCCCTGCAGCCACCTGAATGCAACAGGACACACATTAAATTTGTAGCCTCTTATTTCAGAAGTGCCATGTCACAGTGCAGTACTGTTGCACATGACCGTGTGCTGCGTTTAACTGTATTAAATCACATGCAGACTTTCCACCATTACAACTTTCTTTGTAGGACAAGTGGTATTTTGTGTTTTATTTTTTGAATACATTACAGTTGTTTCATTTTACGTCCTGATATGACATTTTATGAAGTGAGGTGCACTAATAATAAAACAAGCAAGGATGTTGGATTGATGTGGTCATATAAACAGCCTCATCAACACTTTATTTATTTGTATCATCTTAACAATATCAATGAAAACTCACAATGCCTGCTTCTGGTTGTAGATTTGTGGTGGTGTGTGCTGCACAACTAACAACACACACAAATAACTGTTGTGCTCATTTGTCACTTTGACTGGCAGAACTGATGCAGAACAGTGAGACAAGTGATTAGTCAACACATCACTGGCTTTACATTTCATCTTATCTCACCCTTTGTGCTTTGCACCTTTGTGAACAATACTTTTAAAAAGCTGACTGTTACAGAGGTAGAAGTGCAATATTGAGTGTATTCATTCATTCCTGGATTCCAAGACAGAGGCACAGACGGTTAAATGGCTAAAACTGTTAATACTTTTCCACTGCGGTGTATGCTTCAGGTCATTATCCTGTTGGAGGAGCCATGAGCTGTGACTGAGACAGAGCTTTCTGAGACTCGGCTGTATGTTTAGCTCCTGAATGGCTTGATAATCTTCTGATTTAATTGTACTCTGCACAAAGTCAAGTCACCCTGTCATGAATAACTAAGCACTATTCATGTTTCACAGAGGGGAGGGTGTTTGGGAGTTTTTCTTTGCAAGCTGATGTGACTTATCTAAAAGCTTTCATTTTGTTTAATTTGTTGAGGCATTGTGATTTGTCAGTGCATTTTAACAAACTCCACCACCACTTTATATGCTTCTCTTTCAAAAGTGGGGTTATCTTGAGTCTCTTTCTATGGAGCCCACTTTCATTCAGAAGATGGCATATGGTGTGACACGGCTGTACTTTGATATCACAGTTCAACATGTATCTGTTTTGAAGTTTTTATTGGCTCTTTTTCCACTATTAGTATTATCCTTCTGTTCAATGTGTGGTTAGTTTTCCTCTTGTGGCCATGTCCAGAGAGGCTGGCCATAAATGTAATTACATTTATTAAAACTGTGGTTAATTAATGAAAAACTGGGGTCAGAGGAAGAACAAGCTGCCTGGAAATTAAAGCTGCAGCTAATGATTATATTTTTATCTAATCTATCAATTATTTTTTCGATTATTTAATTAATCCAAAGATTTTTTTTTCGATCAATCTGCTAATTGTTTGGTGTTTTTTAACATTAGTTGATTAGTCCTTTAGTTAACTTACCAATAAATAATATCCATAACTTCTGTCAAAATGTCTAATGTATTTATAACCTATTATACCATGAAATCTATGAATGAAGGAACGATTTCAAAGTTAAACTTTCACTTTATGATACTATTCCTCACAAAAATTGGTGCATCTTTTGCTGGTCAGCATCAGGGTTTGCTTCTGCCAAGGTCATTGTCAGTACAGCTAGCAGCACCAAAATAAAACTTCTTTGTGTCTGGACTGTTCTGCATCTGCTCTCACTCACTTCCTCTGCAGGTTTCTTGTCTCCTGCAGAGTCACATCAGTAGCATTTAAACAAAGTCCTAAAAGTGATATAGATGCCATGTAAATTTCAACCTTTTTTTGTAGAAAATTATAATTTTTTCAATGAGGTGTAGGTGAACACTTTTAGCCATGTCCTAAAGAAGGAAATAGTACCTCTCGCAAACAACAAAGAATCGTGCTGTCTTGGAATGCACCATCCCTCAGTAAAAGTGAGTCAAATCAGTGCTAGTCATAAAGTTGCAACACACACACACACATGCACGTGTGCACACAGACACACAAATGCACACTTGAAAAATGTGTACCTGTGTTGCTGCTCCTCTTGGCAGAACTTGATTTCCCCACTGAGCAATGCAGCATTCCAAAGCACCTTATATCTGTGTTGGTGGGTGGGTGGGGGTGTGTATGTGTATGTGGGTGTGTGTACATCCCCACCTGTGGAGAGTTGAAATGAGAAAACTGGGGGCATTAGCCAAGTCTTTCTCTTTTATACCCCCTTGAGACATCCACCAGACAAACATACCAATTACTCATGTCTTCCTCTTTCTTTCTCTCTCTCGCTCGCTCTTTCTCTCTCAGGCAAACCAGAGACCTATGCAGAATATTTCAGTTTGAACAGAACCACAGCAGAACTCGTGCTACTAAAGCCCATCGACAGAGAACTGTACCGCAGATTTGATCTGGTTATCAAGGTGAGAAACACTTGAGCTGCAAATGGGAGATGTGTAATTAGATTTTTCTCCCAGCACTTTTCCTATAGAAATCCTAAAGTAATCTATCACCTAACTGTGCAGGATGAAGTCGTGCCAGTTCGTCAGCTTCAGTGTCTTTTAATGATCAAATTCAAAATTCTGAGTCCTGAGCTGATTTTAAAAAAAAGTGGAAAAAAATAATAAAGTGGAAGCACAAGAAGTTTTTCAAGCAGAAAAGTGCCAGATATCCACTGTAGAAAACAACGGTGTTACTTCAGACAGGGTTTCAATTATAGGAGAACCAGCAAGTTCACAGAAAACAAATTGCTGCTAACTCGGGTAGAGAAGTAATATTATAGTTTTAATATCACTTCATGTCCGCTACAGAAGTAAATCTAATCCCAATGGAGCATTAGTAGTACTTCTAGGTAAAGGCCAACTTTGTAATTATACTGCTCTAGGCACAATTGTTTTGTTTATCAGTCCAATAAACAAGTAACAAAACCATAAAACAAAACAAATGCAAAGAGAAAGACTATGTTTGCTGGGCTTCTCTAATAACATTGGTTTTCTTGAAAGAAATTGTTCATCAGAAAGTGACAGATTGAAAACACTGACTTGCAGTAATGACTTGCAGCCTCATCAAAAATCGCAGTGGTTTTATATCCAACTTTGCATATAGGAAAACTTATTACACCATCATATCCTAGTATTCGTCAGAAGTTTATCATGTGAAGGACTGAAGGTGAAATGTCACTGCCAAAAACAGCATTTTCTTATTTTCTATTTCACCTTTAGGCAGAGCAGGACAATGGCCACCCCCTGCCAGCTTTCGCCAACCTCCAAATTGAAGTTCTAGATGAAAACAACCAGGCACCCTACTTCCTGGAGACCAGTTACCATGGCTACATCAGTGAGGCGTCGCCAGTGGGAACCACCATAGCGACCAACACCAGCCTGTCTGCACCACTGGTCATCATAGCCCTAGATAACGATGTGGAGGAGGTGAGAACAAAAGCTTACAGAGCTGGGATTGGCTAAAGACTGTTAACCAATTATGATATTTATGTTTATACAGAGAACACATAATATTTAGTTTAATGCTATTGTTAAAAAACTATGTTGAAGTTCCTTTTTGTATAGAGGTGTTATGTTAATCAGCATTGTTGATGGCTTGAAAATACAAATCTACAGATCTTTGACTTTGTGCAAACAAATGCATTGTGTTGTATTTATGAAAATTATATAAATTTTCACCAAATTTAATACCTTGAAGAAGTCCCTTTCTGAATATATGTTGCATTTCCATTTTAGGTCAAAGCCAATAATATGCCTGTATGTATCAGATAAGTTAATTTCTTTACCTCCTTTGCTGAGTTCTCTGAAGCTTCAGCTGGTATTGACAAGGACTTTGTCCATTGTTGTATTTATCGAAAGAACAGTATAGTTGCTACAGTTTTTAACTACCTGCTTATTAGGTTATATGAGTTTTTAAATTTAAAAAATATTAACCGTAAAATAAAATGTTAATCAATTTACTATATCTGATAGAAATTAGTATTGTTACGGGTGACGGGCCGGTCAAGCTTTCCATTCTTGCATGATGACCTTGGCTGATTTACCACGTGAAAATCATAGGAATTTAAAACAATATATTTTTGCTTTCTGGAGGAGGTAGACAAAAGCAAGTGTTTTATTTTGTGTGTACTGTAAATCTCTCTCTCTCACACACACAGACACAATAAAAATCATAACTAGCAGATTTTATTAGGTGTATCTGTTAGTTACTAAAGCTCACAGTACTTCTGGGAATTAGTTGAAAATACTGTCTCTGCTGACAAAACCTAAACCCTATAAAACAAGTCCTAAATATCTGTATATTTAGGACTTTTTTACTAACAAATTAGCATGGCATGCTAGTGTTGCAGACAAAGAACAGACAAACCTATTGCTTAATCCATTCCTTTCACTTTTACTCTTTTGCTTTTTGGAAGCTAAACAAATGAAAAGGCACAACAGTCTGAACTCATTAGATGTTGAGTGTCACTCTCTCTACAGCACTATATACACTGCTTCTGTGTGGAGAAATCCAAAACCAAAGTCTGATAGGCCTGCTATGCCCAGATATAATAGCTAATCTGTGATTGGACTATAGCTGTTTGGGGAGGGGATTCTTAATAGATGAGCTCTATGGAATTTTCCTAACCCACTTCAAAATTTAGGTCTCAAGTGTGTAAACAGAAACAAACCAATACTTGTCTCCAAACACAATAAAACCATCTTGTAAGCAAATCTAGCAGCATGATGTCAATGTTTAAAAACACCATACAGACATTGAAGGATCTTTTGAAGTGTCCATTTCTGTTCTTCTTTTTGTTCTACTCAATCTCTGCTTTGTGCCGTGCTTGCAGTGTGTGAAGTGCCCTTTCTAATTAGCCTGAGAATCTGGATATTAAAACCATTTCCCTCTTAAATTTCCTCTCAGCGATAATGTAAGAATTTACAGTACTGCACCTATGTTATCGCTGGTGCATTCCCAAGAGCTTAGCTTGTTTAAGATGTAGCATAGGCATTTTGACAAAAACAAGCTTTGGTTAATTGGTTTCTAAAATATCCCCACAGCAGGGAATGGGCTTAGTGGGGATAATGTGTGTGTTTCTCTGTACTGAGATTGTTTCTGTGTGTTTGTGAAAATTGATATACATTGAGTTGTTTTAAATATTGCTAACCCTGGTTCTTCCTCCAGCATCAAGTACCAACAATGATTAGTTCCAATTGCTTTTTTGTGCCATAAATGACTTTTATTTATGTGTGTGCTTACAACTGTTAATGTCTGTGTGTGTCTTAATATGTATGTGTGTGTATTTATTTATGACTCAATATCCAAACTGGCTACATCGACAAAATTATCAGCCTCCCTACCCTGCTGAGCCAGCCTTATCTGGAATGAGAGCTCACACACACATATAGCATGCACACAGGAGGTGACTGTGTGGGTAATGTCAGGGGAGGACTTGGATGAGGGTTGCCTCTCCATCACTGAGAATACCACACACACACAAATATGCACACACACAGCCTTCTTAGGAGAATTTTTATGCCAAGAAAACCTTGCAGGAGATGTTTTTTATTCACCCTCTCCTGTCATGGCCCTTCTTAATCTAAGTTGTTTTGGATAGAAAATTATTTCTTTCTTCCCTTGTGTAGAACAGTATATAATTTGTTTGGAATCATAGTTCAAATAAATGCATGGAGAAATAGACAAATTGATTAATTGTACAGTCTTTGTTTTCTAAAAAATTGTTACTTTTGTTATCTGCTCTTTTAATTAGTCATTGTTTGTTCTTCAAGCATCCAGTCTTTTCTAGTTACTTTAAATAAATCAATGCTTGGTAGCTATTATTACATTGCAGTAATTTTACTAGGCAGCTCCCAGATGTAAATTTACCAGTGAAAGTGCCTTTCCCTAGTGTTTTAATGTTAAAAATGAGAAGGCTGCTCTTGTAACACCTGTATACTTCTAAACACCTATCTTTTTTTCTACAGACCAAGGATCCTCAGCTCCAGTTCTCATTGGACAGCTATTCTACCATGTTCTTTGTGACTGCTACCGGAATCAGAAGATATCTCACCTTGTTGCAGCCAGTGGACAGAGAGACACAAGACTCATATACATTTACGGTACTCTAGAGTCTTGGCATTTTTCTGCATTATATACAAAATGTATGTGGGAGTGTGAGAGAGAAAGAGAGAGAGAAAGCAAGCAATAAAAGTGTTTCAATGCATTTGAATAACACACTTCAAATCTGAGACCCTTGGTGAAACTGTAGTAGTGGTGGTAGCAAAAACACTATTTAGAGAAAACAGGAAACAAAACAAGATCACAGGAGTAAACAAGAATAAAGGAAAAATTGAAGACATTAGGAAATGGAGGTAGATGGACAGCAAAGAGAAATTGTGGGTATATACTAGGGCTGGACCCAAATATCGATTGGTTAGAGAAATGCTGCTTCATGTCCCTACTCTGAAGACCCTTATTAAAATGCCTATGGTAGTTTGGAAGCTTCTCTTCACCGAGCCCCCTGCGACGTGGGCAAGGTGGTGTTGTACTTCGCTTCTCTCCTTCAGGGAATCGTGGTTAAGTAGACAACCAGTCGTTCTTTTTCAGCAAAACCGTAGCTAAATCACACAGCCATACACCGTACGCCATACAGAACGGTTGAATGAGCCACTGATGGGACTACCAGGTACAAGCAATAAAACTGAATGAAGGTGTGTGTGGTGAGGACCAACTGGTTGCTGCATATATATCTCCCACAGAAACTCCTTTAAACAGTGTCCATAATGTCTATCATAAGCCAAGAGATGGCCTCCATAATCCAGTGGGAGAGTCACTGTTTGGACAGCTCTCTGCCCTGCCCTGCAGTGAACTGATCACTCAGGGCTATGCGGTCAGCCCTCTGCTGTTCACACTGATGACCCACAACTGTGCAGCGATGCACGGCTCCAACCACATCAGCAAATTTGCAGCATTGTACAGCTCCAATCACATCAGCAAATTTGTCAATGACACAACCATGGTGGGTCTGATCAGTGCAAAAGATGAGGCAGCATAAAGAGAGGAGTTGCAATGACTCATGGACTGGTGCAGTACCAACAATCTGTCTCTGAATGTTGACAAGACTGAAGAGATGGTTGTTGACTTCAGGAGGCCACGTCGTGATCACTTTCCACTGAACATAAATGGCTCCCTGGTGGAGATAGTCTAGAGCAGGGGTTCTCAAGCTATGGTACGCGTACCACTTGTGGTAAGCAGGCTCCCTCTAGTGGTACGCAGGAACACCTGAGAATTTTCTACGAAAATTAAATAATAATATTAAAGACATAATACTACTGTAGTTTACAGGTGAACTGTCTTCCGCTCACTGGACAACATCAGACTTTTATACACTTTACATCTCCATAAACATTATTAACAGCATTAGAGTCACAACATGGCATCCCGAATTACAAGTGTTAGTTTAAACTAACTAAACAGTGTATTCATTCACATGATGTAGCAGAAATCTGGTATCTGAATGTCATAATTTAGAACCATGTTCAGTTTTGTTGGGGACGTTTAATTCAGACACATGAGCAGACAATCCCAGAGGTCGGTGATAACGACGCCAAATGGATTGAAGTTGGTTCCCGCTGACACGCAGAAGGCAGACAGCTGGGTGCACACACTTCACCTGTTTGATCTCTCAGGCTGTTTTTACGCACGGTCACATGGACAGAAACAACCTTATTCACAGCGTCGCTCAAGTCTAGTCGCTCAAGTCTGTTGGTTCATCAGGATGTAATTGTAAATCACATCTATTTCTGAATCCAGAGTGAGCTAACGGGTGATCTCACAGGTGAAGTGTGTGCATTTGCGCACAGCTATACAGCTGTCTGTGTGTCAGCAGGAACCAACTTCAATCAATTTAGCGACGTTATTACCACATTCATCTTAATACCCTGTTCCGTAATTGTGCAGTGCACATTGTACCTTTTAATTAATGCTGTGATAATCAAACCCTGGTTATCATTACTGCTACCTTGCCTATCCTTGCAGCAGATACCTTACATTACTGGTTTCACTATTGAGTGTTCGCTGCATTTTATGTTGTATACAGTGTTGTACTGTGTTGTTTTGCACTGTGTCTTCCTGTCTGCACACCAGTTTTAGTTTCTAGTTTAAGTTTTGTTTTTATGTTTAGTTGTATGTTGTCTCTTGTTGATTTGTTCTGTGTAGCACCGGGGCCCTGGAAGAACGTTGTTTAATTTCACTGTATACTATGTATATTGTTGGAACGACAATAAACCCCTACTTGACTTGACTTGATTGCTTGATATGCTGCATTGGGGCGCAAAATGACCTTTAGGCCATCAGCCATAAACTGGTTGCAGGACAGGTGCACTGACAGTGCATGGAGATCTCCTTCTTGTTTAACAGATGCTAAAACCAGAAGAAGTGCTGTCTTTTATGAAAGACATTTCATATCAACCGAGGTCTCTTACCTTCTGGCTTATTGGTGGTAGCTGCCTTATTTTAGCCTTTTTGTCCATTTTCTAATCTGCAGTGTTTTGAGCACCAGTAACACACTTTATTGAGCTCTTTTGAACATTCAGTGTTTACATTGTACAGAACAACCAATGGCACTGGCACACTCTGAACACACTGGACTCATGCTAGGAGGAACCCTTGCTGGTTAGGAGTCCAAATTTGCTATTGTCAAGTCCAGTCAAGTAGAGCTTTATTGTCATCTCAACTATTTACATATAGTACACGGTGAGACGAAATATCGTTCTCCTGGATCAAAGGTACAACACAAAGGTACAACAAACACACACACAATATTATCTAAAATATTCAAAAACTTTACCTAAAAAAAATAATAAAATACAAGTATAATACAATGGGGGAGACACAACTGGGAGACAACGATACAGTATACAGTTTTGTATATTGTGTACAATGCTTACTCATATATATATACCTGGTACCTATACACTTATATATACACTTGTATATAAAAGTGTATATGTACGTGCACATATATAATCATAGCTGCAACTAAGGATATAATTACAGCCACACTACAATGTTGTACACAGTATACAGTATAGAGACAACAAAGAGAGGAGAACAGTGCAAATGTACTGAACACGGTACTGAAAAAGTTTATATAAACAGTTAAAAATTTAACATTGTGCAAATGTGGCAATTGTGCAAGTATTGCAGTGTGCAGTAGGCATAAATAAATGTGTCATGTAAACATTCATTCATAGCGGCCGTGAGAAAAGTTATGTAGTGCAGAGCAGGGTGTGGAGTAGACAGTTCAGTGTGGGAGGGGGCAGCATGGTGTTCAGGAGCCGGACTGCTTGGGGGAAGAAGCTATTGCACAGTCTAGCAGACCTTCTCCTGATGCTGCAGAAACGTCTACCAGATGGGAGGGGGGTGAACAGTTCATGGCAGGGATGGTGGGGGTCATCCACGATGCTGGTGGCCTTATGGATGCAGCCGGAAGTGTAAATGTCCTGCAGGCTAGGCAGAGAGCTGCCGATGATGCGCTCAGCAAACCGTACAATCCTCTGAAGGGCTCTGCAGTCGGAGGCGTGGCAGTTTCCATACCAGACTGTGATACAGCTGGTGAGGACGCTCTCAATGGTGCCCCTGTAGAAGGTGATGAGGGTGGGTTTGGGGAGGTGCACTTTTTTCAGTCGTCGCAGAAAGTTTTTGGTCAGGGAACCGGTGTTGTTGATCCAGGAAAAGTTCTCTGTGATGTGAACACCAAGGAATTTGGTGTTCCTCACTCTCTCCACTGTGGCGCCGTCGATGGTTAGTGGAAGGTAGTTAGGCTGGGTCTTTCTGAAGTCAACAATCAGCTCTTTTGTCTTGTCAACATTAAGAGACAGATTGTTGTTCTTGCACCAGACCACCAGCCGTCACACCTCCTCTCTGTACGCTGTGTCATCATTGTCTTCGATGAGCCCCACAACTGTGGTGTCATCAGCAAACTTGTTGATGTGGTTTGTGCTGGAGCTTGAGGTGCAGTCATGATGTGGCTCAGGAATAGCCGCTCGAAGCACTTCATAATGATTGGGGTAAGTGCTACCGGGCGGTACTTGTTGAGCTCTGTAACTGTGGCCCTCAGGTCTGATGGTGGTGGCCTTGAAGCACTGTGGGACAGCTTGGCTGAGGGAGATGTTGAAAATGTCCACTAGGACATCAGTCAGCTGGTCTGCGCAGGCTTTGAGCACATGGCCTGGTACATTGTCCAGCAGCTTTGCGTGGGTTGACCCTGGCTAGTCTTTCTCACGCTGGCTGCAGATAGGGACAGCACACGGTCGTCTGCCAGGGGGGTGGTCTTCTGTGCAGGCTCGATGTTCTGGGCCTCAAACCTGGCATAGAATGAGTTCAGTGCGTCTGGAACACGCATGCGGTGGGGTCCTGTAGTCAGTGATGGCTTGGATGCCCCGCCACATGCATCTTGCATCTCTTGAACAGGTGAAGTGGTGAAGTGTTGATTTTTCTCCCGTACTCACGCTTTGCCCACTTGATGCCTCGGGACAGGTTTGTCCTTGCTGCTCTGAGCTCCTCGGCGTCGTTCGCTCTAAAAGCAGTATCCCTTTGTGGACTTCTGCTGTAAACCATGGTTTCTGGTTTGCACGCACCTTGACAGGTTTGATGACAGTAACATCTCCAATGCATTTGTTGATGTATCCTGTCACTGTCTCAGCGTACTCGCTTATGTCTGTGTGCTGGCCAGTGGTCGCCACTTTTCTAAAGATGCTACAGTCTGTGCACTCAAAACAGTCCTGCTCAGTGGGCTCCATTGGTAGGAGTCCAACCAATCCAAACTTTTTTTCTCCATCCACATCCAAGTACTGACTGTAACCAGGTTTTGCTGCACGGGAGGACAGCGGTTTGCTCCAAGACATAGTCAACTCCGATGGGAGCATGGTGAGCAAATTTTTTGATGTCATCGGCACAGGTGGGAAGAAGAACCCCTCAAACCTTGATGATTTCTGGGTAGGAGGTTGAGAGGACCACTCCACAGAGGGATGAGGGAAAGGTCTGAGCAGTGGCAGTTGTGGCGCAGGCCAGAATTCAGGCAGCTTGCTCCTCCTCTTCCGAGAGACTGTGGAAATCTAGCTAACTATATGTACTTCCAGTACATTTTAATAATACATTTGATTTTATACAGTAACACTACTTCTTAAAATTAGTTTGGCATGACAATCATGGGTTTCATCAATGATTTAGCATCAGACCAGTACTTAGCATTTCTCAGTGCAGAAATATAAGACATATTCCAGTGGTTGCTTCCCTTGTCTATATACCTCCCTCCTCAGTTTTTCTGTTTATTTCTGACTCATTTGTTCTCGATGAGTTCCCTTTCAGTCAATCCGCTCAGTACAACACCAGAAAGTATGGGTAATGCTGCTGCATGTCCATGCTGTGAAGTCACCTATCAAAACGCCTTTGGCAGATGACGTATGGCGACGTACATACAGCTCCGCCTGTCTGTATAAATACCATCGCCAGCGTCATCCCCTTTAGTTCACTGCTCTTCACCTCGCTGTGTACACCTTAACGGAGCGGCTATCGTATAGCTTCAGTGCTATCGCTAAGCTTTCTCTGTCTGCTACAGCTCAGCTATCGGGTAGCTCTCTATTCGGTAGATTGATTCTGTGATCGTGCAGGTTAGTCACTGGTAAGCTATGTGCTGCTAGCAGGCTAATTCTGTGTAGAACCGGGTAAGAATTAGCTGAACTGTTCTCGCCAGCGACAGCGCTAATTCTGACCACGGTTTTCTGAGTCTAGCTACCGCTCCAAGGCTTGTTGGTTTCTGCTAGCACAAGCTAACAGCGCTAACCGCCATGGACACCGTTGCTAGCCGTGCTAAGGACCAGGTACCCGCTCGGCCCTGTCCACATTGTGGCCGCTCTTTCGCGGAGAATGACCAGCATGAAGCATGCCCTGTTTGCCTGGGGATCCTTCATGCACGTCGAGCTTTGACTGAACCCGAGTTTTGCGAGTTCTGCTGCACGCTCCGGCCATCCGCACTGAAGTTAAGTTAAGCTCATCGAGAAGGTCATGGGTCGCACCGCGATCAGACGCCAGGACCCTCTGCTCTCTCAGTCTGCTGCTTTACGTAGCAGGGCATGTGTCTGTCGGAGCTGGCGGCTCAGGTTCCTGAGAACGGCCCGATGCTCAGCCTCCTCAACGAGGTTAGGTTCACGTCGGACCACACCCTCCGTGCACTGCGCTGTGCAACGTTTCTCCTCGGCAGAGCCATGGCCAGCACGGTTGTGGCGCAGCGGCACCTGCGGCTGACGCTCACAGACATCTCGGAAAGGGACCGGTCTGTTTATCTCGACAAGCCAGTGTCCACTGACGGCCTGTTTGGCAAATCGCTCGACGATATTTTGTCACGATTTGAAGTGAGGAGGAAACAGACAGAGGCGCTGCGCACCGTCATCCCCAGGCGAGACGCGAAGCCGAAGCTGTTCATGGCCCATCCGCAACCCCCGCCTAAGAAGATCACGCCTGTAGCAGGTCTGGGCTCCCAGCATGCGAGGCAAATTCCTCCTGCCCAACCTTCACGTCCATCGGCTTGGAGCAAGGGTCCACATACAAGGGTACAATTTCAAGCTCGCCCCCCTCGCTTCACCTCCGTGGTAGAAACGGTTGTCCCGGCAACGGCGTCAGCAACTCTACAGGAGGAAATATGCATTTTGCTGCAGAAACACAGACACAACAGACGAGTGTTCAAGTTCAGGATGCTAACTGTGAGACAACTACTAACAGCTGTCAGACCAGGCGACTGGTTTATGACGATAGATTTGACAGACGCTTATTTTCATATAGCGATCTGTCCACGTCACAGACAATTTCTCAGGTTTGCATTCGAGGGGAAAAGCTTACGAGTACGTAGTACTGCTGTTCGGTCTGTCGCTAGCCCCACGCACCTTCACGAAGTGTGCGGAGGCGGCTTTGGCTCCTCTCCGAGGGGAGGGTATTCGTATTTTGGCCTATCTAGACGATTGGCTTCTGCTAGCAAGCTCCAGAGAGCAAGCAGGGAGACTGACAGCACGAGTGCTGTCCCACATTCAATCTCTAGGCTTCTCTGTGAACATGCAGAAAAGCTCCCTCATCCCGAAACGACAGTGCGCATTCCTCGGGCTGACCATCTGCTCAGTCTCCGGCCGAGCGCGCCTGTTGGAACAGAGAGTGGCCGCGTTTCAGCGCTGCCTCGCTCGTTTTCAGTTGGTGTTTCTGGCTTTGAAACATTTTCAGTCAGCCCTAGCAGGTCATCATGTTTTGATCAGAACGGACAACACGACAGTGGTGTCACATGTAAACAGGCAGGGAGGGACGCGCTCTCTCCCCCTGTTAAAACTGTCTCGTTCTCTGCTGCTCTGGTGCAATGTTAGCTTTCTGTCGCTCAGAGCTGCTCACGTCCCGGGTCATTTGAACCATGGGGCGGATGTTCTCTCCAGGGGGGGACCCCTTGCGAGGGAGTGGAGGCTGCACCCGGAGGTGGTTGCTCAGATTTGGGAGCGTTTTGGCAGGGCAACGGTGGACCTTTTTGCATCCAGAGACAACACTCATTGTCCCCTGTTTTTCTCCTTGACAGACCACAATGCAATTCTCGGGATGGATGCGTTCGCTCACCCATGGCCTGCGACCCTCCTGTACGCCTTTCCTCCAGTGGATGTGATTTTACCCATCCTGGAGAGGGTGCGCCAGCAGGGTCTGTCTCTAATACTGGTGGCCCCCCGCTGGCCAGCGAAGCCGTGGTATGCGGAGATAATCAACATGTTGGCCGCGGAACCGTGGCAGCTTCCCCTTCTCTGGGACCTGCTCTCTCAAGCGATAGGAGAAGTAGTTCACCCACGCCCCAATCTGTGGTGTCTGCATGTTTACCTACTGAAAGGCTGAACCTGTTGGCTAGGGGTCTTCCTCCCGGCGTGGTAGCAACAATTCAAAACTCCCGTGCTTCGTCCACAAGGGGACTATACGCCTGCAAGTGGCGTGTTTTGAACGTTGGTGTCAGGAACATAATGTTCTGCCATTTCAGTGCTCCTTGGTGGAGGTTTTGTCCTTCCTACAGGAGCTGTTTGAGAAGGGTCTCTCCTTTTCTACTCTCAAAGTGTACCGCCATCTCAGTTTGCCATGTGGGTTTTGAGGGTGTGTCGCTGGGTGCGCATCCGCTGATATTACGTTTTCTGAAGGGTGTCCGCCGGTTGAGGCCCGTGGTCAAGTCCAATGTGCCATCTTGGGACTTACTGCTGGTGCTGGAGGCTTTGTGTGGTCCTCCATTTGAGCCTCTCGAGTCAGTAGATGTGAAATTTCTTTCATACAAGACAGCACTTCTAATGGCTTTAGCATCCGCTAAGCGTGTGGGGGATCTCCATGCTCTGTCTGTGCACCCATCCTGCACCCAGTTTGCAGCTGATGGGCTGAAGGTCATTTTGCGCCCCAATGCGGCGTATGTGCCTAAGGTTATCTCCTCAGCTTATAGCTCTAGGGTCATTGAGCTTAGGAGTTTCTGCCCTCCGCCTTTTGCTTCTGAGGAACAGGAGAGGCTTCTTTATGCCCTGTGCGGGCTTTGCGTGTCTACATGAGCCGCACTGAGGGTGTGTGCTTGTTATTTGTCTGCTTTGCGGGTTCAGTGTGGGGCAGAGCGCTGTCCAAACAGCGCCTCTCCCACTGGATTGTGGAGGCCATGCCTTTGGCTTATGATAGCAGAGGTGTCCCTTTACCTCAGGGTGTGAGAGCATATTCGACCAGAGCTGTGGCAACATCACGGGCACTGTTTAAGGGAGTCTCAGTGGGAGACATACACTACTCACAAAAAGTTAGGGATATTTGGCTTCGGGTGAAATTTATGGAAAACAAAAAGTTCACACTACAGTGATATTATATCATGAAAGTAGGGCATTTAAGTAGAAGC
>JAUMHL010000012.1:10184518-10227164 GCA_032362345.1 Sandelia bainsii
CGGTGAAGAGCAGCTTCTGAACTAAAGGGGATGACGCTGGCGACGGTATTTATACAGACAGGCGGAGCTGTATGTACATCGCCATACGTCATCTGCCAAAGGCGTTTTGATAGGTGACTTCACAGCATAGACATGCAGCAACATTTCCCATACTTTATGGTGTTGTACTTCGCTTCTCTCCTTCAGGGAACCGAGGTTATACATATAACCAATCGTTTTCCTCTGGTTCACTATAGCCTTTTACTTCCTTTCTTTTGTTGTTGTTCTCTCAATTTTTCACTCTCCCTCTCGTGTTCTTGATTTCAGTGAAATCTAATTCTATTTCTTTCTTTATTGGTAGGGCACAGGGAGGCTGCCCGTTGCCAAGTGCAGAGCATCTTTTTCTTTCTGTGTACCTGACCACATCATGTACAGCATTGTTAGTTCATACAGCAGTCTGTTATCTGCCAAGTTCAGCTTGGTCACATTGTGTGTGTGGGTGGAACTACAGCATACTGTACAAGTTCATGTATCCTTATTTGTGCATGCTGGTGTTTGGAAGTTAAAGATGGAAAAAGACAGGGGTCTGATGTAGTGATTGTCAGGCAGAGGTGTATAGTAATCATCATGAAAGCCTTGCAGGAGAAATTAAACTTGAGGATGACGGCGAGCTCTGAGACATGGAGGTTGATTGTCATTTGGAGTCGTCAGCATCCTGGCAGAGGAGCTTGTTCAGAAGATTGTTATAAGCAAAGAAGCTTTTGTTCATATGCACTGTGGAAGATTTCTCAAACATGAAGAAATATGTTTTAATTCAATTAGGTTGTATAAACTGGGAGATTGGAGTTACAGGAGGTAGAGAAGGGAAATCGTGCATGAGAGTAACAACATAATGGAAGAAGTAGGGTCTCATTTTATTTTAGTTTTTTAGTTTTATTTTTTTTGATTCAGCTATGCAGTCTCATGTTATCCTGCCTATTTTTGCATTGCATGGGTTCGCATTCCTGGTGTGAAGACACTTTTGTAAGAGTGAGTGAGAAAACACTCACTATGTAGTGAATCTGATAAAAAGGCCAGACATGTAGTCTGGTGGAGCAAAGGAAACAGGAAGTGGACGTAGCCAGGGTTGTTGGGAAATGGAGTCGAGAAGGAGAAGATGGCATCCACCATGTGATCTAAAAGGCTGAGCAGGACAGGAGAACTGAGGGAGAGAACAGAGAGGTTTGCAGTGGGGAAAGCTTGATTCTGACTGGGGGAGAGGGGAAAGGTGGTGAGCTGAACATCAGGGGATTTCCTTTGTGTGCACAAAGACGACTTTACAGTTTCCAAAATAATAAATAAATAAATAAAACAATAAATCTTTATACACAGTCCTTTATCCACAATCCAAGGATATCAACAGTCCTATCTCCAATAAACATGATTTTCACACACACAGAATTCTGTGAGGCAGGCAAATGGTATACTGTGTAGCATTTCATATTTTTGAATTTGCACTCGTTAATTTAAAGGGGCACCAGGTCACATTGGATCCCATAAAGTAGAGAGGCGCAGCCACCCCCTCTCTAGGATGATTTACAATGAAATTCAACCCCGAACCAATCTCAGTCTCAATTGAAGTAGTTTGTTCTTGGCGAATAACAGTGATCTCATGTCTTGATACAACAAAAGAAACACACGTTACTGGCTTTACTGAAGTGGAATTTATTGATATAAAAGATGTAATTAATGGCTGAACGTAATCTGTGACATAACAAACATACATGTAACATAACAAGTTAAAGGACTGTCAAGATGGGAGCTGTGGACCACTGAGTGTAATAACAGAAATAGATAGAAAAATAGGAATTTACCAATTTAGCGGTCTTGTTCACAAGGACATCAGCTTACATAGCACAGAAGGTTAGCTTTAGCCTACTTTTACCGCAGGGGAAACTTGGCTCATCCTCCTCCGGGTTCGGACTCCTGATTAACCACTTGATGTGAGGCAGGATTTTAGCGGCCTTGAAGCTGCATGTGACTCGGTCGCTTTTCACACAGCGCGTCCTGTCGGTGTAGGTCTGTGTGCTTGCTTCTCGCTATGTCAGACAGATGTCCCAGGCAAACTTCAACTCACCTTAACTATCTTGTAAGAACGGTGTAATGAAACCGTGCCAGTCAAATCATAGGAGTTACTGGAACAAAAAGTTGGTGGAAAAAGAAAAATGAAACATAAAAGAAAGAAAAATGGGAAGAAGACAAAGAGCGGACAAAAGACAAAAAGTTAAGAAAAGAAAAAGGAAAAAGCATGAAAGACAAAAAGCAAACTTCTTCTCTTGTTCTGACCATATATACTCTTAAGGAGTGTATAGGTGGAGACAAGGCTAGGGAAACAGACACTACCACAGCCCACATCTTACAATCAGAATTAACATTCAATAATCAGTGATTTGAAGTAAGTTACAAACCAAGTGTGTAACACATAAAATTATAGTTGCATGTGACATGTAACTATTGAACTACTACCAAATGTAGGACTGTCTCCCAGGTGATAACTAAAGGACACTCAATAATATGAGAGAGACATACAGTTTGGTGGCACATGGTCTTATTACTCATAGTGATTAAACACAATACATGATTAATAATAATGTTCTCTAGTTTCAGGATGGTCTTGCGGCATGATTGTAGTGTGAGTGTCACTTAGAGTCCAGTTGGTTATGTGATGAGTATGAGTGAATCAAGGTCCCAAAGGTCTAATGTAGGTGTCTTGGTCCAACCTCTTCATCTCATGTCCATATGGTGATGCTCTCAGTCCATGATCAGACCTGCCTTAACAGGAGGTCAAAAAGTGAGTTTTTATGCTGTCCCTCTGATCAGTGTCAACTCAGGGGGAGTTGGTTTTCCACTTTAGTTGACCCCTGATAAGGGTCTCCATGTTCTTTGAAGCATTGGGGGGAAATGTCCTGAGAGGGGCAATTCACACTCCCCAGGTCTGGGAAAGGACCTTGTTTATGTGAAATCCCCCCCTTATCTATGCCATCCTGCCATAGATAGGGTTAAGAGCTCACATAGGCACTTAAACAGAGAGGCCTGTTGTTGTTTAAGGATGGAGGTTAAGAAGGGGGTCTGCAACCCCCCTTTAGCTTGAATTGTACAGGCCTGATGACGCTACAACTGAAAGCCAGGGTCTGAATAGACAAGAATTAATTCACTAGGTCCAAGGAGGTGAAGGCAGAGAGAGAATCCAGAGAACAGAGCCAGAGTTCAAAAACCAGGAGATCAGAATTACTCACGATACTGGCAGAAATCAGGGTCAGATCCGATGGTCTGAGAGTACGCTTGAGAAAACGGGAAACAAGGCTGGAGAGTCAAGGAGGGGGTCAAACAATTTGGCGGGGAATAAATGTTGGAGATGCTGCTTATAAGCGAGACAGAGAGAACAGCTTAAAGCAATGATGTAATGATTATAAAGTAAGCTGGAGTTACTGAGGGTGTGGAGTGACAGGAAATAAAAAAATAAGTATACTGTACATTGTTGTTTTTCTGTGTCTCTGTCTTTCTAGCTTTTAGCATCAGATGGCGTCCAGCAGAGCAATCCAGTTGCTGTGACAATAACGGTGTTGGATGCTAATGACAACACGCCGACTTTTGCTAATGTGTCCTACAATGTCAACCTCTTTACTGATATGATGCCTGGAGAAACTGTAATACAGGTACACACAATTCAGTTCTTGAAATAGGTACGTAGAATCAGCAACAACTTTATATGGGTGATGCACTTGATATATTTTACATTTTTCATGAGCAAATGTGAGTGAGTGTTTAAAGATGTGATGCTTGTTTATCTCTTTCCAGTTGTCAGCAGTGGATTCTGATGCAGGACTCAATGGCCAGGTCACCTACCGGATCTTAGCTGGTGCCCAGGGACATTTTCTAATTGGAAATAGGTCATTATATTGCTTGCATTCTAATATTGTATAGCTAAGAAATATTTTATTGTTTGAAAGAACTTATTTGAAGTCTTGAGTGCTAGATGAGAAAATTGATACCACTGTCAAGATGTAAAATATGAAGCTACTGGCAGCAGCTTTTTTTGTATTGTTGTGACCTTGAACCTGCCAGGCAACCAACAGTGTTCAAACTTGGCAAGACATCAAATAGACATATTTGCCAAAATGCCAAACTATTTCTTAAACTTATTCTCAGTGTGAAAAGGCTCAGTGCTGTTCTAGAATTGAATCAGTTGGAATGAACATCCTGCCAGAGTTGCTGTTTCAATTTCAAAGTCTCCCAGTAGAAATGACAGGCAATTTTCAGAATGGGATAAACTATTACCAAGATTCTTTCGGCAATGGAGAAGACCCAGAATTCGGTATCAGACACTACAACTACAAAACAGGGGAGGTGTTGCACTCCCTAGTTTAGAGCATTATTATACTTCAGCATAGTTGAGAGTCATTTGGTGCCAGATGGAAGTAAATTGAGGTGGCACTTTTAAAAGACATTCCAATCCAAGCCACAATCAGAGATAACATTTTATTAAAGAAATTGTATGCAGTGGTTAATCTTTGGATTAACTAGTCAATCAAAATATGAAGGAGCAGCATCTCTCAGTTTAATTTTGGAGTGTTGGGTTAGGGTCTTGAGAATGTGCGCTTTCGTTTCAGAATATTCTCCAAACTTAAATATAACATATAAAAGATGGACCTCTCAGAAGCTGTGAGCCTACTTCACTTTCTTACATCAGGGCAAAGAATTTTCAGGACCTGAAAAAGACTTATTGGATTGTAAAATTCCTTCATAAATTCCTTCAAGTGTGTCACAATTTAAACGAGCATTTGAATGTAGGTAAAGTAAAATGGTTAGATAGTGGGTTACTACTAATATTCAGCAGTGCATGTAGCTCTGACTCGGGTTACAAAACCATCTCAAGACTTTACAGGGCCCTTCTGAAGAAGGTTAAAGATGATTGATGAGGACTGGGAATTATTTAGAGAATCACAATTGAGGGAATTTTGTTGGAAGATCTTTTCAGTTGTTTATTACTACTGCCCAGAAAACCCACATTGCTGAATTTCTACAGTTTTGGAGAAAATGCGGCAACCAATACGCTAACCATTACCATCTGTTTTGGTCTTGCCCTATAATTACTAAATTCACAGAGAAGAAGAAAAGATCTGGAAAAAGTGGATTAACTACATTGCTCTTATTTGCCCATAATTTGGGATTTGAGATCTCTAAATTATTCTGCATTCAATTATTTATTCCTTTGTTTTCATTCCCTTACAAGGTTAGGAAAAGCGCACAACCTCATGTTCTCTGTTCTGCTATAATCACTTAAATCACATAAATACATTATTGTTGAATGTTTTTCTTTACAACAGCAGCCATTAAACACTTGGATTGATATCTCAGTTAAGAGTCTGAATGCATAGATTTCTGTGGTATTGTTACATTTCTTAGTAATGATGTTATTATGACCGTATAAAAGATAACACCAGTATACAGTTTATACATAATAAAACTATGATGCTAAGTAATTACCATAGATAAATAAGGCCATTGATTAGACAATTGATGTCTCTGTTCTAAAAGTGTGGCGGTACTGTAGACTATGACAAGTTAAATCCTATAGCCTGCTCTTTTGGTTTAGTGATTTGGATATGTATAGTCATGTAATATTGCATGAACTATTTTCACAGTACTGGGATCATTACTGTGGCTCCAGGTGTTGAGCTTACTGTGGGGCGAAGCTACGCTTTGACTGTAGAAGCCATTGACAATGGCCCTGTGTCTCATAGAAGGTAAGTCTGAAGTTTATTTTATTCTGTTTTATATGCTCAATGAAGTTTGAAATGTCCTGAATGGTCATCAGATTTAAAGAGCTTTTGCAGTCATTGTCAGACACTCCACAGCACACTCCATTCTCTTGTTTTGTTTTTCTTTCCCGCCATTCTCTCCATTCTCATCTTATTCACCAATTTCAGGTGAGGTGTTTCATTTTTAGAAATTCATATTACAAGCTGTAGTTTTATATTGGAAAATGGCAGGAATCAAAAAGAGGAAAATGTGTGTGTGAGAAGGAGAGAAGAAAAGGGAGAAAAGTATAGCAGAATGAAGGGTAATGAAAGGATGCCTTACTACTGCTAACCCTGTTCTTACGAAATGGAAAGAAAATGATACTGTCTGCATGTCAGAGAAAGGACAATTTCACCTAATGCAGGGCTACATGGCGTCTGGAATAAATGCCGCAGATAGTAAAAGAAGCTAAAGTAGTGGCCCTGTCACACTCTAAAGGATAAGGACTTGATAAGGTAAGATTTTTGTGATTGTTGTTCCCTCTGTATCTGCTCTCCATTTCTTCTTCATGGATTAAATCAATAAGGAAGCATAACTTTCACCATTTCACAAACTATAGTTTATTTTCCAACTCTGGCTATTTGATGGAAAGAAGCAGCTGCTTCTAATATTGTCTAAAGTCTGTGTGTATTGATTTAGTATCTTAAATGTAGTGGAGAGCAGTTGAATTGAATTTTGTTTGTTTTTTAACAATTGCTGTGCAACATTTGAGAACAGAAGCAAATCGAGACAGTGTTCCAGCTACATTGCACTCCAGACTAATGTAGCAGATGCACTGGCAGAGAGTTTGATTCCTTTTTTTTAATTTTTGCTGCATGCTGCCTCAACTTCACTCAAGAAACATCACAGAATAGCAACACTGTGGGAACGTGTCATGTGCTTTTGCAGGTTGCAGATGAGGGGCAACATGCACCAAAAGGTGTTAGCTCCTTTTTAATGCACGTTATCCTTCTTTTCATTTCATTCAAAGCACACTTGGGAGTAGTTCTTTGTGTTGTGCATTTGGGGATGTCTCAACAAAAGGATAAATTAATGCTGCAGTGTCCTTGGAAAAAGGACAGACACGAAAAATCATTTATCTTCTAACAGGAAACCACAGAACAAAAACAACATTCATATGTACAGGAACATTTAAGTTTGTTTTACTAAAACATTGAAAAAGGCACACTACTATTCATTAGGTATGATTGTGTCCATTTTATATAGGCTGAGCAGGTTCATGTGGAATATTCCTTCCTACCTTAGTGATTATAACAAAACGCATTTGAGGAAATCGATTTCTGTTAATCAGTCTCAAAAGTGTTGGGTACTCCAGATGAGTTGCCAAGCCAAAGAATGTTGCCTATCATGTAAAGGATAAGTGCACAATTTACAAAAAAATGTTTTAAAACAAGCAAATATTGACGTGGCATTGACAGAGAGATCTCTTCCTCATGAATGTTTGGGATACATCTTTCAAGGCTGAAATGGACACTTGAATTAGTTTGCCTTGCTTAGTGGTGATTTTGTGGTATGGTTAGACCTTGGTCATTTGCATTTGCGAGACAAAAGGGACAGAGGTGAGCAGTTGAGAAAATACAAATTACAGTGGCTTCAGAAAGTATTCGGACACAATCACTTTTAGCACACTTTAACGTGTTGTAGATTTAATTTTAAATTGTTAAAATTGTCAGTTTACACTCCAGTGTTGCCTTGGCTGTATGCTTTGGGTTTTTGTCGTATAAAGGTGAGTCATTGCTACAGCCACAGGTTGTGTGCACTTGGGAGCTCCCCCCCCCCCCAAGAACTTCACTTTATTTGGATGCATTCATCCTTCCCTTAACTCTGACCAGGCTGATGCAGCCACCACCTTCTTTCACTGTAAGTGATGGTATTAGCCAGATGATGAGCACTGCCTGGTGTTCACATAGTGCTTGGACTTCTGCCCTAATAGTTCACTTTTGTGTCAATAGACCAGAATAATTTCTCATGCTGTCAGTCTTTTAAATGTCCTTTATAATGTAAACTCTAGAGAATTATTTGTCCTTCGTGTAGGTTTTAAATCACTCCAGTTTGATGAAACAGATAATACCGTCAGTGTATAGTAACACAAAATCTTATTATGGCTTACTTACTACTGTGTTAAAATGATAAAGTATGTTTTAGTTGTAATTATTGCAGTAGATTGCTCTATGTGCAATATTTCAGTCTTCATAAAAGCTAGAATTATCTCCTCTCACATTCGGCTCCAGCTGTGTAGCTGCCAAATCAATACAGAATGTGAACCATTGAAGATTGATGTGGTTCCAGTGATTGGCTCACAGATTGTCCCCAAATTTCCCCAGACCCCCTGTTTATCTCAGCTGAAAACATAACCTGCATAACAAATCAATATCTATCTCTGTGCTACTAGACTTGTTGAAACTACGGGTCAGGACCCAAAATGTGCTATAAGTCCTCTTCCTTGTGGCTACCAACAAGACACGAGTGACAGTATTCTTTTAAATGACTTTGGATCTCTGCTCATGGTAATTATGTCCACCATGTTATGGGGCTGGACCTATGTATCAGCCTTTGAGCCACATGTTTCATTCAGATTAGATTTTGCATGGCCTAGATTGGCCTAGATCGATGTACCCCAGAATACGGTAAACAGTTTTATGCTCTGGGTGTCATTATAGTTTCATCAGACTGTAGGGTAAGGGTGAAATTAGGGCACCACCAAAGAGAAGAGATGAGATTGTATAAAGTCTTGGATAAATAGCTAGATGGAGAGAGATAATGAGGTAATTTGCTCTGTATTTTATGAGGCTGGTAGTAAATTATGGGGTTAGTTATACAGTCATTTGAGTCACTTGAATCAGACTTGAGTTCAAGTAACGTAACTTAAGTCTCCAGTTCTGGTAGAATGCAGTTGTATGAAATATGTAAAGTACATTTAAATAAGCAAAAATCTAATTTCTCTCTAGGATGGAGAAAAAGAATGATAAATAAGCTCAGACTCCAGTAGAAACCTTGACTGAAAATTCTGAAGTCCCTTGATCGGATTTCATCAATAATGCCATTTGTTTTAATAGAACACTGGCTTTCACTCTGTGCTGGCTTACATTTTCCAGCCTTTATCGCTTCATTTATTTATTGTTGTGAACGTAAACAGATTTTGTGGGCTATTGTTTAGACCCGAGGTTCTTTGGCTTCTTCAGTCAATGATCCAGTTTGAGTGAAGTTAGTCTCTCCCTGCTGGAACTCAGTGCTCCTGCCAAGTAGGAACACAAATTAAATCCCTGCAGTTTCTTACCCTGAAATTCAGGGTGAGTAAAAACTGATATCACTTATGTGATGCGTGGGCAAAGCTAGGAAATGGGACTATTTTAGCTTTGTGGTTAATTAAGAAAACTTACTAATGACCAAACTTCATATAAGAATTGAACTACCAAGACTAGAGTGCAGACTCAAGACACAAACTATGTTTTTTTTTTTTCTTCAGGAAATGCATACATATTCCCATATGACTGTATGAGTTGGCTTATAAAATGTAGACAGTATGCTCTATACTGATCCTATGTTTAGTAATATTAGTTTTCTAATTTATTAAACTAATACTAATGTATATATTTTGATATATTTATATTAGGGCTGGGCACCTTAATGCGTAATCGTCTTATTTTATTGCGCATCAACGCAGTTTTATTATTATTATTATGATGATGAAAGTTCATTGCTCACTGGGTCTGAATACACATACAGACAAACCATGGGGCACAGGATCAGTACTGGCTTTGGATTGGCGTCGTCATGCAATTTACCGAACTCTTACAAGGACATTTTCATATTAAATCTCTAACACACGGCGGAGTTGATAGAACCACAGTTATTTGTAACCACTGCAAAGTTAATTTTTCCTATCACCGGAGAACTTGGAGTCTGACATATCACTTAAATACAATAGACACACCGTTGATGCAGTAAATCACCCAAACAACAGACATCGACACAAACGCTTAAAGGAATCATGGCGTTCATTTCTTTCTTTTAATGACAGCAGTCAAATTAACAACTGTGTTTAAAAAACGCTTTTCAGGTGGTTGACGTGACATATTTTGCAATGCGCGCTCTGTGTGTGTGTGTGTCTGTGTGTGCATTGCGTCCTGGCAATGGCAAATAGCTTTGGTTTTGTATTTGATTTGATTACATTAATGTTTAAGTTGAGATTTACAAGAAATATTTAACTGCTACTGTGTAAATGGAATACTGCTGTTCTTATTTGTTTAAAGTGTTTGCAAACTAAATATTATTGCAATTTTGTTCATATAGCAGTACTTTAAAAAACAAAGTGCCCAATAAACTACTTTTGAATTCATTATTAAATTTTGCCTGTAACAATGCGATTAATCACAAATAAAAATTTTAATCGCTGCTCAGCACTAATTTATATATTTGATATTAATATTACAATATTTTCTTGCCCTCTGGTAACTGTGGAAGATCTTTTAAATTTAGATATGCAATCCCTCCACCAAAGCTGAGTGTCAACATTCACTAATTTATTTATTTCTCTTTCATTTTATCAAAGCAAATATGCAGGTTCTTCCTTCACTTGAACTGTCTTTTCTTTCTTGTTTATTCTTATTTGTACCCAAATAAAGTTTTTATAAATGTACACTGAATATTTCTACTAAATCTGGAAAGCAAACAAAAAAGCTAATCAGCCATGAATCAAGAGAAAATACATTCATTAGCATTATTTTATAGGAGTATAATAAGGGAGTATAATATAACCAAGACATTGTGTTCACTCAGAGTGACTTTTACTCTGCATAAAGTCATGTTGTTTGCCAGCAGATCATTTTTATTTTTACGTCATTATTGAGACTTCCAGCTCTCTTGTATCTTGTTCTTTTGGGGAATTCAGGATCACAACCCTACACTAAATTATCTAAAATAGTTGCAATAGCAGATGTCAATTCTGTTTTCAGCTCGGTCTTAATTTAATTTTCAGTTACTATGTAGTTATTTCCTAGTTAAGTCAGATTGTCTATTTCCTTGAAAAGGATTGAAAATGACAGTTGCCCAAACATGACAACTGTGACTCAGGTAATGAAATATTTTCAAAAAGAAAAACTGACAAAAGGACACAAACGGTTTACAGCACTGGAAATAAACTGTGTAAATTTTAGATCATTATGGTGACATGCTGTTTGGAAGTGTTCCGCTGATTAAAAAATGTCAGTGAGTACAGCATAGTGGACAACCAAAGTTGTGTCATTAAGACTTCATTTTACTAGGTCTTATAAATTATAAACTTGTTTCAATTGACTTTTTTCTTTAACTTAATTCAAGTTTAAGCATATTTCTACTATAAATCCTTATTCTTCTCTAATTCCTTATTCTTGATCAAGTTTTCTTACCTCTTGAGGAAATAATCCATTTATCTAGTCTAGTTGGTTGATTGGTTGGTTTAGGTTTAACCTTACCTTGTTGTATAACTGTATTTACTTGTAATCAGTATATAATTACTCAGTATTTTTTGTATGTGCAGGTTCTTACATGTGTACAAATTCCTGAACATTATTGATTTCTGCATGATGTGAAAGGTTTATGTCTACGAGAGCAGGGCTCAGTTGGAAATAATACTTAAGACGTTAAGTCTTAACGTCTTCAAATATGCCACCCTTCATGATAAGGTTCATAACACTACTTAATAAAGGACAGATTAAGGATGATATGCCCAGCCATCCTTTTATTAAAATGGAAACAAAAACATTTTATCTCAGTAAAATGGCATCAGCCTCTACATGAATGAATAATTGGAAGATGATAAATTTGTCAAACTGCACAATAGAAACCTTAAACCCTGCAAAAAGATGTTTGTAAAACTAGCAGCAGAACACTACCTAATATCTTTGGCAGTTACACTGTTGTTGACTTCATGCTATTGATTAGTTAAACACATGAAGTACAAAAAAACACTGACCAACTTAAGTAATAGACCAGTCATCCTCACTGACACAGCTTTTTTTACCCACTAACCCCTTGTGCTGCCCTCAAGCTCTATTCATGTTTTTCTGTTCACATCCCTCTCTAACATTGCTCTGCTACCATTCCTCCTTTGTCTGCGTCTGTTACAGAACGTTTCTGTTTTTTTTTTTATCTTCATCTGTCTTAATTGCCTTACCCCATTCTGTTCTGTCTTTTCACTTTTGCTCTATCTCTTTAGGTCATCCATTACTACGGTCTACATCGAAGTTTTACCTCCAAATAACCAGAGCCCTCCACGTTTTTCCCGGCAACAATACAGCCTGGAGATCAGTGAAGCTATGAGGAATGGAGCTACACTTCTTAATCTGCAGGTACACTACACTCATAAGCTATCCTGCCCAGGTATTTCAATAGTTCACCCATTACTTTTAGCTAACTATATCAACTATTTATTCATTAGCTTACTATTTCAACTATATTCAACTTTTCACAGTCTTCACTGAAAGTGTTCAAAGGTTACAGCTCACTGATCTGATTAGTAAAATAAATGTACACTTGAATGTGTGTGTCTTACTCTGTTTACTTTTTAAGGCAGTGGATCGGGAGAGGGACCCCATCGTCTATGAAATCCACAGTGGAGACGCCCTTGGACATTTTGCACTACAACAGAAGTAAGTGCCTAGCGTGCATGTGTGGTTAAAACGGTCTAAATTATATCATTAGGGGCTTGGGATCTGCAGAGGCCTTCACATAAACACACCCATACGCATACAGACTTAGGGCTTTTGTTGTATTTACTCATTTACTGCGCATTAAAATTGCATTTCTGAAAATGCATTTCTCGATGGAAGACGTGAGAGAGAAACTAAGGAAAGTATGATGAAACACTGCAAGATAAGGGACAGAATTAAGTATGGAAGTATATAAGTATGGGAAAGAAAAAGGGGAGAGAGGATAAAGGTTTGGAAAAAAGAGGTAAGAGAGCAGGGCTGGGACAGTTTAAAAGATGTGAGGGGAAATGTTAGGGAGAGCTGGGAATGAAACATTGAACAAGAGTGCCTGAAAAATAAACAATTTAGCACAGAATGAAAGAAAAGGAATTAAGGAATTAATTTGTGCATTCTAGGAATATTTGATGGGTTCTGTCAAACATTGTAAAATCTTCAAATGCCAAAATCTTTCAGCTGTGAGTGTTCTGCATTATGGCACTCTGAGGACAAGCCAAATTTTTCTTTTTTTCAGAATGTGGCTCAGTTAAATACTCCAGAAATGCTCCAGTAATCTATTCTATCTACTATTAATACGTTTTGCACGATGGCTAACACTGATATAAAACACATGAATGACTAAAACATTCTTATAACTTGAGTACAGAACTAAAAGAACCATCTTTGAAGAGGCTTATTGGCATTTTTGAATGAATTTGAATTATCTTTAGTTAATTCTAAACAATGGGGTTTACTGCAGGAAATAAGAATAAAAATATCATTCTGTACATTCACAGACTTTTCATGAATCATCCATAAATTTACTGTACATCTGTCAACAGCTTCACATTTGCCTTTGTTTAACCCTTATCATCTGCCCACAGACATACATGCATTGACTTGTGCATCCACATACACACGCATACTCCTATACATGCTGTTGTTGTTGTTGTTGGTACATGGAGGAAACTTGGACCTCAGATGGTTTCTAATTCATAAAAGATCTTAAATTAAAACACTTCAATCATTATGTAAAACCTTGTGGGGCAAATAAAGAAGTGTAATCAAGGCCAACATCAAATCTTCTGGTTTTGATCAGTCAGAATCAAGTCTTAGGCAGGATGCACTCAAGCTGTTACAAGCTTTTCACCTTGCTTATAGTGCATTTGCTCTTATATCAGATTTCAGATCTCTTTGCTTCTGTTTGGGTATTTTTGATTATTAAGTGATATTCAGTTATTAACTTGTGTCAATCATATTAAAAACATCTGTGTTTTATGTAAAATTGTCGTAAGCTGCTGGTTGTTAACTTTTCAGCTTTCTTGTTTTGAATTCATTCATTACACCACAAATTGTGTTTGTCAATGATGGTGTGAGGCTTTCTGATTACCATTGTTACTCTTATGCTCTGATTTACTTAGGTTTGTTTGTATGCAAACTTGGTAACACCTGTAAATAATGGCACGAGCTGATTTACTAAGGGTGCACACTGAGGACTGCGTCTTTGAAATGAGCAAAATAGTGCATGCTGTGGATTTTGCACTTTTGTCTTCATAAATATGCAAAGTGGGGCATTTTTGCCCAAGTGCGTAAAATACAGGGAGGAGAAAATGCAAATACACACGCAATGTGAGCAATTTGCAGTGGCTGGGATTGCGTCCAAATTTAAACCCTTTGAAAGGCAGGTGCAGTCTGCTCACGCATAGATGGCTGCTTTGAGGAGAAATGAAAGAATGCATCTAAAATGCATTTTTACCACTTTTGTTAATATATTTGGAATGATTAAGAAATCAATACACACATATTGTCTGTCTAATGATCCAATTTTGGAGTTGCTTGGTGAGCTACGGGTTACGGCATAATGGAGAAATATTTGCGGAACATACCCCCCGAAATGAGTTGCTGTGTCCCCTCAACCACAGGCCTTAACATTTGATGCATCCAGAGCAAAATGTGTGAATTCTTCTTTCCAACAAACACACTTTTGGACCATAGTTGCGCAATGCTCCACAAAACAAAGTCTTATTTGCATCAGCTAGTTGTTGAGAAGGACTTAACCCGAAAACCAATACAAACTAGGGTTAGTTTTTTGGAGGTTTTGATGCATCTCTTACAAAAGTAAGCCATATGTTTAATTCACTCCGTACAAGAGAGGATGTATATGAAAATATGAACGAGGCCAACTTTTTTGCGGTTGCTTGTTATTTGAGAGTTATAGGAACAATCTTTCCATTAAGTGTTTCTTCCTGTAATACTGACATTTCTCTGCTGTAGTTTGCTGTTATTATTAGCCTCTCCCACTAAAAGTTTCTTTTTCACCTGCTCCCTTTCGGGCTCGCCACAGCGGATTACTTCGCATATCTGATTTGGCAAGAATTTTTACGGTTCCTGTTGCAACCCTTCCCTGGGCATGGGAGGGACCGGGATGAGAACCATTCACCCCAGGGGTCCTCAGTCACCTAGCAATTACTGCCTGACCTCCCTACGGCTTG
Source organism: Sandelia bainsii (assembly GCA_032362345.1). Lineage (NCBI taxonomy): Eukaryota > Metazoa > Chordata > Actinopteri > Anabantiformes > Anabantidae > Sandelia > Sandelia bainsii. The sequence continues at coordinate 10,199,496 of JAUMHL010000012.1, forward strand.
ACCTTCCCAGCTTTTTTAGCCTCTCCCACTGACTGACAGCTTTAAACGGACACCAGTGTAACAAGCAAAATCCTCATTTGAATATGGCCGCCTCCACCATGTTTGCGCCTTTGGTCAATCAATCAATTTTTCTTAGCTGATCACCCGCAAAATCCCCACAAATAACATGCTCAATTTTCAAGATTGCGCACGCAATTTAGTACTTGTTATCTAGGATCTTGGTAAATCAGGGCCTTACTATAGTTTTGAGGCATACAGTGGATACACTTTTTTTGTGTGTTTTTAATGACATCACTGTCTGAGTCATCATAACAGCAGCACACAAGAGACCATTCCTTTATATCACTGTGGGTGAGGCAATGGACATGAGATGCCATCAGCAAACTGCTCACAATCAGAATAAAAATGCACTTCTGGGTGTTAAGGAATTTAAGCAGTGCTTATCAGTGCTTATAACTGTCTGAAAAGATGTCTCCACAGTGTTGTAAAGAGGAACTAATGTTTCAAGAAAATTTAATGTTTGTTACAACAGTTTGAAGTGAAACTACTGACAAATAGCTGGAGGAATCAGCATGGGAATGAGCAACATGGTTTGCAATCAACCACTTCTCAAAAAATCAACTGAAACTTATAAAATCACAGGATTCCTGTTCATGAAAACCAAACGCAGTATTCTGTTATGCTGTTCTTTGGTCGTCTTGTGTTTTGTTTTTTTTATTGTCTTCTATTTCTTTATTTTTCTGTTCTGCTCTTCTTTTAAGCTCAATGCCTCGAGGGTTAACAAGACTGTGTGTTTTCACTCTCCAGTTCTGGGTGTTTGATTCTGGACAAGCCTCTGGACAGGGAGTCTCTGGATTATTATACCCTGGTGGTCACAGCCTCAGACGGACATCCAGATGGGGTAAGACACTCAGCTGTACCACACAGATATTAACTGGTTGTCTTCACTTGAGTTGTTTCACATCCCTATGGAATTAAATGGAGTGACTGCTGGGAAAGAATTTAAATCCTTCACAGTAAATTCCACAAACAACAGCTGTGCTATAATATGACAAATGTGATTTTAAAGGCAGTTTTTAGAAATAGTTGTCATTCAGTATAACGGTAATAATCATAATTACCACCATCATCAGAATAAAAAACCTAAATCTATTTACAATATTTAACTTTAAACAAATATGGGTACTTAATTAAAGATGAATGAAAGATAATGGGAAACTGTAAACAGAATAAGCAATTTAAAAAATGAATAGGAAAATGTAAATTACTATGAGGAAAAAACATAATTATTGGTACAGTTGAGGCTCATCTGGCCTTCAGATTTTTGTTTATAATGCTAATGGTCAGGTGTGTTGGAGATGACCCTAACATGAAGTTTTTTTTTGTAACTAATGGCAGTCATTAATCATACAGAGAAGATGAGACACAGATGTTTTCCTGATTGGTTTGCCATTTGATTATGGATAGAACACTTGCTACTATGAATGCATGGTATATTCACACAAGCTGTGTTTCCAGATTTAACTGGCTCAGTGAGGATGAAGTGTGTATACACAAAATACAAACTGGCTAAAAAATCTTTGGATGTATTTACCCCTCAGCAAGGGCTATTTGTGTGTGTATTTGTATTTGTGTGTGCCCTTTGTGTGCCCTTCCTCGCTTTCTCACTTACCTAATTGACCACAGGTCACCAGTATAATTTTCTCTGTCTCTCTTAGTTTGTGTTATTCTCTGCTTTCTTTTTAAAAAAAATCTTCAGTCATTCTCACATGAAAGTCAAATGAAGACATTAGATCTTTCCCAGCCTTCCCCTCTTTCATTCTTTTTTACTCCTCTGGCTTTCATCCGTTTCTCTTCTCTTCTCTTTCCCGTCATCATCCATTTATTAGACTAGCATTAAAAGAAATTTGTCTCCCCTCATTCTCCTCCTCTTCACTGACCCTTCCTCCCCCATGTGTCAATTAAAACAGAAGGTAAAGTTTAAGGTCCCTCTGAGGACAGAAAATGCTGATTTGAATACTCTGACCTTCTCTCTTACACACATCCTCACACTCAATGTGAAGGGACAGAACAAGTGGGAGGAAGTTAGAGAGCAGGAGAAAGGGAGAGAGATGTGAGAGGTTTTCAGAGGGCTCTTATTACCTTAACAATTGTATTGTGTGCTGATACACAGTTATATAAAGGAGTCTTGATGCATACACACTTATACCCATGCACACATACTTAGTCAATTGCTCTCTGGACCTTGACAATTAGTGTATTATCTTTGTGCCCCAAAGGTCTTTAAGTCAGAAAATGGCTAAAAGTAGTTTGGACATTTTTCTGCTTGACACTCCATTATAATTTGAACAAGAAGGAAAAAAGATTGGAGAATTGTGAATAGAGAGAGGGAAGGTGTATATGAGTGGAATGGTATGAACTACACAGACACAGAAGGGAGACAACAAAGAAAGAAAGAAATAGAAAGAGGAGAAGAGAAGATTGTGGTAGTTGCCACCACAGGCCCATTAATCAGCATCAGTTGAAAGGCCTTGGGTTGTCTTCATACACACGCACATACACACACACTGCCTGTATCCCCTATTATTAAATGTCCCGTTGTGAGAGTGTCAGACTACAAAATGCCTAATTGGCTATTTGGCCAGTGAATCCATCATACTGCCACAGATTGAGGGCCTTGCACACTGGTGCAGTAAACCGGCTCTACTGTAAGGACACTGTGCACTGTAGGATGCAACTTAAACGTACATGCAGAACAGTATGGTGTTGTCAAATCGACTGTCTTGCACGTTATCGTCGTATGGGAAAATCAGTGTCCACTATTAGATAGTGGGAATTGTAAATTAAATTTCTACAGTAGCTAAATAATAAGGATGGCATTTCCCATTTTTTCCTCTCTTTACTCTAGGAGGTTTAAGTGATCTAGGTTATGCTGTTTATGTTTCCCATCTGTTTGATGATTGTGGCATCTAAACATACACATTATTGGAAACAGAAAGATGTGTGTTTAACAAAAGTGATACCATGTATTATATTATTAGTCAAATATTTCCAGTAACAAAGTATTGCTGGACAGTACCGCAACATATGCACCAGTCTGCCAACTTGTTCACCTCAGTAGTTTTCAAAGGTGTTGGGGTCATTTTGTATTTTGCTTATGCAGAATTCATTCATATTAAGCTGGGTAAGTCCAAAAATACAGCATGAATATAACTGGATGCTACTAGTCATCTAGTAGGTACACAACATTATAACCAGTGTCTATGCATGAAAGAAACAGGTGATACCTGGACTAACACTATGTTCCAAATTTGGTGTGCTAGTGATCATTTCCAGCTGCAGGATGGTGGGATTGTCCCAAAATAAACTACAGTGCTAGTGTTTTTAATAAAGGAATATATCACACCATCCAACAATGATGTGTTTATAATCATTTTGAACAACAGTCGAGGTTTGTGGCACAAAGGAATAAGTTATATCAGGCTACACAGGCAGAACGTTTTACAAGGATGAAGTCATTGCAGATCCAGTGTGTTTGCTGGACATTGTAGGTAATGAGGAAACTATAACATGTTGGCATTTCAATATTTTATATTTGCTCTGCAAGCAAAGGAGTTTTGTTGTTAGGGAGAAACATGTCCTGAGTTTGTTATACTGACAGTTTTCACTTCTTCATCTCACTGACTTGGTTACCTGTCCCTCATTTTCCTCCTTCCAGTTTCCTTCTTTAAAAGTCAAATCTTCAGTCACTCTCTTCTGCTTCTACCAGCTTCTCTTTCTCCTACACTTACTTGGCTACATTTGTGTTGTTGTAATTGGCATATTTACTGTAAAACTCTTACTCATTACTAATATTTTTTAATGTTTTATTAGTTAATCCCAACCACTCAGTTCTGTTTGGTGTATTTGTCTTTTTGGCACACAATCACTAGTTTATAGTATGCATTACATATTAATTTTGTATAGTATTTAAGTAGTCAAGTATCAGCACACCATCAACAGTTGTTTACATTTAATTATTTATTTAGCAGACTCATCAAAGTTATTGAGCATGACTGTTTTTCTCCTTCTTCCATCTGACTGATATTGGCAACAAAACAATAGCATGTGGTGTGTTTAACTAATTAAACCCAACAAGCTGTCTGTTCCTCAAGAAGTACCATAAGATTTTTCAAAAATGGCTTAATTTGGTTTGTTTGTGCGCCAATATACTATAGAAAGTACACTGATGTTATCGCTATCCTGTTGTGGACATACTGAGTTTAATCAAAGCTAACATATGCAAGTTTTGGAAATCAAGCTAGTGCTGATATTCAAAAGCAAACCACTCTGCTCCTCCCTCCCACCCACCTTTCTCTGTACTGCTACGCCTAACCCTTCACAAACATCGTTGTCGTGTATGCTGTTTCAGCTAATCCAAGAATCAAGAGCTTGCTAGCCTGTGAGCCAGCCATAATGACGTATTCCAGCAGCTAATACTAGCTAGGAGCCTCGGTGTGACAAAAAAAACACTTTAGATCGAAGTATGTCTGCTCTGCTGCCAGGCTGTTCAGTAAGTCTGGATTGCAGAAGCCTTTGATAGCACCTCTCTAAGTTACATACTGAAATGTAAGTATATAAATTACTTCTGCCACCCAGCCCTGCATATAATTATAGATGTTCTTAGCAGGCGATCAGACATTTATTTTATCTGCCTGAGAGGTGTGGCATTCGTGTTATAAAGTAATCTACCAGGAATTGTATCTGTTTGATTGGATGATGCAGTGTCTTGTTGGGTGATGTAGCGTGGCTTTGAGGCAAAACCATAAATCTGAAACCACGTTTTTGCCAGATGACCATGATTTATTTCTCTGAGCCCTCTGCTTCGACACGTGTACTGAGCCACCACTCTGAACCCTGTGCTGAAGTTGGTTCACTTGGCTACCCATCTTCAGTAATTTTCACATTTTCCTTAATTACCATCTCAACTAAATGTTCCTTTTTAACATGGCAAGAGAAGGTGTGAAGTAGGCCAACATGTAACTGTAAATCTATTTTTATAGTTAACAGTTGTTAGAAGCACAGAGACAGTGACCAGAATTTAAGCAAAATGGGCTCTTTAGTGTGTTACCTATAGCAGCTGTTGGAAAGACAGAAAAATACTGTTAGTAAAATAAAGCTGTTCTGCAATTTAAAGATGTATTTGTTCTGTAAAACAAGCTTTTAAATGTTTTTGAACTGATCTGAATAACACAAATTTGTGCGTGTGTGTGTATAGACTTCCAGTGCGACGGTGAACATTGTGGTGACAGATGTTAATGACAATGACCCACTGTTCGATTCTTCACTGCCAGTAAACCTCACTGTCATGGAAGAGCAGAAAGACGCCTACGTTGGACAAGTCAAGGTAAGAGGATGCACACACCGGGCTTGTGTACTAATCTGTTCATTAGGTATACAGTCAGGATCATGCATCTGTTGAGATTTGTGTTTTTATTAGTAACGAACAAAGAAGTAAATTTAGATTTACTAGACATAAGATTTTTTTCTGAAGCAGAAAGAACAACACAGAAGCAGAGCATATAAAATGACAAATTACACTGTTGTATTTGTTATTTCTCTAGTGGTACAGATCAGCATGTTTGAAACTGGTTACACAACTCTATTTGCTATTGTGGCACAGATTGTGCCTCAATGTAAGTGTTATTCCTGATATAAGGTCACTACCTTGAAAGAAAGGTACATAGCTAATCAAATTTTATGGGTTTAATTTGAGACCCCAGGTCCTTGTGCTCCCCTCCATAGTCTAGTACAAACACAAATGCAGCACAAAGGATCCACCGAGGCTCTAATTAAATTCAGTTCTTATAATCTTTTACAACAGAGACCCAAGATTAGTAACACAACTCTGTAAAATGTATTAGGAGTGTATGTTATTGTATACAGAGGACTGTGTGTGCATGTGCATATACATAGGTGTAAAGGATACAAGAATTTGAGAGTGGTTATGTAAGTTTGTGTCCACTTTTGGTGTTGTTGAATGTTTGTCTATACTATTTAAAATTATTACTCCCAAGGAATATGTTATATTTCAAGTTTAATTTCAAACACAGGACAGATTGCACTTTTCCAAGTTACTGCACATTATTACAAAGATTTTTTTCTTTATATTTCGCCATATGGACATAATAATAGCATTTCAATATTGGACCTGTTAAGCATTTTGCTGCAGACATCCCAGGTCTCCCGGAGGTTCTGTAAGTCACCTGCCAATTAATAGTGACTCCCTGATGCCTGCAAATCATTTATAATATCCAGTAAATTAGATTTGTTTTCTCTCCTTGTTGTAAGCACAGTATCACTTGAAGTTGGGTGCAGAATTTATGTAAAGAAATAACAGAAGGCATAGCATGAGTAACCTGTCAGTACCTGTAAAAGCATTGAGGCATTCAGAGACCATACACAGTCAATTCAGTCATTTGTGTTTTGGAAATGTTAAGAGGTCTATCAGTGGTCCAACTCCACTCGGCTTAGAAAATTTCCTAGAAAACAGTTTTTCTAGTTCGGGGTGTCTGAAACAGTTGCATAGTAGTGTTTTTCCCCAAAGTGGGGGGCAGATTTTGACATGAATCCCTGTTTATGAGATCTCAATTTTCAGTCAATTCAGTCCTGTTGTCTAGGAATTATTCTGGATATTGCAAAAATAAATAAATTAAAATTTGACACAACAATAGTACAATGTAAAAAACGTAAAATAAATTTAGCACATATGTAAGTGACATGATCTCTCCTTATTACCGTGCAGTGCATTTTTACCTGCACCATCAGCACCATCGTCTCCACTTATTAAAGAGACTCCTGGACTCGCTCCAGTGCTAATAACTGCCTCAAGTATTCCCCAGACATGGGTCATGGGTAAATCTGACACTTTGATAGGCTCTGATCTTTAAAGATGCTCCCTGGGTTGCAAACTTGCTTGGATTTGCTCCAAGCTTAATTCATAGCCTTTACACACCGGTGTCAAGGGGTCTTTGATCAGCCTGACACTTTGCCAGCTTCTAAATGTTAATCGTGCTTCTTTGGTTGAACACTAAGGATTCTCCTGAGATAAATATATGGCCCTTGTACACCCATGTCTTAACAAGTTCAAAACTTAAAAGTTTAATACTTTTTCTTATTTGGGCACAATTCCAAACTTCCACCCTTATCCATAAAGAGGACATTTTATTCCAAGCATTCCAAAATTGAATTCCCACTCAGACTTTTGGGTGTGTTCCAAACTTAACATCCCTAAAACCCACCCTAATCTTTTGAGAGGGCTTTTGAAAGTATTCCAGTCATGAACTTTCTCCTTTTCAAGGACCCTTGGATATTTTCCAAATGATAACAGACGGTATGATCCCTCAGCAGGCTGTGCAAGACATGACTCTGGGCCTGATTCCAAACCTGGGTCTGTACCTGTAAGGATTAAACAGATTTCCAGAAGAAAGAATGGACTTGACCTTGGTTTGCCGATGTTGGTATGGTGGAGAGAGATGGAAAAGAAGGGAGGAAGTGAGACATGCTTTGGTGGCAGAGAGAAATGGGAGAGGTAGGGGACTTGGAGAGAGAGAGAGAAGAGGAGAGATGACAGAGCCAAACGAGTATGGCTGTGTTGTTAATGTGATCCATGAGTGTAAGGCAGGGTCTCTATTTTAAGGAGGAAACATGACCAATGTTAGAGATCAGATAACATACGAGCTAATAACATACAAAGAGAAAATTATAGTAGGTCAAAAATAATAAATGAATGTAAATTAGCAAAGTGTGTTAGCAATTGTACAGAATATTTATAATGTAGATATAAAGATTGGTGAATTCGTTTACAATGTCAAACCTGAAGAGACAGTGAATCTGACTGCATAATAGGGACTGTAGTACCTGCCTTAATACCCAATTTTTGACAATCCTGCTGAATCAACATGGCATGACAGTGTGTAGCATTAAAAACATTTTATATTCAGAGATTTTATATCAAGCTAGTTTCCAACAGGATTAGACAATCATGCGCCATAGAGGGCTGGCAGGCTTGCCTTGCTGTCCAACACAACACCAGATGATTTTGCTGATCTGCACATCCTCAGCCACACAGAGGGGAATGAATCAGTAAAATTGCCTGCTGCAGTTGTTAACGGCAATAAAGAAAAAAAATGGCTGAAGACTGATGGTCCCTCATGGCATAGTTGCCTGTCCCCACATGTGTGGTTGTTTATGTATTGTTAGTGGCAATGCTCTGATTAAAATGGGTTTGTTTAGCTGTAAATGTTGCATTTTTTTTTCTTAAATTGTAAAAAAAAAAAAAAATCATTTAGAAAAAAAAACATATGAAAGGGAAAAACATAAATGTAGACTACAGGCTCATCTAGTATTCAGACATACACATTTTTTGCACACTTTTAATGTGTGTTAATGTACGTAATGACAAAAGTGACAAAATTTATGAAAAATCAAATCTCTCATTTACAAAATTATTCAACTCTGCTGTAGAACTTAATCACAAAACGCTAATACACATACAGTGGCACCATAATTGGCCACTTTTACCATGGTTGCTCTTCATTTTTCCTACAGCATGGCATGTGTTACAGTTTAATGTCTATACAGTAGGTGGTGCACAGGTAGATACATGTGCATCCACTAACTGTGGCTGTGATAGCGAATAATATCACATAAAATAATGCATTTTTAAAAACTGAATTGAATTGAATGATTTTAGCAGTTTTGTTTGTTGCTCTCAGCTGTCCTTTCCTCTGATTTTAGTAAATGATTGTAATTAAAGCTTGTAGCACAACAGCAGTTTATTAATAACAAGTATCAGTAATCAGTGAATTTACCATTAATTTGTATCATTTATGAACAGCACACTAATCAGCTTCAACAATAAAACCACCCGGCGGTTTTAATGTTGTACTGGACAAAAGTCAGCATAGGAAGAATTCACTGCTAGCCATGATTGATAGGTGTCAGACCACACACTACTACGCTGCTTGCTGTATATGGGACTGCTTACGCCGCAGACCAGTCAGAGTACCCATGCCAACCCCTGTCCATCACAACAGTTACACTGTGAAAAGGGGGGGGCAGAACAATGCCAGACAGAACAGTAAAATACAGTATCTGATGGGAAACAGTTGAAAAGAAGAAATAATAGAGACACAGATACAGAAGCAGTCACACACCCACAAACACACACACAAGACTAAGCTAATAGACTGATGCTTGTCGGTATGTGTAAGAATAGACTCCCACACTGTTCTAATACCTGGCTATATGGTTCACAGGTGCAGCAAAAGAAAGGTGCCCAGGAACAGATGACAAAAATCTCAGTAATTTAGTTTTAGCTGCAGGTATTTTTTTCACTGTATTGAGGAATTCAATTAGAGGTGGAGGGGGGAAAGTGAGGAAAGGAACAAATGGGGAAAATGGGAAAAAAGAAGTATGAAGACCTGAACATGAGGCAGAGCTAATGATTGTAAAAATAGTGTACATTTCAGGCTTCAAACTGCTTTTTGTATTGTTTTATATTTTTGTCAGTGTGTGTTGAAAAGAAGCAGACATAAAGCAATGGAGACATTAATCCTATTGTGTCCCTGGCTTTTAACTGCCTGGCAATGTAATTATGCTGAGAGAAGTGTGATAAGACAGGCAGGGAGGGATGAGACGCAAGAAGGAGAGAGAAGAGGAAGGATAGAGGCAGAGATAAAGTGACACAGGGATGTACACACACTTCCTACAGTACCTAACTACAGGAACTGCAGTCATCAGTAGGTTTGACATTAAGGTGATTCATCCATTCTGCTAGCCAAATGCAACTGTGGGCATCTTGAAAGAAGTGTTTACTTTGTGGACAAATAAGTTTCTCTGCAAGGTACATGTATAAACATTTACCCTTTTTATTATGGGGGCAGATAAAATTGCTGTTCAGTCATATGTTTTATAGTCTAGGAGATAGACCTTTCATGGATTAACCTTATGCACATTTGTGTGTGTTATTTTTTTTTCTTTTTGATATGACAGTATAGCATATGGCAGCATATTTTTAAAATAATCAAGGGCCTAATTAGTATAAATTGATATTAATGGTGGGAGGCAGCTTGAAAATGTGTCACTTGAGGAATCATTTCCCAGTTTTCTGAAATATTTGCATGTGATAGTATTTATACTACTCAGCTATGTTGGCACTGTCTGAAGGTAACATAATTTACCTACTAGCTCACTAATTAACATGGTACAGGTTGTGTAATATGTTCAAAAAGCAAGGTGTAAAAATGATAATTGCCTAAGCTATGTGCTATACTGTTTTTTGTACCTGACCATATTCTGGAGTCTGTTTGCCAGGGTGGCTCTTTCCTAAAATAACCTGTTAATTTGTGAGCTTAAATCCACATTTCTTGTCATGTCATAGTTACAAGTCTGCAACTTGTAAATCATCCAACATTCAGTTTGTAATTGTGATTGAGGAAATTAGAATTTTTGTGACATGAGAAAAATCCAGAACTTCCTGAAAACAAAACAAATATGCATGCCTCACACCAACTGAAGCCTGCCATTTAAAGTAATTAAACTCAGATTTAATAACTTTGGTGTTTTAATGTTTTAATCTTCATGCAGAACAACTCTCAGATTATTCACCAATAGATTTAGCCAAGCTAACCACTTATTGGCTGTATCCACATATTTTTCATTCTTAGATCTTATCTTTATAGCAATCTTATCTAACTTGCCGCTGCAAAGTAAAGTGGTTTACCTAAAATGTCAAATGTGTGCTTTAAGAGAGATGATTCACAAGATTTATTTATAAAACTTGCATGGAATATACTGTAGAAACACAAGCATATAAACACATTACAGCAATTTCTTCTATTTAGCATACACAACACTTACACAAAGCCACAAATGTAATTTCTCCTACTCATTTCCTTCTACCACCATTTTTAATCTCTCCCCACCCTTCCTGTCTTTTTCACTATATCTCTCTTTTTCCTGTTCTCTGATTGTATTCACTCTCTCTCCAAGATAATCACGCAGAAGCTGGATGCTCCATTAAATTTATAACACACTTTTACACTCAGATGGTGATGAATCACTGAATACAAATCATACCAAGAGGACTTCATTCTTCTCTCTTAATTTCTATTAATTCTAATATTGATTGTGTGGGATAAAATAGATAGTTAATGAACCAGAACTGGGGAAACCGATAAAATGGTTCACTGCAACAGCAAGAAATTACAGATTAGATAGATATTTAAAAGTCAACTAACAATGTTGACAGCTCATACTAAAGTAAATATTCATGTTGTATGTGTTTTTGTGTTTAAATCACAGCCTACATCTATGGCATACAAAAATATTACACCTGTAGGGGCCTAAATGTTAAAACACCTGAATGCTGAACAAAGTCAGTCTGCTAAATATCACAATGTTAACATTGTCGTTGTGAGCATGGAGACCTGCTGCTGTTAGCTTGATCTCAGATTAATTTTGTAGCTATTTTTATCTGCATCATTAATGGCATTATTTTATTTATATTTAGTATTTTTATGGTATTATCATGTATCAGGTAACTTTTTGAGAAGATTAGCATATGCAAATGCTACAAAGGTTATTCTTAATGATAAGCCAGTCCATGTCATTAACATTTAATCAGCTTCAAAATAATTCTCCTCATGACTTAAACTGACTGATAACATTAAATGTACATGCAGGCACACACACAAATCATGTTAATATTTCCTTCTCTACTCTGCTGTGGTGTCATATGTTTTGGGCAGTATGATTTCTCAAGACAAAGTGAAAGAAATATTGGCTCAGCTTGTCCTCTTCTTACCACTTCATTTTATTACTTAAACGAGTCGACTTTGATACGCAGGCATCAAAAGATGTGTTCCTCTGGACAAATTGCAATAAGGAGGGAAAAAAAAGTGAGCAGACACCTGAGAAATTGTGAAACAGACAAAAGTCTTTGTCACCTTGTGAAACAAAACCTAAAAAATCTGTTTGTGTGCAGTCTATATACTGGAGCATTAACATAAAGTAAAGAGTAGGAAGGAACGAAGAGCAAGACCAATTTTTGCACAAAATTATGATCTCAAATTTAAGTTTAAATACAGTGTATACAGGGGTGCCAGGTTATCAATCCTAGGTCAAAAGGCTAGAACAAAATGGATTGGGTATGTGTAACTATTTGGGAAATCTCAAAGTGAAACTTTAAAGAAAATGTCATTTATAATTATCTGCTGAGTAGTTTCCATTATCTCTCCCACTCACATACACACAGTCACTCTCCCACTTCTATCTTTATTCCAGAAAAAAAAGATGTATAAATGTTAACAAGATTAAAGTTAGGTTAGGAAGAAGTTGACAGTGTTTCACCACATACTGTACATTCAGACACACTTCATTCACACATTTAGCTTGATTTTGGGGGAAGTGCATGTTGCTGATAAATTGCATGCATTTCAAAGTACTGACTTATTTGAACCTTTAGAGAACCTTTCTTATTGCTTGTGTGCATCTCTACATTTGTAATTTTTCTGTGTCTATGTTTAGGCAACAGACCCAGATCTGGGGGCAAGTGGTCAGGTCCATTATCGTCTAGTCAATCACCAGAAGCTGTTTTCCATCAATGCCACTGGAGCTATCACAACTGCAGTGCCACTGGACAGAGAGGTGATTTCACATGGATGAAATAGCTGTTGGATGCATTTCATACTGTCAACTTTGACAGCATTAAACTTTGACAAAGATAATAGAATCTATTTTTTGCTGTTCTGTCATTCTGAAGGTCAAAGGTCACTATTTTCTAATCGTTGAAGCCTCTGATGGTGCGGTGGACCCCCGGCGATCCAGATTAACGCTGTTTATCACCGTTCTGGACATAGATGACAACAGCCCGATATTCACCCAACAAACGTACAATGTCAACCTACCAGAGAATAGACCCAAAGATACAGTCATATTACAGCTAAAGGTAACAGAGTGAATTTATTGATTAGTGTATTTGCAGCTGAATTACTGGTTTTAAGGTGTTTTAAACTTGTCACAACTTATAAGCCTACGAGGAAAACTTGGACATAAGTGCGATGGACATGGGATGCCATTTTTTATTTTTTATTTTATTGGTTCATATTTTTTAAAGAAAATATATACTATTACTTTTGGTCAATAGGTCTTAATAGGTCAAATATGAGAAATATATTACTCACTCCCTTTGTCAGTACCACTCACCACCCTACACAAAACAGCTTTACAAAAGTCTTGTGTTTAACTGTAGGAACCATGTTCCACACAGAGAAAGTAAAAGTTTGTGTCCTGCACACAGCTTTGTTATAGACTACTACTGAATACTCAGCCACACTGGATGGCAGTAAAGATGGTTATATCTGGTTCAGAAGCAGTCTCCTTAGTTTCACAATTGTGCCTTGCTTCTGTCTGGCATTGTTCTGCCCTACTTTCCATCACCCTTCAAAACTTCCATTCCATTTAGTTTTGTGGTTTAGTTGTCTTGAGACAAGACTTGGCTCGTGACGTTTACAGCCTGCCAGCAACTCCTATGCTGCTCTGTGAACAACAAGCTAGCCAAAAAAGTGCAGTGAACTGACTGTAAAAATATGACTTTATTTATTACTTATGACTTTATTATCAGTTTTATCCACTGATGCATTGAGTCATAGACTTTTAGGGGGCCAGCCCTAACAACTACAGTACTAAAAGCTGCCATCGTACTCTGACATCCTTAACAACGGATTCTGTTCAATAAAGCACTTTTGACCAGTTTGAATAAAGTTGCCTGCAGGTCCAGAAACATTTGAAATCATAAATTCAGTTTGCTGTGGCCAGACACTGACACTCATCATCATAGTCCTTACTTAGTTATTTGCCTTCATCTTCTTTGAAATGACCAAATTGGTTTCATTTTACATTCCATTTGGCACTGGAGTCCTAAAAAAGTCAGAATTATTATTTGACAGCACTTGCAGACACCCTGTACGTTGTAGAAGAATCTACATGTAAGATAGAACAAAGCCTTTCCCTCTAGCACCACAGCAAAATAGCTACAGAAGGGGAAAAATAAGATGCAGACCACTAGCTGGACTACAAAGGTTACTACCACAGGTCCCTCAGATCCATGCTGGATCAAAACTGACCTAATGAAAATACTGCAGTCTGTTACTGACTCCAGCACATGTAGCTTTTCCTTTTGGCAAATATAAAAAATTCAGCTTGCAATAAAATTCACAAGGTAATGATATTACTTTCTTTCCCGTTCTCTGACTTTCTTCTCTCTCTGTAGGCAATAGATGCAGACCTCGGGTCTAACCTCACGTATCGAATCAGAACTGAAGGCTTGGACCAAGAGCTCATTCAGCTATTCCACATCAATCCCGTAACAGGGGAGCTGTCAGTTCTCAAGGTTCTGGACTATGAGGCTCTGAATGACTCAGAACCCACATACACATTCACTGTAGAGGCCCTGGATACAAATGGAAGCATGCCTCCTGGACTGGCCTCTGTAACTGTCAGAATAATGGTGAGTGTGTGGATGTGTGTTTAAATGCTTAACAAAAGGTAAGCGTTAAGTTTGGGGTTAAGATTAGTCTTTTCAGTTCTTTGGAGACTTGCATGGCATTTTCACATGGCAGGGAATGTGAGACTGACCAAAAGTTTTAGAAATTGAAAAATTTTAACCAGGTTAAAAAGTTTAGTCTTCAACAACTGTAGAAAAATAACAGTGGAGGTACTTTCTTATGGTCTCTTTCATTCCTCTTCTGCATTTTGTTTGCCTCTAAGATCATAGGTAGAAATAAAAATGGGTCTAAAGGGGTCACAAATAATCTGCAAAGTCAGTCTGCACATCATCTGTTCAAAATTTCGGTCACTCACTGGAAAACAAAAACAGCTTGGTGAACTGTATGTTTACAGTGTTAATGCTACACTGAGTGTGTTTTTATCTCTCCCCAGGACATGAATGACTTTTCCCCAGTATTCAGTAAGTCAGTGTATCAAGGCATGGTTGCTCCTAATGCTGTCAAAGGAACCATCGTAACCACAGTGATGGCCAATGACTCTGACCCTGCGGTAGGCATTTCTAGCTGCTGCTATTCAATCAAACAGTTTTTTAGCCTGTTCAGTCTCAAATTGTGCATAGGAATGATGCAAGATAATGATTTCTTGTGTCCTGTGTGTGAGTTTGTGTGTGCTCTTTGAATGTGTTTGCACTACAGTGGAACTGCACATTGTCATACTCCAACTAGGCATTTACCTCCTACATCTTTGTACTACAGCCCAGTTATTCTGCTTGCTGTAAAATGAAAGTAAGCTGTCTTTAGAGTGTGCCATTCTGAGCTATTAATCTGGTGTGGTTAACTCCAGGTTTAAAAGGCTGTAAAATACTCATACTGAGGCCTGAGTGCAGTGTGGATATACAGTAGGTTGTGTGAATTTGCTGAGGCACACAGCAAGTGAAAACACAGTCAACACAGTTTAGATGTGTATCTGAATTGCTGTTTGGAAAAATACAGAAACAGTAGACAACCAACTGGGAAATTTGTAGTTTTAGTGTATGGGAAATCACCAAATAAATATTTAGGATAAAGGCCAGAAACACAAAATCTTATCTTTATTTTATTTTTTACTATTCAAGAGCCAGCGAGTTGTGATCCCATTTGTCGCTCCCCCACCTATGTGTGAGGTATACTACACCGCAGCAATGTTGCCCCATAAACCTCTTTAAATTCCCATGTTCCTTTGACTAGTGTGCCTGCAGTCTTCCAACATCAGCTGAATTGTTTCAGACTAGAAATTTAATCATCAAGCTAGAATCTCAGGTCAAAAAGCAACAGTATACTATCCAGGCGGAATTCTATAATAGTAGTCCCAGTGCTCAAACAAGGCAACACGATATATATAACATCCATATATCCTAGATCCAAAATGTAACTCTAAAGTCAGTGTCACATTGTCACAGTGAAGTTTTGCTGACTGTACATGGTGTTGCACAACTGCAGTGCAAACCTACCTTTTTCATTTCAGAAGAAATTAAAGTTAAAGGGAAAATGAATTACATTACTAGTGGCTGGTTTGTTTTGAAAGCAGTTTCTAGAAACCTCTTTTCAAACTTGATGCAACATAATGCTGACACTGCAACAGTGAAACTTTAAGTGGTGTTGTGGTAAAGCAGAATCTTTTAATGGAAATATGACCTTAGAGACTTCTATTTACCTTGGATACCTTTCTATTTACTGGCAGCATGGTTTTGTTGCAACTGTCTTGTAAACGTGAGACTCGGATCCGATAACACAAAATCTTAGTCATTGTTGAACATGTCCGATTCAAAGTGTTACTGTGTTATTCTGATATATTCAACAATGTGATTTATGACTAAGACTCAACTAATGTAGATACTATCATGCTGTGAGGAGAAAAAGAAATGACCAGTCCAGGAGGACATTTCCCACACATAAACTGGTCTTTATATGTGCATTGAAAATGTGTTTACGTCTGCAGCTGAAATAAGGTGAAAAATAAAGACACAGATGAGAAACATAATCTCATTATATAATGTTGTTTGTTTAGGTGTTTTACCAGTTTTCCTGGTTACATCCTGGTATTTCAATGCAGTTTATAAAACTTTGATCAGATGCTCACTTATAAGACTCATTTAAATAATTTGTAAGATATTGTCTTTTTTCATTTGACCTGTTACTTCCTTGTGATCTTTAAAATTTCCCTCACCTATGAAGCACTATGAATTAATCATTGATGATGAGTCTCACGTTGTCAGCTATGCTTCCAAAATGTTAAATGATACTGAATTTCTTATAAGCTGGTGATCTGATGGCCTGCTACATCAGACCTCTGCAAATAGTGTCTTAATGCTAAGTAGTAACTATCCTTTTATATATACTGTTCCAAATGCAGGTGGGCCAAGTTCTCACAGAAATAATTTCTTGAGGAAACAGTGAGGCAGTTTTTTCTTAAAAAAAATATATCTAAGTTAATTTTGTATTAATAAAGTGACATAAAGTTCTGCTTTAGCTGTTGCCATGGGTATACAGCTCCACAATCACTGATTAATCAACTTAACAACAATGTAACAGTCTGAACAAGTGCAGTGCTGGAGATGTAGTATTATACCAATTGCTTAATTGAAAACAGTGTGATACAGAACTATGAGAGAGATACCATGGTTCCTACCTCTTTATTACATTTTTCACACTAATCTTCAAACTGCTACTTACTGAGCCTGCAAACTGCTCCTCAGAGGAAGGGTTAAATGTAGCGGATGGGTATCTGCAAAATGTGCTGCCTAATTACCTCAAACAAGTGTAAGTAAACCTTTTCCCCCTCAGAAATAGAAATAAATATACTTAATTTACTTGCTCACCCTTGGAAAATGTGCTCATGCTTACTGAGGAATTGGTCTCAAAATTCCTCAGTTTGCGCTCTCTATCGGATATTGGATAAAGTAATTTAATTTTATGTATTTGCTGACATTTTGAGTCAAATTAGTCATACTAACTGATGGTTGCTCATTATCAGCAGTACATGAGAGGTTAATCTATGATCATTAGAGTCCCTAACCTTGGACCTCATTTACCCCAAGTGCTGGTGTATCTTAACTGCATTATGAGGATTTGAATGAAGAGACACTATTTGACATTTAGGTCCAAGCCAATTACTTTGAATATTAAATGCTGTAAGAGTTATTTTTACACTATGCTTTAATTTTATGCTTCTATATAAAAATAATGAATTACTTTTCTGGAAACTATCCAAAAGGTATGTTCAGTGAATCTGCTATCCTAACCTAAAGGTACAGTGCTGTGAAAAAGTATTTGCCACCTTCCTGACTTTTTTATATTTTGCATATTTGTCACACTTAAAGGATTCAGATCATCAAACTAATTTTAATATTACACAAAGGTAACCACAGTAAATAAAAAATACAGTTTTAAATGATGATTTCATTATTAAGGGAAAAAAGCTCCAAACCTGCCTGACCCTATGGGGAAAAGTAACTGTCTAAACCTAGTAACTGGTTGTGTCACCCTAGGTAGCAACAACTGTAAGACATTTTGGCCCACTCTTCTTTGCAGAATTGTTTTAATTCAGCCACATTGGAGGGTTTTTGAGCATTTTTTTTGGGAGCCATTCAGAGTCCAGAATCCACAGAGTCCACAGAATATTTGCCAAAAGTCTTGGGGATAATCAAGGTGTTTTTTGGGAAATGTAAAACAAGCCTTTGTGTTCTTTTTGGCCAGTTTCTTTCTTATTGTTGAATCATGAACACTGACCTTAACTGAGGCAAATGAGGCCGGCAGTTCTTAAGATGTTGTTCTGGGTTCTTTTATGACCTCCTGCATAAGTCGTTGTTGTGCTCCTGGAGTCATTTTGGTAGGCTGGCCACTCCTGGGAAGATTCACCACTTTTCCAGATTTTCCTTTTCCACATAGGGCCAGTAATGTTTTGGACAGCTTTTTTCCCTAAAACAAAATGAAATCATCATTTGAAAACTGCAATTTTTATTTACCCAGGTTATCTTTGTGTGTGTGTGTGTGTGTGTGTGTGTGTGTGTGTGTGTGCGTGTGTGTGTGTGTATTTGATCTAAACCATTAAAGTGTGACAAATGTGCGAAAAAATTAATAATCAGGGAGGCGGCAAATACTTTTTCACAGCACCATATTTCTTTTTTCTTCATAGGGTACCCCAGCAGGTCATGTCCGCTATAAAGTAGACCACGAGGCTTATACATACTCTGCCAGCATATTTGATGTAGAGGAACACACAGGACATGTGGTTACCAGAGTAAATCTCAATGAGGAGCCAAACCTGAAGTTCAGTGTACGTATGCACACACACTTTAACTTCCACTCACCAGTGTTCTGTAATGTACACTCTGTTGAACACCAGTGCTTCCCAACCTTGTGGCGGGAATCCTACAATGGGTCATATGCTGTATCTCAAAATTTTAGAGGATTTCCTAGGGAATATAGAAGCAAAACCTAAACTGTGCTATACAAAATGATGCCATTTTTGTGACATTCCCCTAATCTCTGCCATTTTAATCATGTTAGCAGCATGAATCTAGCCATGGCAGTGTTGGTTTGCTGAAATTAAACATTTTTAATTCTCAAATGTGCCTTTGAACACCTGACAACTCATAGACATGCACCCAATACTTTGTATTAAAGAGATACAATTTTGTATTGTAAACAGCATTCCGTAAAACTGGTTTGACTTGCACATAATGTACATGACTATGATCACAGTTGGATACCTTTTGTGTTTACCTCAATTTAAATTTTAGTTTGAGCCCTGTCTTGTAAACATTTTGCACCAAGAGTGGAGTAAATTTAGATTTTTATTTTGTTTTGTTGACATTATCAAACATGCACATTTACAATAGTGGGAACATTAGTAAAAGATTCTACCACTAGCAGTGCAGTCAATGTATTAAATATACCCATGTGGCAATGTTTGCACTGTAAATAAATACAGTATGCAGTATCACTTAATATAATTCCCAATCAATCAAATTGATTTATTCAAACTGTAAATACGGGTGCCAGGGCTGTAATTAAATAGAGACATCATTACTGGAAAAGGCTTTTCTGATGTGTTTTTGGGTTATACTATTTATGAATTGAGTCATCAAAATCAATCAATCTTAGATTTTACTTTCTTTATATGAATGTAAATAAATCCCTATTCACTGTACAGAGTACACTGCAGTAGCATATTAGTTTCACAACTGCCTTTTCGCAGCTGCACTCCTCAGTGGAACTTTGGTTTATGCTAATTTTATCTTTTCATTGGGCTTTAATTAACACAACAAGGATTCAGTGTCCTCTGAAGATATCACTCAAGGGACTATTTCTACCTTGTCTACTCCTAACAAGTCAAACAAAATAATTCGGTCCAATACTGTGTCATATGTTTGGATTTTGCCTGAGATAAAAACATTTTTACAAGGATGGATACACTGACAAGTTATGCAAATACCTGCCTAATATCCTAATATAGGACATTATGAAAGCAATACACCTTTAGGTAATGAAAACATTTTGACCAGGTCAGCATATATACGTATGTACAGTATGTGCAAGTGTGTATCTATAAGGCAACCAAAACAAATCTTAAGTGCCTTTGGGGGTGGGGGTATTAGGAGGCAGAAACAGCTGCAGCACTAGACAGCCATGCTGCATGAGGAAATCTACTGAATGCTCTAACTCTGCCATGTGTGTTTGACTGACAGCTGGTGGTGGTGGCCTATGATGATGGAAACCCTGTAAAGGAGAAAACAACCGTAGTAGAGGTCACGGTCCTTCAGCCTTCTGTCATTCCTGTGTTTACCCAGGAAGAATACAGGTACAAACACACACAGCACGCTCACTTTTAAAGTTTAAATCTTTTTAATTTCACTTGTTGGGTTGGCAACATTTGTTGTTGGTGGTGGGAAAATTAAGAACATAATAGGAATAGATGTTCATGAAGCCTCCCCTTACTGAGATGAGTAAATACAGGTTGTGCAACTACTCAGAAATACAACAAATACACACACTTTGTTAGCTACACCTTGCTAGTACCGGGTTGGAGCCCCTTTTGACTTGAGAGCTGCCTTAACTCTTTATGACATATATTCCAAATCTGCTGGAAACATTCCTGAGAGATTTTGGACCATATTAACATGATAGCATAGCATAGATGAACTTTGCTCACTGAACACGATGGTGAGATCAGAATTTGTCTATTATGTAAGGTTTTAGAGAGACAACAGCATTTTGTATTTAATTGCATTTTGACTGTGTAGGGTGGTTAAAAAAAATCAATAAGAAACTGGTTGATACACCCTCCTTTACTATTGGTGGAGTATATTGATAGGCACGAGAACCAACCAACCTACTGTACTCTACAACTACAGAAAACTACAACATTTTCATTACAACTCTACATGATAAAACAAAATTGATGTCATTTTATAGTGGATTAGCCACAAAAAGCATAAAAACAAGTTATAGACAACAAGTATATTATAGAAACCTGTAACTTGTTAATAACTGTATATCATGATGATATTTTCCTGCTTTCTGTGACAGTATCATAGATTTTCAGTGTTTAACTTACTGTGTACTACTTGAAGTAAATAAATTGTTAGATTGTTGAGAGGCAGTCTACTAAAGGAACATGTTTTGAAATAGCTTTTGTTGACCAAAACCCAATGAAATGTCTGACTCCCTGAGCATTTTTCTGTATAAGCTGTAAATTACCAGAAAAATTTACAGCTTACACCAATAAATCTTGGGGCTAATTTCACATGATATGAGACACTCCATCAGACAGACCCACATACAAACACACAAAGCATCTGAAATTGTTCCTCCTGTTTTTCATCTTGTAAATTATTTGAATGACAATAATAAATTTGGGAAATCACACTTCAGGGCAGTAGATGACTTTTTAATAACAACATGATTGATATTAGCATCTATAATTCAGTTTCACTCAAAATGGTGTGTTTTTTTATCAGGAGTTTCCAGAAAGATTAAAAATAAAAAATCTGAAAAATCTTTCGCAAGTTTGTTTCTAGAATTCCATTCAAAACATATGTGCAGATCAGACTTTTAGCAGCTGCTGTCTCTGTACTTGTCACTGATGTGTTTATGACCTATTATTAGTGGTTGGCGGACTACACTATGTGTGTCAGAGTTACTTAAGTACTGAGTGGACTTTAATGAATTTGAATTTTGAACCATGCCCCAAGCATTGGAACAAGCATATAGCTGAACTGAATAAGAACAAGAAAAATTAAATGTCTCAAGTAAAGTCATAAGTTATAGTATCAGTATTGTTGTTTTTTGTAACTCCAAAACAAAAATGTTTTCCTATATTCTCTAGTTACTTAACATCTATTCACACAAGTTATAAAACAACAGTAAGTGTGGAGGATTTATCTCAATACAACAACACACGGACTATAAACACTCCTTCATCCTTCATTTACTATGCATTTTCAAAAGCTAATGAACCCAGCGATCACACAGTACAAACATTATAAATTATACTTGAGTCATAATTAAAACTCTTACAGTTGGTGCTTATTTTGTGAGGTCACAGGGGTCATCTTTATCTTTATATGGTTTTTATTTGGTTTCTTCTACTATGCAGCAGCTTTTGACAGACTTTCAGTGTTTTTTTCTTTTATCATTAGTCCCCTTTATATGTGCATTTCCCTCATAGTGAAGTTGCAGGGAATTAATTGTTATTTCATTGTCCCACTTGTTATGTCATCTGGCAAGCACAATATGATAGATCTTCTATGGTACTGAGGTAGATTTCTTGTTAAGTAACTAATGGTCTATAAATCTGTGGCGGATTGTTTGTGGATTTGCACAGTATCAAGGTGAATATTGAAAGAACATGTTTTTCAAAATATTTTCACAATGACTTATTGACACTAACATTCTCTACTCAAAACAAAGGGGGCTGTTTGTGACTGATTGTTTATGAAAGAGATAACTTTTTTTGTCAGTTTTTTCTTTTTTGTGTTTTATTTCTTCATTTTTCGTTTTTGTCTACATTCATCACATGTCAAAGCACCACACAGTTTTATATTCATAAAGTACATTAGGCATTTACTGTGATGCAACGCACTTTCACATACAGTAGCTGATGTGCCAGCTGGCATGGATCATACACGAATCATCTTTGACAGCTCAGTGCTCAGCATTAAATTCTACAAAAATCACAAATGTTATTTTAGATCAGCACTTGAATTTCATTTACTTCACACCTGTTAGCCCTCTTTATTCAAACCCCTGAGGACCATCAGCTCTAAGCTAATGAGCTTGTTTGGGAGTAATTGTGTCTTCAGTGTCAATACAGATGTATGTTAACACAAATACAGACAAAATTTCAAGATGTCAAGCTTTGTCTGTCACACAGAGTAAAGCTCCTGTCTATTTTTAGGAAAAGGGTTAGAGGCAAGAGAGAGATGTCAGCCAGCCATATAATACTGCATTTATGAATATGTAAAATAGCTTGCAGCTAAAAGAGTGAGCTTGTGCCTCCTAATGTGCTTGTTTCTGTATATTTGTATTGTTGTGTATTTGTTAATTAACACACAAGTCACATTAATGCATACATGTGCACATTTATATCTCAGTGCACTGTAAATATCCTTTTATGGGGTATTTGTCTTTTGTATATGTGTTTGGCTTGTGTCTTTGCGTGTGCATCTTGTATTTTATATTTTGTGTGTGTGTGTGTGTGTGTGTGTTCTTCAAATTCCATTTTGTACTTGCATGGAGTACGGTGTACCAGCTTTGAATTAATTATCCTAGCTTTATTGAATGAAAGCCACCCATTGTTCCAGTGTGGTTTTAAGAGCTTACTAATGCAGCTTAATGATTTTGTATGGTTGTATGGTTTTCAGCAGAGAGGCTTGTAGCCATAGGCAAAGCTGAATTAATAATATTGATTCATATAATGAAAACAGGGAGTGAATGAAGGGATTTGTTTAAAAGTCTCTTTTTGGCAAAGCATGCATTTACTGTTTTCATCTCTCCATTAAAATTAGAGCTTCTCATAGCTTTTCAAATCCAAAATCTGCTAACTCTGAAAACTTTGAAAAACATTTTGTATGTGCCATTACTTTGTAATGGACATGTTAGGTTAAAGACAATATGCAGAGTTTCAAGGCTTCTGATATTGACGCCCCACTTTTTCTGTAATAAACACTATTACAGCCTCATAATGTGATAGTCCGACATCAACTGTGTTGTTGCATTACTGGACTAAGTCGCAGGTCACTAATTTGACATGACCTATCCTCCATTTCACCCAATTGCAAATCTAACAGTTTAATAAAAGGATTACTTGTAGTTTAATCAGTTTCAATGGAGTGTATTTAAATACTTTTCAACCTTAGTTTTATATTTGTTGTTTTACAATGTAAACTAAGCTATTATAAGCTATTATATAGAAAACTGGAACTGTCAGGGAAAAATATTAACCAGTGAGCTGTGCATATACTGTATATCAATTCAGGTTTCAGTAAAGTAGGATGATCAGTCGACCACAAAACTAAGAATTTGTATATATTTTAACTCTTATTCCCATTTTGACCTCAGTATGTGTGTTCAAGGCACATTAAAGTTGAATATGTTGTCATATAGACATATATGCACAAAGGTACACATACACGTGCTCACAGAGAACTGAGGCATAGCTTTGGCACTGTACCCTCCTGTTTTTGCATTTTCACTGTGATCATCTACTGTAGTAAAACAGTTAAAAAGCTGAGGAGGAAGTTTGTGAAATTATTGTAGCAACTGTGAGTAATCTGAGCAGAATTTCTTACCCCCCCTCTCCCTTTCTCTCTCTCTGTTTCTCTGACTGTAGTACCCTCTTTGCACCTGCAGAATTAGTATGCAGTTAGTATCACATGCACATGAATACTTATCAGCCCCCGGTGGCAATTACCAGTGCGGGGTTAAGTGAACAGAGAGAAAATATTGCCTTTTCAAAGATTATTGAAATCAACAAACCCCTCCCACCACTTTCCTTGCTTGTGTGTGCATGTGCAGGTTTGTATGTGACTGTGTATGTGTGAATGCATTCACCCGTGCTGTCATAGTCTGTTACTTTGTCAGTGAATCTAATTAAAAAGGGGTGAGAGCGGAGTTAAGAGCCAAAACACTTCTAAACATCAAAGCTTTGTTTTTAATCAAGAAATTGTGTGATCAAAGCTGGCAATATGTTGCTTTGTCTTGCATCATTACAAAGATAGAGATAACTACACCATGGCAAGAGATTAGATAAATCAGGTCAGATGTATCACAAACTGATATTCAGTACACTCTGTTCAAGAATCACATGCAGCCAGGCAGGAGGTCACAGATCATCGTTCGATCACTATCAGCCAGATGGATAGTGCAAGCCGTTGATTACTTTGAAAGACAACAATATTGTTTGTCTGCTATCAAGTTAACTGAAATATGATTATTTGTTCTTAAGAAGCGTTGATAGGAAAGAGTTTGGAACATAGTTTTAAAATAACTGAAAAGGTCATTCATATAGGGGGACTGGGGAATTGAAAGTAAACAAGCAGTTTTTTTCCAGTTTGAATCATTTCCATCAATCACAGAGTGTGAGTGAGGGGCTGTGTGCTTTAGTCATTTTATCAGCTCAGAAAGTCAACCTGTTAACTTTCTTCCATCAAATTAACACTTAACTATCTGCGAAAATGAATGAAGTCCCTAACAGCCTGAACAATTCTAATTGTGAGACAAATGCATCCTTGGCTCTGTGAATCCAGTATATCTTATATACAACCGATTCAGTTGAAGGTGACCTTGTTTTGTCGATACACACAAACAGGTAAATGCACATGGAGTGCTCCTGGCAATATTATGATTGTGACAACAAATAGTAAACAACCATGGTGCTGTTATGAGATTGCTTGCAGATGAGAGACTGTGAAGAAGAGGGGTGAGGTATGGCAGAGAGAGCGAGTAAGGGTGCACTGAGACTAAGAAAACAACAGACTAAGATGTTGGGAGAGGATGGTAGAGAGACACATTTGTAAGTTTCAGATAGTAGAAACTAGCAGAGAGGGTGAAGAAAGAATAGCAGAAGAGGAATAGGACACAGAAGATACTAAAAGTTTGAGAGAAAAAGTGACTGTGGTTCTGCAATACACCATTTCAAAAACACTGAAGATGATAGACAGGCAGAAATGCAGACACACATGAAGACCGATCAACATACAGGCAGGAAAGTCTTTAAAGTGGCAGATGAGTTGACAGGCTGACAAATTGAAGCAAACAAGCAGACAAGTAGGTAAAGACTTGGAGATGGACAAGAACATAACACAGACAGTCAAGCTGATAGGCAGGCAGGCTAACTCTAAATATTTTCTGAGTGAGTACCATAGACAGACATATTGTTAATGTGAGGATGCATGTCTTTTGCATGTTCAACCTTTCTACTCTCCTCCTTTCTTGATACTGCACAGCTGAGACTTGCTTTTGTGTACTTGCTTGTCTTTGTCTGACAGATGACAACAGAGTTGATAGGGCTGTAATCCAACACTTTAATAGAATAACTGTGGAGCAATAGAAGGCACAACAGATGGACAGCTCTGTCTCTGTTGGAGACATGCAATATTAATGTTTCTAAGCCTGAAAAATTGGAATTGTGCTATAAATCATGCAACTGTTTCTGCAGGTTTGCACAGCCTCAAACACTGGCAGAGGGTCACATGTGAAACCCTTGAAAAGGAGAGTAGACAGTCAGATTCAGCCTTCCTCATTTCCTCCTTTTTGAACTGGTTGATGTTGTTCCGCAGGATGCTGGTTATCTTCTTTTTAACAACTGTAGAGACAGTTTTCTTGGCTTTGACACTCAGACTGCTAAACCAACAGATCAAAGAAAAAAAAAGTTGAAATGGACTCACTGTAAAACCCCAAATACTGACAGTTTTTTAACCTGAAAATCCATTGCTGGCAGCACTACACCAAAAGGTCGGCTGCTGTCGAGTGCTGCGTTGCAGCTTGAAATTGCCTTAATCTCGGGTTACTAAACTATGGCTGCAATATGAACTTGAACACAGGGAGAAAAATTATGATTCAATTACAATTCATTTATTTTGACCTAACACTGAACAGAACCTAAATATAGCCATTATTTCCCAGCTACTAAGTATTGTACTACTGCTCTCTATTGGGAATGTGCGAACAAAGATACTCATTAATTTTGTTCATGGCTGCAAGGACTTAGACCTTAATTAATTTTTGTTAAAGTGACCCATTGTAAGCTACTTTTTCAATTAAAATTATACTCTTTTCATAGCATGAATGAACATGTACATCTGGGATGGTCAAAATGTGATTACACAAGTACTGTATGTACTTGTACTGTACTGTAACGTTAATGAACAGATTTTTATCTTTCTGTTCATTAACGGTAGATAAAGAAAATGTAATGACATTGAAAATGAAATTACAGAATTGATGCAAAACGGAGAATCTGACCACAAAAATCTCACGCAGAACCAATTGATGTGTTATCTGAAATTCCGTACTACTGTGTGTAAATGTGAGGAGTTAAAGTAGCATAGGGTAGTAGTGATGTCATTCCTTCTTATCTGTGTTAGACATTTAGCAGCTGATTAAACAACAATCAGGTGTTGAAGAGAGATGTAGTGAGTGTGACCAAAAGAGAACCAACTTTTAAATAAATGATTTTGTCTGTCCGGTAAGTTCTTTTTTATTGTTATATGGAGGTTAGCCTACCATGTCGGGAGACTCAGGTGTCGAGTCAGCTGTTTCCCTGAACAAATCCCTATTCCTGGAGATAATGCCAAAGTGAAAGCAAAATTGCTCCTGCACACATTTCCTGCACAAAGACTTTAATAAACAATATTACAGTGCCACAATATTGCTTATTTAACGTGTTGTTAACATAATAACTTTGCCTCAATTGTAAACATTTATCATTCTTGGTGCATGTTTAGAAATTGTAATTTGTGATATATGTATTTGCAATTGTAATTTTTTTTTTGAGGACATCAAGCAACTTCAAGATAGGACCCGAACCATGTGACATTGTCTCAAACCTTGAAGACTGGGAAAGGGAACAGACTAC
>JAUMHL010000012.1:10236846-10264287 GCA_032362345.1 Sandelia bainsii
GTAAAGGTTATAGTGCATTTTAGGTTCATCCTGAAATTTCACCCGAAAGCCGAATATCCCTAACTTTTTGTGAGTATGTGTATATACTTTAGCTGTGTCTTATTTTTCTTGCAACTCATTTTCAAAGTTGAAAGTCTCCTATCAACTCTGGAGGTGAAACCTTTAGTCATTACCCCCTCTACTCTACTATCATTCTCTTGGTATATAAGAGGATCTGTTGAATCTGTGCTGCAGCTTTTGAACTACAGGCTGATGCTACTGGAACTGCAGCTCTACAGTTAGATAATACTGCCTGGTGTTAGCAATAGGTTCTTTACATTTGTGATTGTGTTTGTCCATGTTAATTAAGTTTTTGCCTTTTACAGTATTTTCTGCTTTTTAGTAATTTTCTTTAGTATTAGACACATTTTGTCAACAGCAAAATTAATTCTGAGCAGTTTACCATGGAGCTCTTCACTGCCTGTTTAACGGCAAATACTGTATGTACCTCACTGGAGCTCCCCATTTCTACCAAAAGTAAAAACTTTATTACAATGTGTAAACTGTGTGTGTGTGTGTGTGTGTGTGTGTGTGTGTGTGTGTGTGTGTCCTAGCTAACACAGCTAAGGTGGTGATTGACATCCAGGATGAAAACGACCACTCACCAGTTTTCACCAGATCTCTCTACATTGGAGGGGTTGCAGAAGATGCCAAAACCTTTACTTCAGTCTTGCAAGTACAGGTAAATGTTATTTTTTTAAACATCCTCGTACCTACAGTATGTGATGTGCTTGTAGTTTCTTTTCATCAACACAATACATAATGCATGTAATCCTGACTCCTTGGAATAAATACTAACTTTGTTTGTTTTTTGGGGGGGTTTTATGCATTTGTATCATTCAACTGGATTCCAATTTTTAAGCTAGAGTTTGTAATATTGTATGAATGTGTTTTTTGTCCCCTTTTTTTGTTACCACTTGTTACTTTGAGATAATGTCCTCATTGAGTGTTTTAGGGATTCAAAATATTGAACATTGTAATTATCTTGGTGATAAAAGAAGCCTAAGTATGACAGCAAAATTCAGTTCAGCTCCATATAAAGGTGCTTACAGTGCATTTTTGTGCTTGTATTTGTGTTGTTGATTTTAAATAGAGACCATGTTCAGTCCAGAAAGCTTTAAGGTAAACTGGTAAGATTATTCTGGGCCTCTTCACCAACGACTATTTCAGTCTCGTTGTTAATTGACACATTTCTTTGTTTCCTTTTGGTTTTACCTAACTCAGAAGAATCTCATATCTGCAAACAACTTGAGCGACTCTTGTATTATTAAGATTCCTTTCAGCCCAGTTTTCAGAACCAAAATGGGTCACGGAGCCCTTCTTTTTCAGCCTCTGTCTGAAAAGTAGCAATGTGTTTTAATGAGCCTGGTTTCCACAAGAGACTCAGGCAGGGTCTCTGGCAGAAAAATATGTACTTTAATATTTTATTAGAGTTTTTAGGAACATTCTTAGATATTCCCACTTCATTAGATCATACACAGTGAGACTGACAAGAAAGATGAGAGAATAAGGTAGAACATGCAACAAGTCATTCGTTTAAAGTCACAGTTTTACAAGTATTAAAAAATGTGATTTTCCCACTCGTGAAATAGGTGTGCTAAATTTATATATAATAATTTAATGTGATGTGTTAAGACCATATTTTATGGCTTGATCACCATAGGGAGAGGCAATAGATCTGGAGGTCGGAAGGCAGAGAGAGGATTGACGATTAGATAAAGATAACTGGCATCCTGCTGTGAGACAAACTAACTGGTCAGAAGCAGGCTGGGACGACATGCATGATTCATGGGTGGGTGAATAGATGAAGTGGCGGTATGACTAGAAAGATAGACAGGGTTGCTGGCAGCACACTCACTAACATCCAGATGAAAGAATGAGTGAAACAAACGATGGATGGAGATGGTTTCATTCAAGTATAACTAATTTCATCACATCTGTCTGAAGCAAGCACATTGTCTTAATGAGTTTTGTGTGTGTTCTAGGCTACATCTGTGTGAATTGCTGTCATGCCTTCACAGTGTACGTGTTCAAGTATGCAAATGCAGGAGTTCATCTGTCTTTTTGTCCCTTAGAGGATGCTAGAATACAGATATTGATTACACTGCATATGAGTCTCACATTAGCAAATCTTGTTACCTCCAAAGATTTTTATTCTTTTAAATCAATTTGTGTCACATTTTGCCTTCCCCAGACATTTCCATTACTTTCCCCACCACAACCAATGCAACTGCAGAGCTGTGGAATTCACTCTTCTTTTTTTCTCCAGCCTATTGATTCCTTATTCCAACCTTCCCTTTTGATGGGTGTTCCAACCAGAAATATCAGTGCACAAAAACAGTTTATTAAAGATTTACCGCATGACAAAAAAAACACATAAGAGTGGAAGGCATTGTGCAGCTCTGCAAGGTTATCTTAAGTGTGACAGTCATTTTATTCTCCTTTACGACAATCTCAAGTTAAATAGTAAAAAAAAACAGTAGGCGTATATAATGCGTTGTCAGAAATATGGCATGTTTTATTTATCATAAACAGTTCCATGCCAGATGACATTGCATTGCAGCAAAAGTTGAAGCATGTGGATTTTTTTTCCTTTTGAACTTTGTTCATACAATGTTGTTGAACACAGTCTTTCTTACCGAGTGATTCATTTTGTGATTCTGATTTTTAGTGAGGGTCAAGTGTGCAGGGGCGTTGGCGTGGTAGCTTTTAATTTGGCTTCCATGCTGTTGATTTTCTGCCCAATGTTTCAAAATGACATATGGGAAAGACTTCTTTTGATTTGACTCAAGATTCAAAAAACTTTATAGTCCCAAAGCGAAATAGTTTTGCCTTGTCACAGCTCCCTAGTTCAAAAGGAAAGAAAAGAACCAAAAATGCACTGAAATATCTGAGGTAATTGCTGATGTTGTTAAAGTGCTAAATCAGTGTATTAGCTTGTGAAGATACATTTCTTTTTGCTGCAACTGTAGTGAATACCAAAAGACTTTGAATTTCTAATGTCCATTTTATTTATACAGGAAATAATGCAAAACATAGACAGTGAAAAGACAAACTCAAACTTCATAGTTGTTCTGCTGTTCTACAACCATGCAAAATGATACTTTTTTTTTTTTACAGCTGAAACTCAGTATCTATATGGACTGTTTGCTGGCGTGAACACACTACATAATCAAAACTGCTTAGAATGTATATGCATTTGGGACACAATTGTACCTGTGGTGAAATAGTAATATCTGGGTCTGTTCTCCACACCTGTTCTACTGAACAGGTGGTTGATTTTTTTTTGTGTTTTTGTACATTTGTTCCCTTAGTCTTCTCTTTCTCCCTTATTCATCAATCTTTCTATGTGTATGCCTCCTTATTGCCTTTATTTCTTCTTTGCTTCCATTTCTTTATTCCCTGGGCATAAGAAAAATATTTTTGTTTCTTCCTATCCTAGTGTTACCTTTGATGTGGTGGGTGTCTCAGAGCTATATTTGTAGTTTGTGCTCTGTGCCCTTCTTGTTAAGACCCAAGAATAATTCAATGTCTGTCTGTGTGAGTCTGTGTTTATTGTGAATATGAGGTTTGCATGTATGTGTGAATGAACGATAGATGTTATAGTTAGCCAAAATTATAGAACAGATAAATAGACCTTTGCACAGCTCAAAACACCACGTTACCCCCTACTGCTTAATCAGGGCACTACTTGAAACAGTTCAAGTACTGAAAGAGCAGAAAATGCATCAATAATATGAGGCTTTTGGGAAGAGAATAATACAAGACACACAGAATGTCTGTGCTGAACTAATCAATATACATGGCGGTGCCTTGTATTGATTATCTACTTAAACACGTGGAGTCAAAACTATCATGATAAGGAGGTGGATGGCTGATAGTAGGTATAATCATAGGTATAATCATCACAAATCATGTAATTGGTTATAATGATAATGACAGCCATGACTTGATCAGTGTTGTTTGCATGCGTGATGACATTATATGATAATAGTGATTATGGTGTTATTGTGGTGATGTTGTGATGATGATGGTGATTGGAATAATGATACCATCTAGTGAGTGGGTCTTATTTTCCTAATTTTCCAGGCTCTGGACAAAGACACTGGTAACTACAGTGCTATGATGTATCAGCTGATCATTCCCCCTGCTGCTGGTAAAGACACTAAAGAAAACAAAGATGGCTTTGTCATTGAACCTTACAGTGGCGTGGTGAAGACTGCAATCATGTACCGCAACATGAGGAGGTCATATTTTAAGTTTGAGGTGGTTGCTACGGACAACTATGGTCAAGGACGCAGCAGCAAGGCAGAGATAGTGGTGTGTATATTTTAATTTTTGACATAATATTTAATATTTTCCTTTAAACACATTAAGTAGAGATGATTCGACTTCATTGAGAGATTTATGTTGCTCCTAGAATGGCCTTCAAGCAGATAAAAATGTGACTGTGAGAATGAATTCAATCTTGAAGCATAATTGGATATAAAATATAATCTTTTCCATTGTAAAACTTTTATTCAGCTGCGTAGGTGCTAAAAGACAAGGTCTAGTGTCATCATTAACAGCTGAACATTGTGTTTTTTTGCTCAATGTAAATGCAGAAATTAGTTACATTTGCATTTTTCTTTTTCTTGCATAGGTGTCAGTCGTGAACCAGCTAGACATGCAAGTGGTCGTATCAAATGTCCCACCAACTTACGTGGAGAAAAACAAAGACCAGCTGCTCAGGTAAAGCGGTAGTTATCTATTATACTATCTTGTTTTTTTAGCCAGATATTTAATATACAAATATAAATCATCTATAGAATCATTAAGCTGGATGTAACACGTACTCTGAGTTATGAGAATCAAACCTTAACATTTCTTATTTTTAGGAAGTACACTGATGCTGTTATCTAGAGAACAGGCACTTTGAGGTTCGGCATTGCCATTTGCTGCTGTCCGTCAAACCACTGACTCTCTACATACGTACAGTAACAGTTATTGATAGATTTCAGTAGGCATACAGTTGCTCTTACACCTCAGTATACAGGATGTCTCTGTCTCTCTTTGTTTGCAAATATAGAAAGTCAGAAATTGTTCAGAAAAGTCACAGTTTTATATTGGAGTACTTTAAATTAACAGTCATACAGAATTGAAATTAAGTTTGATTGATTGGTTTCATGCCATTTTAGATGATAAAGTTCTAACAGTTTGTGGTTCTTCTATATTGATTTAGCTCTGTGCGTCTCAATAGGAAAAACTCAAACTATAATTGCCACCATGGGGAAATCAATGAGACTTGATAAAGAGCACAAACAGTCTTGTGTTTAAAAATAGTACTTTTGTCATAATGAAGTGTCCTAGTAAGAATAACGTTGTTATGAAGTGTTAAGTTGAAGTAGAACTCACACTGGGACTGCAACAGGGACAGACATCAGCGACACTTACAGAGCAAAGATTGTTTGAGACTGAAGAGACTGAAAGACCGAGCTGTGGTTAGAGATGTAGTTCATTATATATTTTATTATATTTACAGTAGTTTGTGCTTTTGCTTGCCTTGTGTAAGCGAAGGGAGATATATTTTCCCAGGAATGTCTTTATGTTAGATTTCTACAATGATTTTTGAAATTTAACTTGCTATTGTTACCCATGCAGCAAGCTGGCTGATTTGTGATGGTCTCCCAACTTCTGTTTCTCTAAAATATTATTTAACTAAAAATTGCCGTACAACACCACAGTGGTTGCTTAAACGTGAGATATCCTAACTAGTAAAAATGAACTTGTTTCAAACATTTGTATGAGTGAAGTAATATGATCTCCTTCCACAGACTACTAGATGTGTTTTCATTTATTTTAAGAAAGGCAAAATGTTACTACTAAACACAAAATGCATTATTTTGTCTTACCAGTGGGTCTGCACAACTGGCAACCACTGGCCTGCAGCTCAGTTAGGTTGAAGTATTCTTTTGCCACACACATACAACTTGATAGTTATATTTTAAAGCACTTAAGATCTTTTCTCTCTGTCTCGCTCTCTCACGCACACATGCGCACGCAGACACACACGTTAGTAGGACTGTTCCTGCTGTGAGCAGGTGTTCCTGGCAGGACCAAAATCAATACTGCACAGCATGAGCCTGCCTACCTGACAGGAGGTTTCTGTTTGGTGTGTGTGGTGTGACCAGAGTCTGAAGAAGTACATGCTTGTGTTGGCAGAGGTGTATTTTTTCATGTACATATAGTGTAGTTGTGTGTGTAAGTGTGTGTGGTGGCCCGATTGAGTCAAATAGTCAAATCTGTCAATTAAAATACATAATTTTTCATCGTCAGCGTTTTGGAGCACTACGTCCAGGATCAGATACCAGGAGCAAAGGTTATCGTGGAAACCATTGGGCCCCATCGCTATGGTGATGGAATGGATCAAGATGACTACACCAAATCAGACCTCATGATTTATGCCATTGACCCACTGACAAATAGAGCCGTAGCTACGCAGGAGCTCTACAAGTAAGAACCTTGCCAACAAATTCAATAAAAAGTAAAATGGCAGCTCTCCAAAAACATATCATAAAGCGAGACCTAAATTATGTTGCAGTTAATTTCTAAATTAATTGGCTTCAATTAGTTTTTTTGTAGAGCAAGTGCTGCCATTTTGTACTCTGGCAGCTTCCAGACAAGAAGAGTTCATATTAAGTTATTCAGTCCCCACTTTGAGCAGGAGTCCCTTTAAAGTGCAATCAAGTAGAAAACTATCAAAACTGAGTTTTTTTTAATCTTCTATTATCTTTGTTTTTATCTTTGTGTGAAATTGGCTTAATTAGTGACAAGTTTACTACTTGTTTGACATCTAACTAGCCAAGATTTCTTGGCTTCCACCCCACACATTAAGCCTTGCTTGATGTTGGCATCATTTGCACTGTCTAATAGAGGTTAATGTACAGTATTTATTGCCAAATATAGATGGTCTCAGTGAAATGTTGTATTTTTCATCCCAAGATTCCTTGATGGTAAGCTCTTGGACATCAATAAAGAGTTTCAGCCATTCCTCCCTCCTGGTGGGCGGATTCTGGAGATCCAAACCCCCGGAGTGGTGACCAGCGTAAAGAAAGCTGCACAGACTGTAGGATACACAGAAGGAGCACTGCTGGCTCTGGCTGTTATCATCATTATCTGCTGTGTCCCTGCCATATTGATCGTTATTATCACCTATAGACAGTAAGTATGAATTACCTGTCATATTTCCTTTTTCTTTTTGAACTAAATAAATAATCAGGAACGACTTAGACAGATTGAGTCCAAAGGATCCTATTGTCTTTCTGATGGACCTGTGTTTAAACAATGAAGCTGGTGATATTTAGCAGTTTTCTTTTGTTCAACCAGTTCTATTAAAATAACAAAGCCAAGTCATCCATCCTTAATACCTGTATAGCCAAAACCTGGTATAGCCTATTCCTCTGTGCCACTGTTGTCCAAAAACTATTGAAATGAAATTGAAATATTGAATGAATTTAGCCACACTGTTTCACTGGGTGACCTTACAATGAACATGCCAGATGCTATTTCCTACAAAGCTTGTCCTCCCAGTGTCACACATACTCATACAAACTCAGATTGGTATTGATCTGCAAAGGACTAAAACTCCAGCTTTTTTAGAAAATTACAGGGACCTTTAAAAATGAAATGAAATATTCTTTATTTATTTTTGTCCTCACTTTTAACAGTGGGCATTTAGTGCCACTGACAGAGTAGTGAGGCCAGCAAGTATTGAGAGATGGAGTGACAAATTTTTTAGAATTTAATTAGATTAACTAATGTCAGCCATACATCAATACACAACCTTCTCTTTTTTTGTCACTACATAACTGTTTTTACTTCTCCTGTGTGCTTAGTGAAGTGGGTTATTGTGTTACCTCCATAGGAAGGTATTAAATCTATTTTGAAACTTATAAGGCTCTTTCTAATATACATTTCGTATGATTTCCAACCACCAAGGTTATTGTACTTGAATGGAAACATCTACTTCATCATCAATGTGGGTTCTCAATATTTTGGTCTAACATGAAGAATTTGACAACCAGGAAAACAAGCCATCTAGAAAACATACAAATTTCTGTTAAGAGCTTGCAGACAGCCAGACAAATAAACAAAGCTGACAGTCTTTCCCACAGGATGTCCTTTAGAGCTATTTATCATTTTATCACCTGGGCCACTCACTTTCCCTAGATGATTCAGCATAGCGACCTGCCCCACAGAGCAAATTCTAATAGTTTGTTTAGCTAACCACTGTGAAAGGCTATTAATTTCATCTGTCTCCAAAACACACACAAACAAGTGCGCGCACACACACACACATTTAGACTGGATCAGTGCATTTTGGAGGGAGCTTGTCATCCCACAGAGAAGAGAGACAAATAACTGACTGAAGAAAGGAGTGGAGAGGAAATCTGACAGAAGAAAAACAGAGTAGTAATCATCAGTATAATAATTACTAGTCTCTGTTGCTAAATGACTGTAATGAAGACCAATTGTCCGATTTTGCTTGTAAATTGCAGTAAGTAATCCTGGCTAACAAGAGACACTGTGTGATTTATTGTTTAAATAATTACTAATCTTTCTCTCTTTCTCTTTCTTCCATCTACTGCATCTGTCACCACCAGATTCAAAGAGTGAGTACTGCTTTTATATTCCCATGCTAAAATATTAATGTCAGGCCTTTCCTTGTGATCAATCTGTTGACTTTCATTGTACAATATTATGAATGAGATTGGGAACGACAGTGAAACAAAAGGGACAGCAGACCAGCAAATGAATCCTGTACAACATGGAGCCAGTAAATGTCTAGAAAAGATGGTTTTATTTGAGTATGTCTGTGTGTGGATGTACAAGAATCAACATCATTGCCAGTTTGTTCAGTGGTTTTGCTGCTACAGCCTTATTTGGTCTGGTATTAAATTGGTTTACAGTGGCTAATGCAATCATTTTCTATATTTTGCTGTGTAACTTATATTAGCCAGTTTTCAGACTTTACTGCTACTATCTCTACTTATACACTTTGTGTTAGCATGTCACAGATTTTCACTGCACTGGACAGTGGACCTAAGTAAAACATGTCGTATGTCACCAAGAAATAGATTTTTATTCCTAATATACCAACTTTGTCAGGAACCCATTGACAATAATTAAAGCAGTGATTCAGGAGAGTATTGGAAATTAAGGGAAATTCCATCCAAGTAATTGCCACTTGGGGCCACAATGGTCACATTCAGCATATATTACATAGTTGTTAATATTAATATTCCTAAATATATTAATGAATAATAAGTTGACCATTTTCATTCACAATTAAATATAACACTTTCATTTACACTGGCAATTCTAGGTGCAGAAAAACAAATTGTACAGAACATAATTTGTCCCAGAGACAGGACAAAGTAACAGAAGGCTCCCTCTGAACACCTGTGTTTTATTCTGGGCAAAGCTAAAATATTACTACCAGGCCAGAGGGGTCTGGTCAGTAATATAA
This sequence comes from Sandelia bainsii, assembly GCA_032362345.1. Lineage (NCBI taxonomy): Eukaryota > Metazoa > Chordata > Actinopteri > Anabantiformes > Anabantidae > Sandelia > Sandelia bainsii. The sequence goes on from JAUMHL010000012.1 coordinate 10,246,394, forward strand.
TATACGTGCCAAACCAAACCATTAAGTGCGTCATAGAACAGCAGGAGAATTTTGAAGTTAATTCTTTGATGTACTGGGAGCCAATAAAGAGATTTAAGAACTGGAGTAATATGTTCATATTTGCATGTTTGTGTAAGGATTTTGAGAGTTATGACCCTTTCTCCTCTTTCTAAAGTCAGGATTTTACCTTAGCTTTCGATGTCCAACTCTGTTTTTCCTCTCTTCCGTGTCTAGACGCCAAGCAGAATGTGCCAAAACAACCCGTATCCAGATGGCACTGCCAACAGGCAAACCTGGAGGAGGCACTGCCAACAACCTGTATGAAGAGCTGGGTGACAATGCCATGTAAGTGAAGTGTGAAAGTGGCATTTACACTGGTGAGCCAAAAAGGAGGAATTCACTCACATTTCTATGGCTGGTAAACTTCAGCCTTTGGCAGTGCACATTTTTCTGCTTGGGAAGCTTTGTTGTGTCCACACATGCAGTCAGTCCCACAACATTACATCTCCCTACATATTGACTGTTGCTTCTATAGTACATTTCGATTGTTGCTATAGTAAATGCTCCTGCAAACATACCTGTGTCCTTGATTTCCATAAAAATTGAAGTATTATTGTAGTATTATTATTATTATAAAGTTCCCAGTTTCACCTCTTCTTGAATTAAAATTGAGAAGGCAAGGGTAAACAGTAATACAAAATAGGAGGGGAAGATAAGATAACACACACAAAATTCAGTTCCATCATAAGCTATGTCATGCAACACCCCTGGAAAATGAGGGTTAAACATTTTTTGTAGTTAATTCAGGTGAGGCCATCTAGAATTTAAGTCATAGCAACTGGATTTGTTTTGTTCTATTCTTCTTCGTTATTTCTAAGAAAGAAGTCCATCTGCTATGACTCAACTTCCAGATAGTAGGAACAGTTATACAATATATCACAAACGTTAATCAATGCCAAAAGCCATCAGGAAGTGAAAGATGCCAAAATGCAACAATGTACAGTAGAAGTGATGATCACAAATTACATTCCCCAAACAGCCAAATCACCTGAACAATAACTCTTCTAAATCCTCATACTTTACTGTGATTCAATTTATTTAATTGTGTACCTTGTGAGTAAACACAACCACATTAATGGGTAAAGGTGTTCATCCGGTGACTCAACGACACACATCATCGTCAAAATTTGTTCAACAACCATATTTAACGGCTTGCCAACAATAGGTTCACAATTAAACTAATTGGTCAAAGTCTTGAGCCAGTTTCATGTAAACCTGATAAATGTTAAGACGTTTTAACTCAGTACTTTTCAAAGCTGGGGGCTTGAGAGTGGTAAGGATTTATAGGCTGGGTAATATATGTCCTCAGACATTTGTGAGTGTGGTCTTTTTTTTGTCTAGAGACATTTCATTCATTTCACATTTTGCATAAAGCAGAGAAACTGACATTAATTAGAGATTACACAATCTTGAATTAATCAGATAGAGCCTTGTAACCCCACATTATACTAACTAAATGAAGGTCAGTGATGTGTCCACAGAAAAATATTTACTTTGAGAGCAGCTTCTTATGTTCAATTTTTTCATCGATTGGTAGCTTTCAGTGTCACTGTAATCATAAGTAAAGCATGTACACGGTATTTTATGAAGTGTCTAACTTTCAGTCCTCTGAATTTATTTTCTAAGAATGACCTTTTTCTTGATCAGCCTTCACAACAGATTGGAATGAGCTTTACGAATGTTTGTGTTGCAAGTAATTTGCTTGTTTATGAAACTGTAGCGTTGCTAATCATAAGGCCAGGGACCATTACTAGTAAACCGAGGCAATATAAATAAGCTTTTTTGTAATTATGGAGGATTTAGTGTTTATTAATTCTCTCCTACATCTCAACGTCTCACATTGCTGAACGGCATTGTTGCACATGTACTCTATTCTGCCTCAAAAAGTTCCTTATTATTGTGCAATTTAGTCATATTGTCTTCATTACTACCCCTATTTCTGTGCAGATTCAAACAAATAGTGTTTAATTTATCCTCCTGCCAATTTGTACTGGTTTGATATGTGTTTGTTTGGTCAAGCAAGAGTGTAATAGTGACTGTATTTCACCGTTTTTACAACTACACACATAGACACACACACTCACTGAAGGAGGGACACAGATAGTTAATTTCTCATTCCTTACTGGAGCATTAAGAAGTTGAGAGGAACTCTTATCAGCATTACATGCATCACCAGTTTCCTGTCTGTCCTTGATATGCGTCCCTACTCCCATTAACAGAGCAATTCATATGCAAGATAGCAGGGTCTATCGCCAAATGACAACAAGGGATATCCTGTGTGCAAGACTGTGTGTGCATGCGAGACCAACCAGCCAAAATAATTATTTGAAAAATGTGTGCGGAAATTAACTTAGATATGAGATAATTGAAATAAATGCAGCTCATAATTTATAAAGACCACTCTGGGTGATAATTAATTCTATTGATAAGCTGCAGAGCATGCTTAATTGTGGTAGGGAAGGTCTTTTGTGTGGTTGGGGAGGGGTGTTTGTTCACAAAATAGGCAGTTTGGGATTTCTTGTATAATACTTGTGTACTTTGTATCACTGCAGTGTTGTAGGAACTAAATAATTCCCAAAGAATATAAAACTTGTTTTCAAATTCATAATTAAACTGATCAGCAGACTGATTTTCAAGGACGTTTTTTCTTTTGAAATACCTTTGGCTGATCATATGAAAAGCTTGGGTTTTGCGGAACATGTTACTGCTACCACCTTTGCTGTACCAATAGCTTGACGCATATACTGTAATATGCTTTCTATTAACTTTTAGTTCAGTTCACACTTGTGTTATTTTGTTCAGGTTTGTTCACTGAAATATTTGCTGTTTCCATACCAACTTGGCTTCTGTAGGGTGTTTTTTTCCCCACAGTTATCACAGACTTCCATTCAATTTCAAATGACAGTTTAACACCTTCAGCATATGTAATAAAATACAAAGTCTCGAAGTCACAGTTGTATGAACATCGTGCATAATATTAACTGTATAACATTTTCTTTGAATGGCAATTAGGAGAAAAGTAAATAACTAATGTCATAATTTGGGATGGACATCAATAAAATGTCTCTTAATTTTTAATTTTTTAATAACTTTTGAAGATCATATGTGAGGCAACAGTAGTGGCATGGTAATCAAGTTGTTACTGGCCACAGATAATTAGTTTTAAAATGTTCTCCATTCACTCAGCAAAGGCCAAAATAATACCACAGGAGTAGATTGCTCTGATGGGATAAGGCATTTTCCAGATATGAGAATGTGTCATAAAAGTGGCACAGAGCAATAAAGCAAAAATGCACAACTGAACATGAGAGGATATATTAATGTGAAAAGATTCTTTGTCAAATTAATATCATCATGGTGTTTCCTTGCTTTTTAGCTTCATACCATGTTCTATCAACCTTTACTACTACTGTAGCTTTATTTCACTACTTTGAACATTTTAGCATTGTTTATCATTTCTTCACTCAACTTTTGCTGTTCTCATGTTGACTGATCTTTTCATCTTTTTTTTCCTCATTCATTCGCCTTTATCCATAACCGACAGACAAAAGTGAGTAGGAAGCTGGAAAATGTTTCACATCTGTGGCCAGTTTCTTTTGCTGTGACACCTTTTTCTTGCTTTAGTTTTTTTGTTTCTGTGCTTGTCAGTGGTTACTGGTGTTTCATGTGTGGCATAAGTTGGTAGACCATGGAGCAAAGTTGTTTTGTTGTAGATTAGTTGTGCATTTCATAGATCAGTAAAGTTGACTTGCTTGCCTTACTATACAAGTAGCCATGGAGTTCCATTATTCTGCAGAGTTTACTCAAAGCCAGATTTAACTGTTCAACACACCTTCATCCAGAGACAAGGATGTAATCAGTATTTTGTTGGAAGAAAATCTGCATATACTCAGAACTCCATGGCACAGAGTTTTCTATCTCTACCCCAGCAGATCTGATATTGTTTACAGTCGTAATGCATTGCTTCTTGTAGCACACCACTTTTAGCATACATAAAATGTATTTGCATTCTCTTCTTTTGTGTTTTTTAGTGCTCCCGATCTGTTGCCCCTCTAGTAAGAGCACAAAAATAAATTCTGTTCTTTTAACAGTGCTCTTTTAAGAGCCATCATCAGTTTTGTCTCATTCCCATCTTCACTCATCTGTTATTGTGGAGTCTCTTTTAATATTCTTTATCAAACAGCTCTAGCAGACAGTCTGTTGTTTTATCCCCCTTTCTACCATGCCTTATGTACACCTTAGCTGTCTGGCCCCTTTATAAAATATTAGATTTTACCGTTCTATGCATTCTATGCATTCCATTTTATCTGTAATTCTTTAATCATTTTTCACTTCATTTCCATCTTTTTTTTTCTTCTTCATTTCCACTTCATCTCTGTATCAGCCGGTCAAATCATGGTTGTGGTGGGAGTGGCAGCAACTTGGATGAAACTGATCGCCAACGTCTGATCTCAGATTTTGCCACACGAGCAATCGCTGCCCATCGTCAGTGCGTTGCCAATGGAGGCGTGCTCAACAACCTGCCCAAATCTGAGTCCAACATCACCTTTCTTTCTGATGAAAACCCCCTGACTATCAAAAATCCCATCTATCACGAGGATGGGACTTTGAGTAGCCCAGAGACTCTTGGAAGAAGCCAGAGGAGAAGAGACCTTCTTGGGAACTTCTCCCCTTCCAGAAAAGGTCTTCGAGAAGCTTGGCTAAGGCTCAGCTCTCCTGGAGGCAGTGATAGTGGATGGGGATCTGGATGTGGGCACAGCTGGACACTCCCATCAAGATTACATCGAAAAGAGATGTATGATGCTTTGAGACGCCAAGTGGTCATGGATCCTGTGCAATGGGAGCTGGAGCTTCTAAAGGCTGAATTCAAGGAGAGTAAAGATGCTGGTCTGGATTCAGGCTTTGACCGTGGATTGGACTCAGACTTAATGGGAAGCCCAAGTCTGGAACCTAAGCTAACAGTCAAAGAACAAGCCAGGCAATTTGAGCAACAGGCACTCCAGGAAATGAGGCAAAGACAAAACAGAGATTCACGAGGATCTTTGTCACCTGATATTCTACTTTCTGTTTTCCCAGAGTCTCCTCAGCATCACAAGCACAACCCTGTTCATAATATCCCAACAGCTCAGACTAAAGAGGGTCCCCCAAGTATTATTGTCACTCACAGTGATGGAGGGACCCCTCCACCAAGTCACAAGCCAACTCCTCCTGTCTTGAGGCGCTTTGGGGCAAATTTAACAGGAAACCAGAGTGTGGAAGACAAATTTCAGGTCCATTTAGAGGTTATCCCTGATCCTCCTTCAGCACCACCACCACCACCTCCATCTCCCCCTCCACCACCTTCCACCTCAGCCCCTCCCCGGCCTTCATCTCTTCTTCCATACCACCCTTCCTCACCTCCTCCTCTCCCTCCTGCGTCATCTCACTCCAACCATCCAGAAACACAGGCACCTCCTCTTCCTCCTCCTCCTCCTCCTCCTCCACCTCCACCTCCACCTCCACCTCTTCCTCCCCCTTTGTCCCCCTCAGTTCTCCGTCCATCTACCTTTGTCCTTCCCTCCCTCTCAGAGGTGCCAGCCCTGCGGCCTGTTTCACTCCGGCCACCACCGGCCCCACCCGTGGAGCCTGAACCTCCTCGTAAAGAATTGAAAGGTATCTTAAAGAACATCCAAAACATTGCAGACATTGAGAAGTCGGTGGCCAACATGTTCAGCCAGATAGATCAGAAACAGATCCCACTCAAAAAGGTCATGAAAAGTCGGGCTTCTATGGATTCTCTTGATTCTCTCGACTACTTGGATGCATCAGCAGCAGGAGGAGAAGGGGATGGAGGAGAGGGAGAAAAAGAAGAAACAGGAGGAGGTGGCAGAGGTGAAGAGGATCCTCCAACTCCACAAATTCAGCCGAACCCAAATATGAGCTCCATCGTGGAAGAGCTTGAGAAACGATTCCCCTCTCAGTCTACAATGCTCTAGCCTTTGCCTTTCTCATATAGAAAGCACACAGAGGGAGATTTCTTAACATTGTTCTGTAGTTGCTGAGAAACTGTGAAGGGACTGATGCTCAAAATAGCACAGTGGGATGCTGTGATGATTTGATTTTTTCTACTGTGCTATCGCTGTGCTCTTCCAACATGACTTTGTGTTTTCTACATAAGAAGAGAAAAAAAATAACTATGCCTAATATAAGCTCTATGTGTAGAAGAAAAAAAAAGTTTCTCCTCTCAAATGATGACACTTGTTGCAAACAGTAGACTAGAATGAGAGAAGGTGAAATAGCAAGGTAACATCCTGCATGGCCTGAATAGATTAGCCATGCAATAGCTGGAGGGCATGCTGTTACTGGGTTCTTTACTGTTTTTCTGAGACTTCAAGACGTGAGATGTATTAAAGGAATGTTGAAGGACGAGGACATAGTTACAATCAGGTCAACAGGTCGAGCCCATTTTTCATTTGCATCCCTATTTAATTTAAACCTGAATTACTAGCTACTAGGAATTCAACAGCTTTGCCGCAACTACAACATCAAGACAATTGTGTGGAAGGCTTAATCATTAGCTGCCTCAGCCATTATTTTAATTTCCCCCCCAAACGACATTTCAAGGACTTGTTTTTTTAACTAACACTTGTAAAAATAGGCTTAAATAGCTGTGGATGGGATCTGTGAAATACAGTAATGATTAAAAGTGGTGAAATGGCTCCTGATCTCTCATCCTTTCAGTGTGACTACTGTCATTAACATGACCTACTGTCATTATGTCCTTTCCAAGTAATCGACGTCAACGAACGGGAAATTATAATCAGTCAGCTATGGTCAGGGTCTTTCTTGAGGAAAGTTGACGAGACTTGTGATTGTTAATGTCTGCACTTGGTGTTGTGAGAGACTGATTACAAGTTTGGCATGGCTTTAATACTCACCCTCTGGACTGAACTACTTGATTGTAGATGTATGGGGTGTGAAAAGGAAAATCAAAAGTTTAGAGCATTGTTAAACCTGCCAGAGTTGATTGAATTGCATTTGGCAGGGATTGTTTGTATTGTACCAGAGTACAACCACTGATACGATCACTGTCCCATTTTATTTTTGCTCTCCATTTCATGTCATCAATTTCCTACAGTTTTATATTTACTTAGTGCTTTAACACTGACTGCTAAGATCAGATTAGTTTCCGTACACTTTAACTAGCTACTCCTGTAGGCTGCTGTCTGCAAATGTCTTTTTATCTTTTATTATTCATTTTATTAATTTGACACAATAAATGTATTTTTTATATCAACATGTTAATAAGGTTATCAACTAGTGTAGAAAACTAACATTTTCCAAATTGCAGCAAAGACTCAAAAAAGGGACAGTGACCATTCTTTTTTTTTCTTTTCTGTCTGTTCCACTTTTTGTTTAAAACTTAATTAGTTGGTAGTTTCTATGCATATTTCTGGAAAAAAAAATCTAGTTTCTCATATTGATTTTTAGCTCTAAAATATTTGCATTCAGTCTCTTGTTCTCAATCTGTCTTCCATTAATTCTCATTTTCATTTGTCTTTTTATTTGGACCCACTATTGTCTATGTTTTTTAAGGAGACACAATAACAAATTATATGTAGGTACATAGCTAAAGTAAAAATGTTTTTCAAAATTTATGTAGAGTGATATTTTTATTCACAGTATGTGCTCATTTTTTATGAACTTTTTCTAGTGGATTGCTTCTTATACCCAAGTTTTACTTTATCAATGTCATTGTGCAGGCTCTTTGAGAAAATAAAATTGAAAAATTAAAAAACCATGAACATGATACATTTTTATCAATAAAATATGTGGTGCTAATTAAGTGTACTGGATTTATTAATGAAGCCCATCCTGCACTTATATGTTATGTGCTAGAATGCTAGAAACTTTCAGATCTTTCTGTCTCATCAGAAAGATGCTGGAGCACCATAATTTTGCTTGAAAGAAAGGGTCACCAGATGCTGTAGGCCAGGGGTGTCGAACTCAATTTCATCCTGGGCCACATCAGTGTTACGGCTGCTCTCAAAGGGCCGCTTGCAAATGCAGACTATATGCAGTGGTCGATGCATCCATACAGGCAGAGGAGGCAATTGCTTTGAGCACACTGGCAGGGGCAGCAAAATGAAGGACAAAAAAATTGCCGAAGATCATGTGACTCTTTTCAATGTCTGATGAGGACCATGTGACACAGATGCCAGAGAGCAGAGCAGCTTTTTTAAAACGAGAGAGCATTGCCCTATGTCCCGCTTTAGTTTGGCTCAATACAGTAAAAACACTTTACAACTTTAACATGTGATACTATGATTTTAAGTCTTTTACCTGTGAAGAAGATGCGTGATTAATTGGTGGATACATAAAACTTTGGCAGCTTGTGAGCTACACGCACGGCTGTTGTGTTCACTGTTGCTGGTTGACATGTAATTACCCTGAACAAAAAGGAGTTCAGTGAACAATCATAGTATATTTTGTATATTTTGGGTCCAGTTTAACACTAAGAGGAGAACATTTGTTTTTTCTTTTAGCGTTTGAAAGCAGGCAGTGACTGGACATGACAGTTATCGAGGGTACAAATTTCCAGTGTTTATATGTATTGCTGGGGACATGTCCCCTTGTTCCCTATGAGATTACGGGTGTGTTCCTCTCCCACCCCCAACTCTCATGAATCATGATTGAAGATACAAAAATAATGGTACTTTGGCATATTTAAACGTATTTAAAAATATATAAAGAGGTGATTATTAAAGAAGAAAGCAGTGAAAACCACAGGAATTCAGTGTTAAAATATACAATGTAGTTGGTTTGTGTGTTAGTATGGTGCATTGGAAATAGAGTGGTGGCAAAAGAATTTTTTAGAAGCTCTCACGGGCCACATAAAATGAGGGGGCCGGACTTGGCCCGCAGGCCTTGAGTTTGACACATGCTGTAGGCTATTGTTCTTTAGTTTTGAGCTAAAAAATGTCAGCAGCTGTAGACAAACATGCATTCAGTTCAGCAGAGTTGGTGCAGACAAGGTGAGAATGCCCACCTAAAAGAGCAATAAAGCTAGAGTGCTTTATATTCCATTAAAATATATGTCAGGTCTTTTCCTTTCTACCTAACATGTAACTAAACAAATAAATAAATAAACAACTAACATAACTGACCTGCAGTCTGCAATTTTAACACTACCCTTCATATCTACAGAAAATCTTTTGTCCACAGAAGAGCCTGTCTTTGAAGTGCTGATACCTTATGAATTGGCGCCTTAAAAAATATTACCTTTGATTTACTTGAAAGGACCATAAGTTGTTTTACTTTTGATGTGGAATCCAATTTTTTGATTGTTGGTCTGTCAGTGGCAGATTGTCATCCGTTAACACAGTGTCAACAAGTTGTCTCCAGACACATATTGTCATTATGAAGTGACAGAATGACAACTATCCCAAAAGAGTGTGTCACTGGTGATTTTGTCTAGGCAGTTGGATGAAATCATGATGTACAGCCTAGTAAATCACACACTTCTTGATGTATTCTTTCTCCAGTGGCATCTATGGAGCTGGACTCTCAGACGGCAGATTGAGCTGGTTTAGACACATACATCCTTTACAATTTGTTTTCCTAACATACTCAAAGCCACAACCTGGCTATAAATCTTATGTAGTCAGGAGGTGATTATATGAAAGGTTTAATTCATATACCCAGAGCAAAATAAACAGGCACACACATTCAAACAAGAGCCTCTGCATAAACAGGAGTGTGAACATGTACTGTACGCTGACGCATATGAATACACAGCAGCATTAAACGGGTTGCAGGCAGTGCTACTGTTAGAGCTGACTGGCCTGGTAATGTAGCTTTCAACACACATACTATCTATATATACACAAAGAGTATCTTCATTGTCCCACAGACAGATTGGCTTTCACTGTTTCAGTTCTTATTGTGTGCTCATGCTAGATAACAGACATCTCCTGACATCTTTGGGGATATGTATTGTTTTTAACATCATGCAAAGCAGATGTTGCAGCAGTTAATTGAAACTGAACTGAGAGTACAGTTACGAAACACAGTGAGAGAGTGGCTGTCATGTAATTTTATAGTTACAGGTTTGATCGTCGTGAATCTAAAGCACAGATTATCTTTGGGAAATCTGGGTCATTGAAGCAGCAAATAGCCAGGAGATGCAGCAAAGAAAATCATTATCATTGAATGCCATAGTAAATAGTAGGGTAGCATGACACTCACAGCTAGAAAGTCCTGAGTTCGAACTCACCAGCTGGCTCGGTCCTTTCTGTGTCAAGTTTGCATGTTCTCCACATGCATGTTTGGGTGTCTTCCCACAGTCCAAAGACATGCACATTAGGTTAAATTATGCCTCTAAATTGCCTGTAGGTGTGACTGTGAGTATGAATGGTTGTCTGCCTCTAATGAGTGGCCCTGCAATAGATAGATAGCGATGTGAGCATACCCTCCCTCTCACCCAGATCCCAGTGACAGCGGGGATCAGTTCCCATTGCTAAAGATGTTGGAAGGAAGGAATTGTGATTGTTTCACTGCAGTGTGTGTCTACCAAGATCTTTATGGATTTAATTGCTGAGGAACATGACATTGCAAACAAAGAAGTATTGTGTGGTAAGAAACAAGAGCAGCTAGGTTTTACATAAAGGTTTTGTTTAAACCCAACTTAGCCGAAGTTGTTTAAAAGAAGTGACTTTGGCCCATTTTATTTATTGTAGTTGTTTAAAGGCAGGTTTACACCAACATTTTTAGTGTGCTCACAGTTTTGTTGTTGTTAGCACTGCTAATGCATGGCTGGGGTGACAATATTGATCTGTCGGTCAATCCACTGCTTTGACCCAACCTGAAATATCTCAACAGCTGCTGGAGGGTTTATGACTGAACTACTGCAGACCTAACATTCCCCACCACCCTCAGCTGTAGTTTGTACTTAGTACTAATTAGTGCTAACTGTCACTACACTAACATGTCAGGAGTGAGACCCATGGTGCCACTGTTATGCTTGTTTTCTAACTGTTGGTTACCTGGATTAGATGTGTTAAGTAAATCAGAAGCTGGAAGATACCCTCTCAGATGACTGTGATGTGGGGAAAGACAAAGTGAAGTGGTATCTTCTAGCTTCTTCAGCAGGGCAGCAATAGTTAGAAAACAAGCAGGGTAGTCACACCCAAGGACCATTATATTTTGCCTTGCCAAATTTTGTTTTAGCAGTTTTTCCAGATGTCATTTTATTGAGCATTAACCATAAGAATTGATAAATAAAATACATATTTAATTATTTATCGAGCTCTAACAAAAATGTGTGCAACCTTTGATGTGATGTTGTTTAAATCTGTTTTGTGTAGGTTTAGGTAAGAAATATTAGCCTAAATAAGTTCATTGTATGTCACAAGTGTTATATAAAAGGGTTATATTGTGGAAAATGTGAGAAGACTTGGTTATTTTTTATTTTCTACATAACCACAGTGAGAAATGGTACAAATGGGTTGGAGAAGGCAAAAGGAAGTTACAAATGAGTAGAAGAGTGACAGTGCAAAGGGGGAAGGAGCTACGGTAGCTCTATGACACAGGAGGGAGAGACAAAATGTAGAAAGAAAATAGAGGGAAAGAAAAGAGTGTTATTGGGTTTGATAGTCTGAGTCTGTTCTATAAGAGCTAATAATATTTCTCGCCTCTCACACACTCAGCAAGACGAGGTTTAGAGGATAGAAAGACTGGGAGTCAATCATGTCAGCTGTGTGTATGTTCGTGTGCGTGTATGTGACAGAGATCAGATAGCTGTCTGTGTATTTTAGTCTGGAGAGGACCTAATAATGTGTCAGAGCAACAAGGACACAGAGATAGACTTCACAAACTGACACACACAAACATAGGTTATACTATACACAATGCTGGGCACATACGACTGGCAGCTATAATCTGTAGACTATACACACATTTACACACAGACACACACACACACACACGAGAGTGAAAACGAGCATTTCATTTCATCATTTTATCCCTCCATTCATCTGCCGATTCAACCTTATCTATTTCACTCATATGTCAGTCAGTGCATCAACCCATGTCTCTATTCACACCTTTCTTTATTCAGATAATGTTTTCTTTTTCAAGCACACTCGTGCATACAAAACTGCATTTTGCTAACTAATGAAAGGCTGCAATTTCTCCCGGAAGTGTGTTGGAATTTAATTAATGAAATGCTCAAGTAATTTATAAATTTTTGTGTCTTAGCAGTCTAATAACACAAAGGAGAATCAGATGTGTCCTCCAAAAGTCGCAATTTGTTGTTCTGTGATACATCTTCATTTTTACCAGCTCATTACCTTGGTTTCACATGACAATAGATCCTGCTGGCAACATAGTTGAGATGTATGGACAAAGAGGTTTTTAGCTGTTTTTCTTAGTTTATTATTTATGTCTTTGTATTTTCTCTTTGGCTTTTAACTGACATTTTTAAAAATAATTTGTCCTCAATTTTCTCTCACATTTCTTTCAGTCTCACTGTCTCTCTTTTACCTTTCTCTGTCTTATTGCCTTTTTTTATGCTGTCATCAACTTGGCAGGTAGGGGAACTCAATCTGATGTGGTAAAATATATTGTATGTATGTTGACATTGCAAGAGAAAAAAAATAGTTTTGCCTCTAAATTTACTGTCAGACGAGTAAACGGTGTTAAAGGAACAGGACTATATTTTGGGAAAAAATGCTCCATTACGTTTTATGCTGAGTATTTAATAGATGCCGCTTTTTTGCATGTTAACTTAATATAAGGTGAAAGCCGGCAGATGACCAGCTTAGTGTAGTATAAAGAGTGGAAGCAATGAAAAACGCAGCTACTAGCCACTTTCTGCCCATAAAACCACAACCCAGATGTTTTTACTCTTAGGTTTCTCTGTAGATAAAACAAAAACATATATTCCCTAAGTTAAAACTATAAGCTAGCAATTTCCCCAGATTCCAGTCTGTACTAAGCTTAACTAGCTCCTGTCTCTTGCTCCTTACTTACAGCGTGTCTACACTGAAAGCATTTCAGTTGCAATTTTTCAGTTGCCCACCTTATACAGAACACTCCTTTAAATTAGTCATCAGTTATTGTGTGTCTTACATGTTTCAAGTCTATTTTCCTGCATTTTAGATGCATAAAAGCGATTTTGTATTGGGTTCTGACCACTTCCAAAATATGGGTGATCTACACTAGAGAAATACCGAAATACTCTAGACATTGTGTGAGACACATGAGAGTGGCATCAATCTTCTCAACTTACTTTTGACTACACAGCAAATGAGTGTATTTCCCAAAGTGTTGGAGCATACTGTGTGTAAAATTACTGACACAACTGAAATTGATAGGATTCTGCATTGAAACCATATTAATTTTATTCCTGAAGGCTTATCATTTTGAAAAACACTGGCAAACTTTGAGGTAGAGAAACTCTGATGAGTATTATTAAACCCAGCCTTCAAAATAATAATTCTCGCTTTCTGACTTTTCTTTCTGAGTAATCATGAAACTTTTCTGGAAAGGCTTCAAATCTAAAGCAGAACTGCTGGCTTGGTTATGCCACTGATACCATAATGTACCACACATCACCAGTCTTCTGCTGAGCAGTGTGTTTATATGCACAGATTGAACATTATACAAATGCTTGATGTAGTTTTAACATGCATTTTTCCTCACTCTGCTCATGAATAAAACATCCCCCCTATTAAACCAGTCACAAATTGTAAAGTAATTGTAATATTGACATAATAATAATCCATTTATGATTTTATCGACACAAGCTCGTTTGTGTTGTAAATGCAATGTTAAAATTTTATAATCAGAACCCAAATATTTACCTGAATAAAACAGAATAAACAGCAAATAACAGTAAAGCATGGTGTAGGTTTTCAGCTTCTCAGCCACTTTTTATCTAAAATATCTGTCCCTCTCCTCATTTCTCTCAAAACTTCTCATACATACAGTCATGCTTTTTTCTTAGAAAATGGGTTAAATGTAAATGCTTCTGGCCAGCCACTTTAATTTGGAACACTCCATTTCCTTTGCAGTATGTGAAATGCAGCGCGAAGTGCTGACATGTATTAAACACACATCTACATCAAGTGTAATATCTTTAACGACAGGTTTTGTGGGTAATGTTGATGGTTTTTATCTTTCTGTTTCTCTTTGATCTTCCAGGCGTGGATATGGACAGCACGAGGTAGGTGTCTTTCTTTGTGTATATCCTATGTGGTTGCATGTGTGTCATTTACTTTTTTCTTCTTTCTCTTATGTTTAGTTTTTCCCTCTTTATCTGCTCGCTTTGTTCTCTTTTTTTTTATGTAAACATTTCCTTTTACAAATATAGTATCTCCATAATTCAAGAATCAAGAAAGTTGGTCTCTTTCAAATTAAAAACACTGACTTTTTAAAAAAAAGTATATAGACCTGCTGAATAACAGATTTTACTAGATTCTCACTGTTCAATGTGTGCCACGATTCGTAATACAAGTGTAACTAGTAAAAATAAATAATTACTTGGAAATAATATATATTTTTAAATATTTCAATTTGAGCTGAAACAGAGTTCAGAAGTATTGATATAACTCTGAAAATAATAATACCTACTCATACACAATTGATTGACCCCACCAAATTGAAAAACAATATACCGTATCTAGACTTGCTAGTGATATTGAGTGAAGAACATCTGCTGATGATCTTTCATTTTCAGAATGGATATATACAATTTTCAAGAGAGAGCTCCTAATTTCTTCCATTTTTCTTATCATTCGCTGCTTTTCTTTCCTTCTGGTAGACACAACGACTTCTGCAACCTTCACTGCTCAGGCCAGAGGTACTCTGTCGTCTTTCTGAGTACTTCTTTACTCCTAATGTGTGTGTTTCTGTTTGAGTGTGTGGGCCATTTGGCTGGTGGAGGTACAGCTGCTGTATATTGGACTTTTGTGTGTGAAGTACAGTTAATAAAAAGCAAAGAGAGTTGAGTAAGAAAAACTCTGATGTATTTATAAGTCTGTGTATATGAGCATGTGTAATGTGTCTCATAGTGTTTGTAGGGTATACTGTACAATGCGTACTAATAATGGTTTGTCAATGTCACAGGAGTTATCAATGGAATCTGGCATTGACCCCGGTCAGGACTACTACACACAGGATTATTACAACTATGATCACGGGTAAGTACGTCTGTCTGTCCAGACAGTTTTTGGCACACCCTACAGTATGTGTTGTTGTTTGTGCAGGTCATAAGTATGTGTGTATTAGCTTGTAATCATAACACAGGTTTATCCGTGACAGGTTAATTAGCAGTTTCAACCCAAAGTCCACTAGTAGTAGTTTTCACAATATTCTTTAGCTAATAGAGGTGCTCATTAGTGCCCATTCATTCTCGTCCATCGTAGTTGAAAGATTGAGCAAGAAATTTGATTAAGTGTTGAAGAACTTTGACAATCTGACAGCAAAAGGGCTCAGAGCATCATAGCTGCCAAGATACCAGGAGCCACTAAAAACAATGCCAGAGGTTCAGTGCACCAGTTATTGGTACGGCAGTCACCAATGAGTCGAGGTCCAGAAAGACCAATCTGATTAAAAATTTCAGTGGCTATGAAGAGTGGAGTGTGCTATGGTGATGCACTACCCCCGCTGCTGTTCTGCATAGGCTTGAACCTCCTCAGGCAGATAAGAGTTATCGTCATGGTCAAATGGGAAGTGCAATAAAGATGCAATGAATAAAAGGATAGGACAGGTCCTAAAGGGCTCAACGGGATGAACAAAAGCCAAGCTATCAAAACAAATGCCCTCCCAGTCATCAGATACTCTGCTGGAAAGGAGCAGTGCTAGGACCAGCTGAGATACTGCGCGGCCTGGAGTTCAGTGTATGCACATTTTCTAGCTGAGCCTCATGAGAGCCCTATGGCAGCTGATTTGATATCAAGCCGACCAGCATCAAACTTCAGTCTCACATTGTGTTGGCTACTGTGAAATGTTGACCTGCCTCATGCCAGCTTTCCCACTGTTATAGGTTTCATATGTTTTTTAACCCTCAGGTGTCACTATGGACATTTTTGTCCTTAATGACTCATTAGGGTAGTAAATTAAAGTGACGCCTGAGGGTTAAGCAAGGAGTTGGAGGATCTTACAGTGATTTTGTTCAGGGCATGTGTTTGTGCATGGACTGCAAATGCTGTATAGAATTGCAATACACTGAACACACATAAGGACACACTAGATTAAAGTGTTCATGAACAAGACCTCTCAAGACATATTGTATCCCTGGATGTGTGTGTGTATGTTATTCTGCACCCTGCCTGCCATCTGTGATGTATTGTGTCAGTTTTATAATTTTAGCTGCAGACTCTCAAGAACTTGATTTTATACACCCTCCCACACTCGCACATAAATACACAGTGGCAGACACACAACATAAATTCTCCCGTCGTAAACACATTCAGTCACTCACTTATATACTCACTCAGAAATGTTCTCTTGCTCATTCTTTTACACACATACAGTACATGTGTACACACACACACACCAAGCTAATTCTCTCTGCCTTGCATTGCAATACTGTAGGAGCTAATCAGGCAACCAGCCGTGGAAGCAGACAATGGGCCAGATGCTGTTGGCTTGCAGCAACATTCACAAAGTCTTGTCTGACTCTGTACATACAGAGAAGCAGGAAATCAGACTTGGTAACCCTGTGGGACCCAGATCTGATCACTGTATTTGTTTCATTTGTTAATGAAAGATCCAGGTAGGCTATGCTAACAAATGCCAGGCCACCTCTCAGAAGACAGGAGTTTCTGTGCTTGAAATTAGTTTGTCAAAACAGCTGACCCAGTATTTGCTTCTATGAGTACAGTATAGTAATCCACTTTGAAACATTTGGAAGGATGGTTCGTAACCTTTTGACCCTCCCTTTCATCTATTTTCAAAAGATGAGATCAAAATGGGATTTTCTCTACATGTAGGAATGTAGCCATCTGCCATTGGCATGATTGTGATTGGATTTGTACAGATGCTGAAAATAACTTGAACCATTTGTTGCATGGAATTCATGTTTTGATTTCTGTGTGAGAAAAAGAACAAATCAAGCCAAATTTGCCCTCTAGTCAAGAGAAAAATACTAAACCTGTACACGCCATGGAGCAATAAGGGATTTAAATCTTGTTTTTCCAAAACGGTTATTGGCGTGGGTGATGAGCAGCGTGACTGCCACATAGCTGAGAGGTGTTGAGTTAGAGTACCTACATAAAAAATATAGGCTGGAAGTCTGGCTTGATCAGCTCAATGGAGCGATCACATGATGGATGAGAGAGATGTAGGAAGTCTGCTTGTCCAGCTTGTTTTAGACAGGATGCAATGTGTGTGCAGACATCAGTCACAAATAGGAAGAATATTCAAGTTATGATTGAACATTTTATGAAATATGCATATTTGCTTTCTTTCCAAGAGTCAGATGAGGTCGATACCACCCCTGTGTCTGTACATTACTGTAAGTGTGAATCTACTGTACAGCTGGCAGATAGTGAGCTTAGCATGGTGTCAAGGTTGGAAGCAGGGCTAAGCAGCTAGCCAGGCTTAGTCCAATGGTAACAAAATCTACTGTCACCTATAAAGGTAATCTTTTTATATGGAAGCAGCAGATCTTGAGAGCAGTTCATGACTTTCAGTGTCTGGTGTGCACCAGGCTCCAAAAAACATTTGGCCTCACACTCAAATGCATTTTTTACATTATACGCCTTTAAAGATATAAAGGCTTGGATGTCCTGTAATTTTCTACTCCTTAATTCAGACAAAACTGAGGTTATTATATTTGGGCCCAAAAA
>JAUMHL010000012.1:10269889-10290973 GCA_032362345.1 Sandelia bainsii
ATGTAATTCAAATATCTCTCAGATTATATTTGCTCTGTAATGTTGAAAGAAACTTCTATAAACCATTGGGAAGTGTTCATTGCAGAAACAGCTGTGCCAGCATATTAACTTTGATTTGCTCTATACAACGCATGTTCAGTGCCACGCATTGTCTTTGTTAGCTTAACTGATAAGGAAATGCTCTCACACGCCAAAATCCTGAGTTCACAACCAGTCTGGGCCATGATTTAGCTTTTTTTTTTTTTTCTTCCTGTGTGGCTTCATTTACATTTAAAAATGATAATTGTTACAATTATAATAATAAAATTGTTTTAAAACAGTGCATTTGTATGTAACCTTTGCTGTCAAATCGTTTTCTGAGAGGCCCACAGGAATCTTCACATCATCAAATCTATCAATCTTTAAAAAAAGTTTGGACACCTCTGCTCTTTACATAATTAGGTTTATTATGTAATAAACCACATTTTTGAATCTCATAACACAAAAATTTAGAAACATTGGATCTGATTTGAATCTTTGCTCATGATTTTGCCTGGTATCTTAAAAGTCTTTGATTTGCAAGTGCCATTCTAAAGTTTATAAACTTCTGCACCTGTATGGTCATAGAGAGGAATTTTTTTAACCTTTATTATTTTCTCTAGTCTATTGCTTGGTTCAACTTGATTTTTTTCTTTGTTGTTGTTTTTAATTTCAGTTTCGAGAACCTACTGTGATGCTTTGCCACAAATTATCGAAGGGTTTAAATTCCTCATATCGATTCAAAACAGGGGCCCCCAAAATGATCTTGCATAGGGCCCCCAAAGAGCTCGAAACGGCCCTGCTGTCATTCTCCCTGTATCAGTCAGGTCTTCCAGTACCTGTTATCTGAAGTGGGAAAAGATGTTTTCTTTGTAATGGAGGATTTGTTCTTTCTTCCATATGATCAAGGTTAAATAGAAAATCTGTGTGGTTTATGTTCTACAATAGCAGGTCAAATATATGTGGTGTGTATATGTGTGTGTGCACAGCAGTGTTTGCTCTGACCTGAGTAAGAGGAGGCTTTACTCTTTTAAGTTACATTGAATGTAATGATTAATGTATAATTATATTTTTAAAGCATTTCCTCAAAGCTTTCTGTGATATTCAAATTTTCTCCAAAAGGTTGCCTGAATTGCCATCCTCCCAAAGTAAACACTGTTGTATTGACCTGCCTTTGCTGTGTAGTATGTTTTATAGTGCAGGTGCTTTTGTACATTTTAAAAAGGTAGAAACTAAATGAAAGCACTGATTAGGTGTCTAACTGTTCAGTGACCAGAGAGACAAAAACAATCACTTTGTATTTCTCCTGCCTGAACAGGATCTTATAAGAACAAGTTAAACTTAATATCGACCAAACCTCCAAACTGTCAGTAGTTTAATGCCGTGTTATTTGTGTTTCTCCAGCCTGGCAGTAGAAAACGTCGGATCAAGTTGGTGTTGGACCGAGAGTACGAGACCAGCTCCACTGGGGAGGACAGCATGCCGGAAACGCAACGCAGCCGTTTATCCACCACCCTCAACAGTCACACTAATGTTAACGGCAGTATCTACATGGCCCAGAATGGCTCCATCATCCGCACCCGACGTTCAGTAAATACCACAGGTCCTACACACACACACACCACGACAAACAGCAACTTCAAATTCCCCTCCCCCATTTTCAGCTCACGGCTGGCCAAGCACTTTAAAAAACTAGACAAAATGGTTGCCACGTTGGAGGAAAGCGTACCCCTGAACAACCCCAGAACAGCAGGTGATGGTGGGTGCAACATCCTGCGCACCTTCCAAAGTTCAGTGGCATCTGCGACAGCCACTTCCTCTTTCCCTAACACTGACAACAATAAAACACTGAATGTGTTCAACGCTCGACAATCCAGCATTTCTTTAGGGTCAACCAGCAACAGCAACATGGGCCCTGAAAGTGTAGAGTCTAACCCGCTCAATGTGGAGCAGAGCGGCACAGAGCAGCCTCAGAGCACAGCCGAGGGAGAAGAATTGAAAGAAGGAGAGAGAGAGTCGAAGGTCGACGGCAGTAATGATGAAGACGACTATGGACTCGTTATGAGGGGGGCGTTAGAGGGCCCGAGTGACAGAATGCAGTCGGATGAGGAGGAATTATGGATGGGCCCGTGGAATAGCCTTCACATACCCATGACCAAACTCTGATCCTGTGGTCACTGTGCTCGCTCCTTATTGCCAAGATCATTAAAGTGTTCAGACATCTTTTCTTTCCATTAGTCGTGGAACTAGTGGGGATGCTCCAGTCGAATTAAAAGGAATACAATTAACAGATTGGTACACATCTGTATATTCTGGTATTCAAACTGAATTTTATTAAAGATGTAAGACTTCTACATATCGACTGAACTAAGTTCATTTTCTTAGGTTCAGAGGAAGATGATAAGCATAGAAACAAAAGAACAAGTCAATTGGAAACTGTTCTAATTTTTCCAGTTTACTCATTAAAATGTCTGTTTTTTAACTTCTCAATATTCCAATCAGAGCATTCATTAATCCCAACTGATCTCAGAG
This sequence comes from Sandelia bainsii, assembly GCA_032362345.1. NCBI lineage: Eukaryota > Metazoa > Chordata > Actinopteri > Anabantiformes > Anabantidae > Sandelia > Sandelia bainsii. The sequence goes on from JAUMHL010000012.1 coordinate 10,272,440, forward strand.
CAGCAACACTTTCAGAAAACTTGACCTAGAATGAAAGGACTTGTTATATTTCTACTTTGCTAAGAGATAAAGATATTAACTTGAGGAAGATGCACAGAAAAATTCTATGAACTTTATATGGCCCTTTAAGCGACTTGTGTCTGTATGGAACCGCACTTGTTTCATTCAGTATTACAGCTACTGGTGCGACTTGTCTTGAATTTGCTTGACACTTTTCACTGACACATGAAGTCTTGTGTTGTTCAAACTTGCCTTTTTATCCTTGTCAAGTTGCTTGGCAAACTTTATTCAAATAAAAGACAATTTCATCCATTGAAATGTAGAATTTGGCTAAATTGACTGAATTTCTTCTGTGATCATTGTGTGTGTTTTTGTTGCAGATGTCATACATTGTTCTTTGAGATGTCCAGAACTATCCATGTTATTCTTCAACTAATTGTTGTTTGGCAAGAACAAATAATTTGCATCAGCCACCAATATTTGCTTCTCCTGCACGGAGCTTACATTAGAAGTTATTATTGATGCTTCACTCAGTATCAAAGCTTTATTTGAAACTTGAAAATGTCATTTACTATGTTAAGAAACATAAAAAGATTATACATTTTGGAATAACTCTGATCTGGAAGCTCTAATCTCAGTCTAAAAACAGATCAACTGAGTGCTAGATTTTAGCCATCAATTCCTGTTGGTAAGATACACAGACTGGACATCCTCCCCTCATGTCACTGAATGGACATGAGCCATAAAGGACAAATGCAGACAAAATGAAGGCGTTAAATGAAAGGTTTAACTAACAAAAGTTGTGAGATTCAGAAAAATTACCCACACACAGTATTCTCTTCTTTTGGCATTAATAAAAATTTGTATTTTGTTTTAATTAAACTGATACTGTCTGAAACAAAGCGATTATGTTTAATAGATTGCTTTTTTTATTAGTCCATTGTTTCAAATGCAAAATCCAGAGCACATAGATTCTTCTCCGTTATCAAAGTTCATCACCATAAAGGAGGAGGAGCTTACTAATTGTTTTATTTGAAGTTTGAAAGAACTTGGACCATTAAGCTGCAGCACTACCAGGATTTAAAACTCTCACACTTAATTTGATGACTGCATAATTTAGCATTAAGAAACTCAACAGAGGGTGTCGTACTTTCGGTGATATTTGAAACTAAGTGCTCCTTATTACCCAGAATTACTGGACTATACCTGAGAGCAATATTTTAAACAGTTTCTGGAAGGGAGAGCACGTCTGAGCGCTGTTACTGATTCAGCTAAATGAGCTGATTATGTTGTTGATTTCTGAGTCCATAGAGCTTTACTGCAGGAGACAGAAATCAGCTCATTAATCTTAGACACGGGCACAAAAACATTTGATTAGTGGTTTGAATGATGTTAAAAGGGGCATTCCTCCCAAAACAAAGCTGATGTCATTTGTTGTCCTTGAATATCTGTGCAGTGGTTCTGTGTCATTAACATTATCACCATGATGTTAAAGTTGTGTCTGATCAGTGAATGTCAACATTTTACGTACGCATGGTATTTGAGTTCATGTGCACTACGTAGTCGCTCAGTCGTGGTTGAACTCACAACACAAACACACATTTGCAGACATTCTCTGATATGCAACACAGTTAAGTATTTATATTTTTATTGTGATCCTGGTAGGAGAAATCCAACAATTAACATCCATCCACGAATTCAAGTAAAATAGACAAATGTTTACTTGATAGCCACATCATAATATGTGTAGTGTGGATTTTAAAGGGTATACGGCACATCTTATGGAAACAACAGTAGCCTCTAGTCAGCAAACACATGTCATATTCAGTGGATATAATGAATACACCAAACTCTTTACTAAATTTTTTTTTAACAATTTCAGATTGGCAGCTTTTGTCCACATGTGAAAAGACAAAATGCTTTTAAAGCTGCTGCTGTGTACTGCTGAATAACATGCTAGAATTATTAATACCATAGTGAATATTTTACACATAAAGTAAAATATTTACATATCTAAACATGTTTGGGTGAAAAGTCAGGGCACTAAAGTTTGTCCTCTGTCATACTGAAATAAATAAAAAAGAAACATTTAAAACTACTTACAGGACATTTAACATAAACAACGGATAAATGCCAACCAGGGCTTCACATTAAAATAAATAACATCCAAACACAGATTTGTCTCAAAACATTAGGAAATGTTACATTCAGAAATGAGGTCTACAGGTTAGAAAGATGGAAAACAAGATGTGATGAAGCAGCTAGATCACAGATTTACCATGTGACAGAAAATGTCCCTTCCTGCTTTAGGTCAGTGTGGATTTAAGATAGTTATATCAGCTGTGATACCAATTCTACCTGGAAGTTTCTAAAATATTGTCTTTTTGCTTTGTATAATGAGATTTCTCCATGTTTCACTTATAATAACAGAGACTGAATGGATATAAGGGTTACAGTCATTATTGTACCTATCAGCATAATTATTGTTATTCACAACTCACAACTCTAATCTACCATATTACTAGTAGCCTTATGGAATCATCCTTCTGCTTTACAACTACTAAAAGATCATCTTTGTGCGTAAATTATGTAATATTATTACATTATTTATTATATTATTATTATTATTATTATTATGTAATAATAATTTAAAGAACAGGCCAAAGTCAGGAATAGAGTTTGAGTTAAAAATCACAAATAAAGGAAGTCAGTAATTCAGTCAGTAAGAGAGTTTTAAACAGAACTTCACTATTGCACTAAAATTCAAACATTACTTATTATTGAGCAGTTTTAGTTTAAAGAAAAAAATATAATAAAAGAGTTTAAAAAGTTTAATTTGCCAAAATAAAAAATTAAATAATATATATTCCCACATATTGACAGAACATTTTTACTATCTGCAGGTTTTAGAAAGCTCTTTTGAATGCAGAGCTTCAGTCTGCTGAAGTTTTATGTTGGTAAAAATGAGAAAATCTTCTTGATAACAGCATAATATATTCTTCAGCCAGCATTGTTTTAATAGGAGTTCAGGGGTTCAGAATGCTTTGTTAAACAACTCACAAAACTGAAAAGTTGTTTTTCATCACAGTGCAGTAAAGCTGCTCTCTACTATTAAAATGTGTTGTGATCATAGATCAAAATGACTATGAGATCTATGATCTTTGCAAGTTCTGTGCATTAATAACAGAAGCGCCAACTGAAACAAAAATGTTCTATATAGAGAAACGTATCTAAACGTTTTCTGGTTTAAAATATTGAAATGTTACAGAACATTGATTTACTTGCCACAAATAAATCAAGAATGTTTTCTACAATCTAAAAAACTGAAATGAGCAGTAAATAGAAATAAAGAAAAGCCATAAAAACTGAAATCACAACAGGGCTGAGATTTTAAGTAATAAATATGATGATCATAATTAAAAGAAAAAAACAATCATCTCCAACTCATAACAATCTGGTCTCAGGTCATTACTCGGACAGTAACAAAAACACTGAAGATAATGGCAAATGGAAAACACAACTGCTATACAGCAGTAAAATGCTGCTGGATGAGACCTGGCTGTGTTTCTCTAAAGAAAGTTGGTGCTAAAATCATCATGGTTCCGTTCAAATATAGGCAATTAAATTCAAGGAAATTCAGTAATTTATAACCGTTTTCCCTGATCAGGTCTGAACTGTTACATAAAATCTAGTCTGGTCTTCTGTGATCGACACCTTAATTTGGCCAATTTTACACTGTACTGTATTAAGGTAAACTGTGGTGTGACCACTTGCATTTAGACAACATTTAACTTCGGAGAAAGTCCATTTCTTTTTAATCAACTGTAACCAAAGTAATAACTTACGGTGAATGAATGATGAAAGCACTAAAATACTTTGTGAAAACAGCTGAAGATCATCCTCAGACATACAGCTACAAATTTAGCACAAATTTAAAGTAAGGTTACAACATTTTAAGGTAACACAGAAAACCATTAGTAACAACTGTGATAAGAATATTGCTGCAGATCTACACTGCTGTAAAATGCTGTGTTTTGTCACCTTTAGGGAGGAGACAGTAGTGTCCAAGAAAAATCATAAAGCATTGCTGAATCTGTTACAGATCTGTATGGACTGGAAACATCTCAATTTGTTGCCTCTTACTGTGAGCACTCCCCCAAAAATGTGCCCCTACAGTACTGTGATACTGGAACAGTAAGAAAAGAACCAAACAAGCCAGCTTGTCAGCCTCCTTAACAATGCCCTCAGCCAAAAGAACCCATACCTGAGAAAGAGAAGAACACTGTTTCACCTGCTCACCTGTCACACTCCTACACCTCTCCGTCTGTTTTTCCAAGCAGGTCTCCCTCCATTTGACTGCTGATGTAACTACAGGGGTCGTTTAATCTCTTGTGGAGCCATATTTGAATTGTCCTTGACTCAACCCATAGAGGAACTGTGGTTCACTAAACTCATTCAATCCAGAAGCAGTGTAACAGCCCCTCTTACTTATCTTTTAGTGTATTTTTTGGAGATAAAACCAGCACCCTCTACAAGCAGACTCACTTCATCATACTTTGAATGTAACTTCAATGTTACCAGGAGGAGCTGGAGCTGCCTGCCCACGTGACCATCACGGGATTGGATTTCCAACTCCTGTCCGTCATTCATCCGAGCAACAAGTCTAAACATCCTTCACTTCTGTTAACAGGGATTAGACTGAATTCTGTCCTCCACCCACTCAGCTAACACAACGCAGGATCCGACTCCTTCGGGACTTAATGAGGAGTGTATCCTAGAATTCCACACTGCCTGAAACACCTCGCCTCTCTTGGAAAGGGGAATCCTCCAAGTTGAAGAACTTGTGAGCACAAGTTTCTCTCTCTGGCTTTTATTTGTGGATCTTCCAGTTCCTGAGGAGGTGAAGCTTCCAGGTTAGTGGGTTCAGAGAGGAGGAGGGCAGGTGGACAGACTGGAGTTGCCCCCTGGAGGAGGAGGAGGAGGAGTGCAGGTGGACTGACTGAAGTTGCCCCCTGGAGGAGGAGGAGGAGGAGGCCTGTAGAAACCTTCCTGTCTCCACTCTTCCCTCTACCACCCATGCCTTCAGACCTGCAGCTGCAGACTCAAACCCTGAAAGGACACATTATTCATTGACATATTTCCTTTATTCTTGTTTATATTTGTGAGTAAAACAAATCAACACAGCACTCAAATAACATCGCAGCCATTATGAATTGTTACTACAAAGCAAAGTGGGATTAATGAGATTAAATCTTACTGCAGATTAAATGTTGTTATATGGGGGTGGACAGAATAATGAAAATTAATCATGGTAACAGACTTTAAAAAAAAGTCAAACACTGACACAAATAAATGTCTTTACTCGATTGCATTAGGTTGGTATATCCCTGCCTGCCGAGTGTTCCCAAAGGGAAATTATTGATTTACTGAAACTTGGATATCAAGGTGCTCTTCTTAGTTAATCTAATTTTTAAATTGGGTCCTAGAAGACCATATTTTCTATACATGAACAGGCAATTATGGACATTAAGTTTTTTTTTTATGTTGCATTTTGACAGTAAAGTCAAAATATTTACAAAGAAACTTGACATTCCAAGTTTGTGTGGTTTATTTTTCTGAACAAATGCAATTTTCAGCATAACCTCTTCAAAGTCCTAATATTTATTATCACCCAGTTTATGCACTGCAAGAGAAAGAATGTCCTTTTCACTAAAACAGATTATGGGCTAGTAGGCTGATTTATTGTCAATAGTATAATCTTGAAATGTCATGAAAGTTTATCCTGAACATTTCTACTTTACTGTTAAAATGCAAAACTTCTTCCTTCCATTTTATTTCCTTAATGTGACTGTAATACTACATTGTATGAACCAGACTGAATATCATTCTCTTTTCAGCTGTGAGAAAAAGAAGTAGCAATTTCATGTTTCACCAGCACAAAAAAAAACACCTCTGGTCCCAAATTCCACCAAAATTCTACAAATTTCTTATGAAATCGAACTTTCTTATAGGTTTGATCTCATAATCATTGATTGCAGTTGATTAATTTAACTTCTAAAACAATGCTTCAAGTACTCCAAAAAATGGAAATTTCAATGTTGCCATTTTTATAACAGCTTGGCTCTAAAATAGACACTGTGATCAGTCTGTTTAGTCAAGTAGTCAATATTAGTTTTCTCTATTGTATATTACAATTCAAATCCATCAAAATCCAGTCCAATTCAATACATAACCTGCTTGTATAATGAGTGTTAGGATTAAGAAATTCCACACACAGTATGTATTTAGCTAGTTTAGGTTCATCTGTGTCACCATTAAGTAAAATGTTCAGTTTTAGAGGACTAGCACCTTAACTTATTCTCTTCATATTAAGCTTCTGTAATATTAGCTGTTAGAGACAACATACAGTACCTCTGTTGTCTTTCCATGCACAGACAGCAGGCAGAGTGTGAGCCTCACTCCTGGAGCTCAGTTAGAGCCACACAGCATGCAGCTCTATCATCCTTACTCTGGGCAGGACCATCCACTACGCTGCCAGTCGTCATGCTGCGGCTTCGACTAGTTAGTTTCTTGAGCTCACTGGCAAAGGAAATTACTTTCTTTTTGTCTTCCCGCACCACCTGGAAGACGAAATGTATTATTGAAATGCATATAGAACATACAGAAATATGTATGTACAGTACTATAATTTTTTTCCATTAGATAGGTCATTAGGTGTGTTTTTATTTTCTTTTTAGATAATCAAAAATGAATTGGTTATAGTGCTTTTTTTGTTTTGTCACATAACTATTACATCACATTTGCACCACATTTGCTTTCCACCCAAAAAATGAAAATTTTTTAAATATACTTAACCTTTATTCAGTAAGGTCATTAATCATTAAACATGTTCGTATTCATAAACATGTCAGTGAATAAGCCTTGGGTGTAAAAGGATGATGAATAAATAAAGATAAATACTGATAAAAAACATAAAACATAAAAATATTAGAACAAGACAAACAGACAAAATGTAATACTGCACTATAAATTACAAAAACAAAGACCAGCAGCACAGAGAAAATAAATTACAAACAAGGATAGTAGCAATAAGTTAAAAAGCACATACAAGCCAGTGTTACAATACACTGACATGCACACAATGTAAATTATTGAGACATGAATAACGTGTTACAGAAACAGATTATGCTGTTTACATAATCAAAGAGTGAGGGTTAAGAAGACATATGCAAGGTGTGTCAAGGTGCAATTTTAGGTCAACAAAAGCAGCAACGTCTTGAAAATCTACAAGAAAACCAAAGTACAAAAGGGCAGACACGGAAAAACCCTCAGCTGAATGATGTAATACACATGAATATAAAATTAAAAACTTACTATAAAAACTGAAACAGTATTTAGCATTTAAAATCAGATATCATTTTTAGAGCTACCTGCTCTTTAAGTTTCAGTATGAATTTTCCCGCGCCCCGCCACCGGCTCTGAGCTTGATAGACACACTCATGATCCAGCAACATCCGCTGTAGGGGTTTTGCAGTGGAGGACTTCTTCGAACCTGCATCCTTGGTCACTTCCTCCATCAGAACATAGTCACATGGATTAGGGTTTGACAGGATGCTGTAGGAATACTTGGCCTTTGACAGAGTCTGTCCAAAAGAGAAGACAGAAAACTTGCTAAAAACTTGAGCACTGAAAGTGCATTTAACAGAAACAGTGAATGCTTCCTTGAAACTCCCACCTGCTGTATAATGTCCTGAGCAGTGCTGTAACGTGGAGCCTTGATCACAGTGTGAGGCTGTTCCGGTGAAACTTCATGGACCTGGACGAAGAACATATCATCCTCTCCTCCTCCTCCGCCTCCTCCTCCTCCGCCCCCGCCTCCAGCTCCTTCTCTACTTCCTACAGTCACCTCCTCTTGTCCCTCCAGCACGGTGTTCTTCTCATTTAAATTCTGAAAGGTTAAAACCATGCAGTAATGGTAAAAAATATGTACAATACTATGAAAAGGTATTTATCCCCTTCCTGATGTTTTTTAATTTTTTTTGCATATTTACTTAAATGATTTAGATCAACAAACTGCACCCCCCAAGCCTGGAGGAACTGGGAATGGCCACAAGGGGGAGCCACAGTCTACATAAGCCTCACAAAATATAGAGACAACAGTAGGTGCTTTTTGTGGTAGTAATGAGTTTGATGTCAACAAAGATTGAGATTAAACTGTTAATGAATATATTATTCAACAGATTGGATGGAAATTTTAACTCAGTTAACACTAATAAACTCCTGTTTCCCAAAGACACATATGCTTGTTGTAGATAAACTAGTCAACTCCAGTATTTAGAGATCAGGTTAAATACATCAGATAAAGAAACTGTACTCTCTGTGAGTACCTCCTCTCTTGTTTTGAGGCAGATCCTCCCCACATATCCCTCCTCTGTGCTCCAGCTGTAAACCAGTCTAGCAACCTCCTCCTCAGGTGCTAAAGGTCGATGCTGTGCACAACGCTTCACCTCACTGCGCTCCTTCATCAGAGGAACTTTCTCCTCACAGAGGAAGTACTCTGACGGGTTTCCTGATGATGCTACAACCTGTGGGAAGGTTAGGATAGAAACTTTATGTACACATAACACAGGACGACAACAGATCTCAAAGTGACAAACATAAATAAGAGCACGGGGCCATCTTCTGTTGGAGCAACAATAAATCAAGCATCATGAATTAATCTTCTAAGTCACTGACCATGTCAAGCAGCTGTTTGGCTGTTGTCTGCTCTGTAACACAGAACACTGTGAAGGGCTCGGGACCCAGAGCTCCATGTACTGTCACTCTGTGCTGCTGAGATGCTTGTTTCTCCTCTGAGCTGAAAAGCTGTGTAGTGAGCAGGAGAGATGCAGAAAAGGAGGATATGATGAAACATACTGTCATGACCTTTCTACTTCATTACAGTGTCCTTTGCTTTTTCCTTAGGGAGAATGATAAAGCAAAACAAAAGTAAAATGTATTCAGATATTGCTTACAGTGCTATTTACAGTATTTAAAATTTTAATAAGACTATGCAATTAAGAAGGTTATTAACACACTTAGTCTGAACCCCTGTGACCTCAGGACCTGATCTGACTAAGTCTCACCAAAGATGAAGGCGTAGCGCCCCCTGTGGGACCTTCCTCTGTTCTGCGGCTGTAGATTAATAAGCTGGACACTTCAAGTGGCTCATTGTGCTGTGTCCTCAACTGGACGTGTCTGTAACCTGAAAAACACACACACCAATGTGCATATTTTAGATTTTTCTACACATAATGTAGTACCAAATAAGAGTATTTGGTACTACATTATGAGTAGTACCAAATAAATATATTTTGTGCCTTTTGACAGGTTGAGTTATTAATAATTTTGTTCCTTGTCGTATTTGTATTTTTTAACTTTTAGCTGATAATTTAATTAAAACCACCGTACATCAAATTCAGTACTTCACAGACGGAGCTGTCAGCAAAATAACTGAAGAAAAATCTGTTTTTATCTATTTACTATTTTTACCTGATAGTTTTATCTGCACTTTGAGCATCCTACTGTACCTGGCTTGAGGGCCTTCAGAGGCAGAGTTCTCTGAGCAGTAGTCTGGGAACTGTTGTTCTCTACTACAGCAAAGCGCAGGAAACACATTTCTTCAAAATGCACGTTGAACTGAAAGTGTTCGCTCCACATGGGGTTCAGGGTGTTGCGGTGAATGGGTTTGGTACGAAAGTGGCAGCTGTCGATGGGCATGCCCAGAACATCCACCTCGATGCAGGGACTGCCAGCGCTGTTACCAGGACAAACATTCTGACCAGAGACAATCTGATAGAGAAAAACACGCAGAAAAGCAGTCACTCTGACCTGCTGACGAAGACTATCTATTTTACCTTCTCTTCATCTCTCTCTCTCTCTCTCTCTCTCTCTCTCTCTCTCCTACACAAATACAAAGATAGATTTTATGAGTGTGAGATCATGCCTCTGGTTATGCTGCTGGTTTTTACCAGATCAGTGTTTCCTCTGAAAACACAGGAGCAGATAATCTAAACCTCACAGAAGAACATCAGTGTGTACACAGCCGACATAACTCACATCAACATAGCACAATGATCTTCTTGTCTGCTACCTAACATTAATTTGTACTGTTATTTACTCAGGTTGTAACAGACCTTCAAGAGACACCTCAAAATACAAATAAGCACTTTGCATAAATAAAGTGTCTTTTCAACAAGGATGCAAAAAAATCTACACTTCACACACACATAAAAAGGGGCCAATAAAGTTCAGGCTTTCCATTGTTCATTTCTACAAATATGCAATCAGTGATGCAAAGTGAAAATAAGTACAGTTACTGGAGACGACAAAGGGTTCAGGCAAAGGGCTCATGAGGTCCTGTTCTCATTCACTAGTATATGGAATTAACCTAGTGGCCTTCACGACTGTTAAATAACGAAAGCACATATAGATCACTTTACAATAAAACTGTCGAAACATGCCTTAATGGAGCCAAGTACTTAAGAGTGTGTGTGTGTGTGTGAGTTTCCAGTTTTAACATATGTGCAGTCATCCATCTTTCCGGCGTGTAGATGAAGAATTGAAAAAAGACCAAACAAAGGATTTAAAGTTGTTAGATTTCTCAGACCTTGGGTAAATACGAGTATAATTTAATATGAAATATTCATTTTACAAAACATTTTATTAAACAAGCACCTAGCCTTATAAAATTATCTGCACATGTAGCACTTCGCAAACACAAGACACTATATTAAGAATCGGGAAAATGTATATGTAACACTCCTACAATTGAAACTGACAGTATAGAAGAAGTAAGTAGGAACATATTCAAATAGGCAGGAAGCTAAAGATGTGGATGAAAGGAAGTGAGGATGTCATCTTAACTCACAGTGAGGGAGTAGGTGGCAGGGCTCATTTTCTCCACATCCCTCTCCATCGGACAGAACTGCTGATAAAGCGGACAGCTACGGTCCCACAGCACCGCTGGCTTCAGGACGTAGCCACAGCCACCATTTGCCTCAAACAATGCAGTGTTCAGTTGCATGGGCAGGTCTGTGGAGATCAGATCGGAGACAGGAAAAATGTGAAGTAATAAGTACAAAATTAGCTATGACCAAGAACCTTAACTTCACCTTGTGGGCATTAGGAAACAAGGTTAATTACAAAGATTTTATAGGTGGAGTAGTGTTAACTCTATTGACTTTCAGTTTGTTTTTGGTCATTCACTCTAAGGTATGTCAACAAGACGGAATTTAATTCCTATAAACAAATCTTGCATGTTGCGCGTTCTGTAGGTGTCTGGCACACAATGGGGTGATCGTATTTTGTAAACTTTGATTCCAAAAGGGGAAAACTAAGAGAAGAAGAGAAAGATGAGGGAAGGAGTGAACTAAAGAGTAGAGAGGACAAGGAAGAGAGTGAGACAAGGATCAAAAGAGAATAAGATAAAGTTAGATAGATTATTGAATGAAAAGAAAATAACATCATGTCAGTGAAAGAAAAAGAATAATGAGTGCCAAAATTTTAACAAGTGATTCTGAAGTTAGATGCTCCCTTGCACGCACAAGAGCGTCTCTTTTTGGTCCTCACCATCAGTCTGATAGTTGAGTGCCACCAGCTGAATACCATGTAGCCAGAAAAGCAGAGGGTTGGGGTTTGTCGAGTCGATCCTGGTGGCTGCTGGATACGTCCTGAGCAGTTGGCACACGGTATGCTGGATCAGCTTCTGAGAGTAGCGGCGGCACAGTCTCTTAGCGGCGTTCTCGTTGACGGAGGATATGTGGTAGCACTTGGGCGTGCGGATGATTGCGCTGAGGGAGGTGGAGGGGTTGAGGACAGGAGATGTCTGTTGCTCCTCCCAGCTTAGCCGCTCAGAGCCACCTAGAGGAGAAACAGAGGGACATTTAGAGGCCATGAACATCTAATTTCTCCATTAGCTTTAAATTTTGAGCCATGTGGTTGTACATTGACATTACAACAGCTCTGAGAACCGAAAATGAGAGTTAAACTTCTATTAATAATAAAAGAATGCTTTCTCAAAACATTAACTTTTATTATTGCTCCTTAAGTCTTGTTTATATAAGTTTGTAGAGAAGTGTTTTTAAGTTTTCAGATTTGCTTTTTTGCTTTGATAATGATAAAAATTAAGTTACTCCTCTTTAAATGTCTTCTCCCTGACTTCTTTTTACTTGATTTGCTCAATTGTACCTCACTTGACTTGCAGGAATAACTTGATGCTGGTAGAAAAGTCTGACCTTGGTGTAAAGAGTGTGCACTGGTTCCAGATGTGTGTCTTAATATCTGCGTCCCTATTTCCCTGCTTGTTGATGATGCTGCTGAGGTAGATGAAGGCTTCCACCTATGTTAATGTACTTGGATATTTATGTTTCACTTGGAGTCCTGTATTGGCGTTACTTTGCTGTCCACACACACCTGTCCTCTTGCACATAAACATTTTTTAAAATACCTCTGAAACTAAACGTACCTAACCTATGCTTAATACAGCTTTCTTGTCAGCATACACAAACAAACACACGCACTCCCTTGGCCCTGTATACCTTTCCCAGCGATGCGACTCTGGGTGACTTCTCCTGTTGTGGTGCAGCGAGCAGGAGCTGTGCCAAATATGGACTTCCTGCTCTTCCCCCTGTCCTTCCCTCTACTAGAGCCTGCTGGAGACAGTGTGGACAGGCCTGGGTTCCCACACAAAAAAGACAGCACAGAGTGGTCAATAGTGCAACACAGACAGACTGGAGACACCACACTCATGACCATGGTAACTCTATCCCTTTTTATCCTCAGCTTGATTCTCTCTCAAAATACAGAAACCATCTTATATAAAAGCTGTCACTTTCTAATATGAAGAAGGAGTTGCTCTTCCACCTCGCAGGCATCACTCAAAATGCATTTTTTTATTGAGGTTTAGAGCTAGCAGCACTGATTTTAAATTCTGTACTATTTTCAGAACAAAAAAACTGATTTGTAAAAATTCAGCATAGAAGCAGGTACATGCTTCCGATCTTCTTTGCAAAGGCTTTGTTTGATAATAGAAATAAAACTAACATCACTAAATTAAAACAATCTATTCATTTTCAGAAGCAGTATGTTCATCTGAATCACTCCAGATGGCACATATCAACGGCCAGCTGCCCTGCCTTCTGTTTCTCAGATCTCAGGTCCCTGGAAACAGTAAACAAATAAAAAACCAATGGAAACACAGGCAGGCTTATAAGGGCAGATGTAATTGTGAAGAAAAGAAAAGACAAGCAGAGAAGAGACACTTGAGGGAGGAAGGAGGAGATAAGAGGTGGATATTTGAGAGTCAGAAAGAAATATTTGAGATAAATAGCTGCACGGAATGAAGATAGATCCCAATAAAAAGGAAATAAGAGATGTTTTATGAGAGTACAGAAAGCAAAATCAAACCTCCTGAGCGGTTTAAAGCATTCCATAATTTTCCTGTTTCACAGTTGGACCTGGAAATATAACAGTCGCATAGTCAGTGCCTTCCTCTACTAAACCACTAAGATGTGCAGTAGAGTATGTTCCTTACTAAACAGTATAAAATAACTCTAATGTTGCTGCGCTGTTTTGGGACTGACAACACAATACAGTAACCATATCTTTCCCATGGGGGAGGCAGGGATTCATCATCTTGGTGGGTGTCCTCTGTGGGAGAGGAATGGAGTGTAATACTGAGATACTAAATTGCGTGCAGTGAAAAAATTCAAAAACATGGGGAAAGGTTTGACCTCTTAAATATAACATGGGAGTGGATTAAAGTGGAACAAGACAGGAAAAAAATAAGGTTGTGAAAATGATAGTGTGTCAAAAGGAAAGTAGATAGGATGGAAGAAAGATTTTGACTCAGAGTGAAACACTTTTCATTGTAAAAAGAATTCATGTAGAGATGCTGTACAGTAACGCTGAAATCTCTGTTGAAATGAGAAGAGAGAAGAGAAAGAACTTTGTGTGACAACAGGAGAGAATGATAAAATATTCTCTACCGGGGAATTTCACAGCCTGGCAGTAGATGACGAGGTCGGACAGCTCCTGGGCGATCTGTCGACTCTCCTTCTTGTTCTGAGGAAGGTAAAACTCCTCGCCCAGCTCCATGTCAAACACCTTCGGGTGCAGGTAGAGACGGGACAGAAAACACTGTTAACCTCTTTCTAGAAGAGACAGGGATGCACTGCTGAAGCTGAACTTCTTTACACAAAGTGGGAACAAAGCAGTAGGAATACATAGGTGCCCTCCATACTAGACTCCTATCTAAATTGCATACTTTTACATTACCATTACATTCAATATTAACATCTGTTTTTATCTATTTTATGTTGATTTGATCATATTAAGGGGCTCCAAATATAATCGCAACTGCAGCAATTAGATCATTTGAATAATGTGGCTCCCTACCTTTCCTTTGCTCTGTGTAGCACTGTCAGCCTTCTTCATCCTCTTTGGTATTTCATCAACAGGTTGCTCTTCTTTGTCTGCGGAACTCTTCCCCTCTGGCTTGTCATCGAGGATGTTATCTAAACAGAAAATGCATTTCATTGTTTCAAAACTGGTAGCTGAACTTCATATCAGTCAGATTAATATCTGTGGAGATTCTCAGTCACCCAAATCATGGTTATCCCAAAAGTTAACTTGTACTTTAACTTGCTCAGTTGCCTAAACAAGGCATCTAAGACTGCGCTGTGATTGTATGAGTATGTTGCAGAGTGATTCTGAAGAAGCAATCGTTCTCGACAGCTGTAATTTTGGTGACTCAAGTGTGACGATTCACATTCACAAACCAAATCAAGTGACAGGATTTTGAACCAAATGCTGAGGGTAAATCAAGCGAAGAGATGCATGCAATTATATTAAAATTTAAGAATACTGAATGTATTTGATCCTGTAAGGTTGAGACAAAAATGACAATAAATAAATAAATAAAAGACCCATAAATTAAATTGTGCATTGCAGTTGTTGCCCTAGTTGTTCTCCATTTACTCTATGTACAGTAATATAATTCACCAGTAAAACATACTGTATATTAGAAGAAATCAATTTAGCAACTGTAAGTCTACTTATGTTAAAACCTAGTATTAACTGCAGCTTAAAGGGACATCAGCATTTAATCATGCTAGCTGTTGCCTGGTTTGAAGTTTCAACTTTATGTTTTGCAATTTTCTTTCCGTTGTTTTTATACCTAGACTGATCTGGTAAATTACATTAATATGTTGGTGAAAGCATGTTTAGTATATTTGTGGGTATCTAATTTCCACAGAAGAATTATTCTCAAACTCTACAGTGGTTTGGAATTTCATTCACAGATTAACTGTCTTTTACAGGACTTTTATTTTGTAATTCTTGCTCATCTACATTTCATCCATCTCAATATGGGAGGAAACTTTAGAGCAAGTGGGAACAATTTGAGAATAATTACACAGAAAAAACCACAAGCATTTCTAGTATACCTGACTGATTTGACTACGTGCAGAACACATGAGCAAGTTCCCAAGAAAAAGCCCACTCCTTACTGATTTTCAAGGCCGTGTCTAAATAGGACTGTAAACAGGAGCACAGTAGGGAGTTATCCCCTTTGCTCCCATTCCTCCTACACATTAATCACAGCCAAAACCACAAAAAGAAACATCAGCTTGAAAATACAGAAGCTTTTTATCACAGAAAACTTTAATTCCTGACATATGGAATCTCTTGCTTAGAAAGTGTTGACCCTGAATGTCATGCTGTAGACTGTAGACACAGTAAGTGAGTTGGACCAGACTGACCCAGACTGACTCAAAGGAGCTACTGTTGAACAAGGGATGGCGACATCCATCCAGCAGCTTTGCACTTAAATGTTAGCATATTCTGGGCCAGCTGATGTTGAGTACCAAGTACCTATGGTAAAATGGTTTTGCAACCATTTGCAAAATGGTATATACCAACATGGAAACACACTATAATGTTTAGATTAGAGAAACGTTTTCTGAAAGGTCCATGACCGGTAAATTCTTCCAACAGGGACACGCAAAGGGCATGGATTAGAAGGGAGCAGCACTGGGACCGGGACCGGGACAGGGTAGTTTCCCCTGGTCTGTTGTTTAGTGCGGGGGCAGCGTAGGGCCTGAGAAACCAGATGGCTTTGTTTTGCTTCTCTGATGAGCCTGTGGAGCCACTACCGAGGTCATAGGCAAATACAGTACAGAGGGGTAGAGGAAGGGAGGTGACGTGTTTGTGGGAGAAACAGAAGCATTTACACATTATATTGTTATACCACTGGTTTAAATGAATACAATGCTTTCAACATCTTCCAGAATTACATATTGCTTAAGGACAAGGTCCCATTCAGTAATAACAAAGAACTGAATTTATACATTATATAGTATATCTCTATATTAGTTTAAGAGTGTGGCAGATCAGGACTTCGAAAACACACTGCCAAACAAGCAGGCCAAACGCAAGGAGACAAAAACAAAACAACCTCACATCACACTTATTATACAACCAATATGTCCTGGTTACTCTAAACAATGTTCATAATGTTGGAGTATGATTTGTATAAGTCATTTCATTTCAGATGATGGATGCACAGACTGTATATTATCCAAGTCTGTTATACTTTGCACAAGAGAACATGCTGTGATGAGCTGAGAGGCGGGGATGCTTGTATTATTGAAATTATATGATTTGAATGAGAAAAGGATGCATCACAACAAATACAGTCACTTATCTATAAACGAGAGGCAATACAAAGTAATCCTAAATTCAGTGTTGTCAATATGTCTGAAGAAAACACATGGTAGTCTTTTTTTTTTTTTTGTCTAGTGTACAAAAGGTGAGGGAGGATGTCTTGGTGATCAGTTCAAACCCCCAGTATCTGTTTATTAGTTATTTATTAGTCCTGTCAAGCAACACAACATCAAGAATATGTTTTATAATAAAATAGATTGAATGCAACCACATTACATTTTTACTTGGTTCCAGATAAATGCTAAATGGTCAATGGTCTTTACTTATATAGTGCTTTTCTACCTCACTGGTACTCAAAGCGCTTTGCACTGCTTCACATTCACCCATTCACACACACACACTCACACACCGACCTGACACACCGGGGGCAACTTGGGGTTCAGTGTCTTGCTCAAGGACACTTCGACATATGACGGGAGGATATATATATATATATATATATATATATTAGATATTATACAATATCGGATGATGTAGTAAAACACCAGACTTTGTCGAGTCAAAAAGCAGAAAGCTAGCAGATAATGCAGAATGACACACAGACAAGGATCCTTTTACATGATTGTGCAGATCACTAACAGACATCTGCATACCATTGTTTCCTCTGCAGTTAATTTGTAGTGGTAGACTAACACCTAAATCTGATGATTTATGATTTTATGATTGAACCATTATTCCCTTTTAAAACAACTCATCTACAGGTTCAGTGTCTATAAGCAGCACTTTTAGATAAATGCATAAACGAAATGCATGATACTTAGAGAGGTGCATCAGAGCCATGCATTTACCTTCCAGGCCATACGAGGCAGTAGATGCTGTGAGGACATCAGCTTAAGTGGAAAGGAAGCAAGAATAAAATAGGAAAGGAATGGAGTGAAAATAGAGTGTCAACACAGAGAGACAAGTAAGTGTTAAAAAACAAGAGAAACAAAAGTGTGAACAGAAACTGCTTTAAGTGTTACAACATAAGAATCTACATATAACTTGTGCGGCATGTTAGTCTGAGAATCAACAGAATACTCGTCCGTCTTTAAATTCAGTTTTGGTGTTAGTTTGGTGCTTTTGTTGCCAGCTGCAGTCCTACTTACCATCTGATAATGACTCATAGTCATAGTCATATTCATCTTCCTCCTCTTCCTCTTCCTCATTGGCATGGTTGCCAGGTGAAGTAACCCCCGGCAACCCGTTACTAGCTTGGGCCTGCATGTGGGCCAGCTGGTGAGCCTGTGAAAAGGTTAAAATGTTATAAAAAGTACTGAAAGTGTTAAAAACTGAGAGCAAGTAAGTAAAGCTACCTTTTGTATCTAAGGCAACATTCACATTACAGGCCTTAATGATGAATTCCCTTTTTTGTCAGACCCAATCTTTCTGAGTTGACAGTTCACATTCATATTTGCAAGTGACATGATGGTGTGAACATTATTGGTGTCCTAAACCGACACACATGCAGGAATTTAACTCTAATATGTGAATTTGCATGTAAAACTACGTGTTTACGATATTTTACTTCCAGTTTGGTTTGAACAGATGTTTCTCCATACAGTAGATGTTGAACAAATCTGAAACAGTTTTTGCTCTCCATGTTTATTTTTACCAGACACTGACTGATGACAGTGGGTAATATGTGCACAGAGGTGAGGTGCTAAAAAAAACACAAATTTCGATCTGACTGATCTGACAGAAACCGCATTGTGGGTGAAACATCTTCAAGGAACTAAAACAAGTCCAGTTGCCACTGAATAACCTTTTTTGGGATAACCATGAACTGGA